>JAIFHY010000128.1:0-194332 GCA_022264835.1 Melampsora americana | reverse complement strand
ACGATTGATTGAATCGAATTGAGTTTTGGTCCAATGCAACGAAAGTTTGTATTCAAGATAGATTGAGTGAGATGGTTGAAGAGAGATGGAAAAGAAGAAAGGAAAAGAGAAGATTGAGAATTGGTAAGTTTAAACTGAATCTGATCAAATCGAAGAGAGAATGTGATTATAGAAAGTGAAAGCGGCCGAGCTATTCCAATAGAGACCACTTGATGAATCTAGTACCCATAGAGATGGATTTGAGTTTGAGTTTGAACTTGAGCTTGGATTGATTGAGTTTGATTCTTGTTGAGGTTCGGATTTGAGGTGAGATGACATTTTAGGTTGAGTAACGAGTGAGGTTGTGATTTGTGGATGGATTGATTGATGAAGTTTAAATTGAATGTTCAGAGAAAGTACAGAAGATGATGAACTGATTTAGACACAGTTGCCCGAGTACCGGTCCGGATCAGTGGTGATTGGGTCCTGTTGAGATTGAGATTATCGTCGGGGGAGAGTCAGATGAGAGTAGGGCTTGGACCCGGCCCCGGCCCGCCTTCAGAAATTGGGCCAATTGGCCCCCCCCGGTTTTTGGCTGCCTAGCCCAGCCTGGCCCGGTAAAAAAAAAATCTTGCTGTGTGGCTCAACAACATGGAAATTGACAAAGCCAGGTCCCTCATATCTGCCATCATGGCTCCTAAACGCCCCCCATTCCTCCAATGAGCAAGTGATCACAATATCCGACTCTCCTTCAAAAGTCAAGACCCCTACAAAGAGCAAGAAAATCAAACTCAACAACTCACACAAGACCTCATGGGTCTGGAAGCATTCATAAGTGAATATGATGAAGGGTCAAAGTTCAAGCAGAACATTTGTCAAGTCCCTCATCCATCTGAAGGAGGTAGAGTATGTGGAACTGTGATTACTGTTGATCAATCTTGTAGCACAAGATCCATGGCCCAACATCTGAAACACTGTCATAAACTATATGACAACACTGCGGCCAAATCTGGGACTATGAAGGACTTTCTGACCAATGAGAAGATTGAGAAGGTGAGCTGATCCTGAACAAGTGTCCTAATCCTTTTTTGTGTTTCCTTTCTGACTATCCCATTTTGATCCTAGCCTCTCAAGCTGACCTACAAGAACCTAAAGCAAAACTCCTTTGCCTCACCATCATGAAGGAGCTTGGCTTTTCTTTTGTCACTTCTTCGGACCTGAAAAAAGCTTCTTGAGTTGAGTAACCCTGCTGTTACACCACTCCTAGTTGGCTTGGATGCTCTTGGAGATGCAGTACAAGAGAACTTTTTTGAAATGAAAGGAGTTATGAAGGAAGTCTTTGCAAAGCAAACATCTATCAGCATCACCTGTGACTGTTGGACATCCCCAAATCAAAAATTTGTCATAGGTGCCCCTGCCCACTGGATCAATGAAAAACTCAAACTTCAAGAAGTGATACTATGTCTCAAAGAGATTCAAGCATACTGGTGTAAACATCACAGATCATCTTATTCTGGTTCTTAGAGAGTATGGGACACTTGAAAAGGTTTTCTGTGTTGTTGCTGACAACACCAGTTCAAACAGTACAATGGCCAATGCTCTTGAAGCAGTCTGTCCAAAATTCAAGCAAGATCAAAATTTCCTTGGATGTGTTACACATGTTATTAACCTTGTTGCTCAAGATGGACTCAAGCCGTTCTCCAGAAGACTCGGTGAGATGAAGCAGTCCCACACAACCTTGCTGTTCTTCTTGAACCAATGCAAACCTCTGATGTCAACTCAGTCCTTACTTGACTCCACAAGCCCGTTGCTTGGATCTACAACTTGCCTCAGCGCTTACAGTCTTTCCTCAAGCAAGTTGAGGCTGACTTAAGCTATGCGCTCCACCTTTTCCGTAATGTTGACACACAATGGAGCTCTGACTTGATTGTTATTGCCAAACATACCGGTCACAGGTTTCTATCAACACAAAATCTCAAAACAATTGTGATTACAGGCAGTATGCCTTGTCAGATGATGAATGGAAGCTTATAGGGCAGCTGGTTGAAATTCTTGAACCTTTTGAGATTTCCATCAAGGATCTTTTGGCAAGCAAATACCCAAGCCTTGGAAATGTGACTTGTGTTAAGATGTTTGGGATGATCAAAGCCAATTATGAGCTTCACTGATTCTGGGGATCATCCAACCAAACTTGATCTTACATTTGACTGGGCTTACTTGATTTGATGCAAAGAGAATGATTTGGTGGTGGTGAATTAAAATTGAACTTAAGATTCAAAGAGCAGCACTACAAATGTGATTAAGATCTGAATCAAACCTAATCCAAGCCAATTAAATTTGCAAAGCTAATCATCTAAGACTAAGTACACATTGAAGGATCTTTTCATCATCAAATTAAGATTTAGTCAAACTGATTTGAAGTCAGAAAACAAGATAAGTAAGTACAAAGTAAGTGTGTTGAGATAGTTGATACTATCTTGTGAAGTAGTTGGTCAAAGATCATTTTCCATTTGAGGACATACAGGAGCTTAATTTGGAGGTTGTAATGGTTTGTCTAGAAGGATTTTGTTAGCACAGAATATATTCAGATGCATGAAGGGGTAACTGGTAAATTCAGTCAAGGGGTGATTGGAAGAATCTTGTCAGGGTTTTCTGATCTTCTTTTGTATTTTCTTTCCCTCTCTTTTCTGATTCTTTTGTCTTGAAGTGAGTTTTTTACTATACTCGTTATACTAATTTTTATTGTTCAACAAGTTTCTAACTAACATCATTATTCTCCTACTTAGAACTGTTCATTTTTTAATCTGTTCACTTCAACCTTCTTACGCGTGCTTTTCATTTGAGCTCGCAGATACTGATCTTTCTGATTTATCTTTATCAGATAGTTATCTTTTGCTGATCATTCTTTTATTGTCTCATTTTGTTGTTTTACCTTGTGATGTTGTTTAGGTTAGTTCTCTTGTTCTTGTCGTAGACTAGTGGTGAAGCTGTAGTCTTATGCGGAACCTGTGCCCTCAGGTTAGTGTGTCAAAAAGAATCAAACTGTTCATTTTTTAATCTGTTCACTTTAACCTTCTTACGTGTGCTTTTCATTTGAGCTTGCAGGTTAGTTGTCTTGTTCTTGTCGTACACTAGCGGTGAAGCTATAGTCTTACGCGGAACCTGTGTCTTCAGGTATCCTTGCTTTACTGTATGCGTTTTCTAGCAGATTAGTCTACTCAAGATTCAGCGGAATCTCGAGAACACCTTTTTGTCAAGAACTTTATAAAGTGAGAACACCCTTCTGTCAAGAACTTTATAAAGTGTTTTGAAATTCATCCTTCACTGAGGAAATTCTTTGTAAACCAAATCAGGTATATACAAAGTTGAACCAAATCTGAACATCATTCAATGTGATCAAATCACGATTTGGTTTTGATCAACCAACTGATTTGTCACTTCTTTTAGCGAGTTTCCTTGAAACTCGAAATCTCGTTCCTCAAAGGATCTGATACAACGGAAGCACAGATCTTGATCGAATGACCGAAAAGATAAAAACACAATATTTTTGTGGAATAGAAGTGAGATACAAAGAATCCTATGTAGTCATGAGGGACCTTGGAGATTGGCTCTCATTAAACTTCTCCCCCAATAAATTACCCCCAAAAAAACGATTCATCTTCTACCTTTTCCCATCTTTCTTGAGTGAAATCCATCTTGAGATTTGGTCTTGATCAGTTTCTTTTAGGCCAATTGGAAGGATTAAGATGTTTTCTATAATCAAACACCTTCATCAGTCAGATAACCCAAACAGGACATGTAAAAGATTGAATTCTACACACTGGAGGTCATCCATTGCAGTTTTTTCATTTTTAGAATCTGACAAGAAATGATGAATAGATCAATGAGCGTTTGTTGGAGAAACAAAAACTTGATCAGATTGAAAAAGGATGAAGAAGAGATACTTTTCTGTGATTCGAAAGTTACTTGACTAGCATCTTGAACTGAAGATCCTTGTTTGCTAGTGCCCGAAAGACTTTTAGTCACCAGTTTTCCTCCTTCCCTTTTGATTCTGAAATTAAGTGACTCTCTTATATCGGGACTTTGACTAGTTAAAGGGCTTAAGCCAAAAAGGAATGCACCAAGACATAATGCTTTGAAAATATTTACGAGTCTCATGATGAATGAAGTGGTAAAGTAGGTTAAATTTCTAAAGAATCCTTTGATTTGGGACTTGTGAGATTTTGTTTCCAAGAGTGATCAGAACTTTCTTAAATGTTAAAATCCTTTGAACCACGATATATCCTTCAGAGACCTGAAATTCAATCCATTCAAGTTTATCTTTTTGTAACTTTGTAGCCAGATAAAGTCCGGTTTGTTCCATGACCATCTTTCAATACGATTTCAATATCATTAATTCAAAATGTTCGGCAAACATTTAATGTAATTAAATTTAGCGCTCTTATGACTTGTCTGGATGAACCGATGAATGAATCAGCCGAGGTGGTTCCCAATCAGTTTATTTAGAAAGAAAGATAAGCTGCGAGATTAGAGAAGCCCAGAACAGGTTTCTGGAGACTGAGAATTGAAAGAATGGGAATGTTGCATGTTTCTTTTTTTTTGTTTCGTATACAAATCCTTATGTCTAGGCTTCTGTGTAGGAACCGGCACCCTTGTCTCTAAAAATTTACCACACAAAAAAATATATGGCAATGTGTTTTCAGCAATCGGATGATTGGAAAAATGATACGGTCTTTCTCCAACACTTCCGACTCCTAAACATCTCATGAACCCCGAAATTCCACTCATTCTCTCAAACTAAATCTACAAGCCTCCCGAAGTTTCGAAACTTTGTATCTCCCAAAGCTCTAGTGGAACTTTGTATCTCCCAAAGCTCTGGAACTTTGTATCTCCCGAAGCTCTGAAACTTTGTATCAAAGTTTAAAGCTTCGGTCCTTGGGTAGGAGGACCCACCAAAAGCCCTAAAACCCAAAAACTGGCTTACAGCCTACACCTGAACCGCTCAGCTGCAACATGCGGTAGCGGGGCGGACTACCGAAATGTAGTCCTAAGGGTCTCGTTACCGCTACCTCTGCAAAAATCTGCAAGCAGCGGAGCGTGCAAAAAGCGCAGCGGAGCGTGCAAAAAGCGCAGCGGCATCAAGTTCCGCTTTTCAACTGTCCAAGGTTTCTATCTGTTAGCTTTCGACTTTAAACTAGTAGCTAGCTTTGAGGTTCTTGGACTAAATGTGGACTCTTGGAATCTAAATTTCTGAAACTTCTACTTACCTATTGTTTAGAGATATAATTTTTGAGATCTTTGTAGGACAAATGGACAAATAAAGATGGTGTCTTTACTTTTATGAGGTGCGGTATATAAACAGCTGCCCGTTACTGTTGGGGAGCTGACTCTGCCAATAGTATTCTGTGTTGAACTAGAGTTTTCAAGTGACACAGGTCATACTTGGGTATCAGTCCTTAATTCTTAGGATTATGGAAGCAGGGAGGAAAAGCAATTTCAGTCAAATAGACAGCACTAAACAATCTTTGAAGTTACTGGAGAGAGATAGGATAGCTTGAAGATAAAGAAAGGAGAAAACAAGATGAAAGAATTCTAAGCAAAAGGTTTGAGTAAAGTTTTCTTTTTAAGTGATCAAGTTATCAAGATAGGAAAGTTTGAGTATTAGTTTTTGGAATCTATGCAATGATAAATCAAAAATTGTATATTGGTGATGGTGATGGATGATTTCTTTTTTGTAAGAAATCATTTTGTCATTTTATAATAAAATGATGTAAGATTGGAATCAATTTTGATAGAACCTGGGCTACTCTTGTATCTTATTGCCTTGGTGGCTACTCTAGTCCATGTTCATATAATACTCAATGAACCCCGGATTAGACGGCTAGTACACTTTTGAGACTTGGGTGATAGAGGTGTATTATAAAAGTTATGGATTCAGATTGGTTATGAGGGTTTTCAATGTCAATACAATGGAGGTTCTGCAGAGCAGAACCTCTCACGTTTGACACTATCTGAGGTACATATCATTATGTGCCAAAAAATACCTTGGATCAAATCCTTGGAAACATTCTTTTCAAGGTTTTAGATCCAAGAACACCTTGGATTTTTTGCTCCAAGACAAATATACTGGCACCACCTTGGATATTGTTTTCAGGGAAGATACCCTAACATTTTAAATACTTTCTCATGAGCCAATACTGTATGATTGTTATTCCTATGTTGACACTTACCTTTTGTATAGAATTGCAGTTGGAGAGGGAATGTTTGAAGTATGTGGTTTATAAGGAGTTTTCTCCCTGATTCATTGGTCTGCCCTTTACTCTCCAATTGCAAGGACCACTAAAGCACTCATAATTCAAAATGACATACACTCCTTATGGCACCATTCAAAAAGTTTTTTCTTACAAGCTCAACAACTTGGACCTGCATTGGAATCCATTTAACATGTCACCACCAGCTGTTGAAATGGGCCCAAGCTCGAAGAACCCTTCATCAAATCATAAAACCCTATGGCAACTCATAGATGTGAAGTGATCCACATCAAAACATAGAATCAATTGGTTTAAGATATGTTCATTGTTTTGAGAAATTATTCTATCACAGACTTGAATAGAGATGATGCATGAACATCTGATGTAACCAGAGTCCTTAACTTGAGGTTTCTAACTATCAATTCACATTTGAGGCCTTATCTCATGATCAAACTTGTCAGTTGTCTTGAATTGTTCACATCCAAATCTTACCTTAAAGCTACACCACAAATCAACTGAAAATTCAGTCTTTATTCAAACTGCATAATGTTTATCTTGTGTGAATGAGCATGTGAAGTGATTGGACAATATATCTTTGTTCCATTTCAATATGAATTAGTAATCTACTCACTATTTATCTCAAATTAGTTTTAATTCAACTTCCTTTTTATCTTTTGAATTTCATTGTTCTACAATACTACTGAAGAATCTACTTAAGCCGTAAGACAATGTATGTCAATCCCATTATAACTTATTTTATAATGTAATTTGCATGTTTGGGGGGGCTTTTAGGCCACATGTCTTGGGGCTGAGTAGACTCTCTGCGCTAGGGTGCAAGGGTGGGTGGGACGGACAAAGAAAATAATTTGAAATAAAAAGAAGAGTAGATTATTTTATGTGTTACCTATTATTCTTTTGTTAAAGGGGATAGAGGGAGATTTTTTAGATTTTATTTATAAGGTGATCAGGAAAGAAGGTAAGAAGCCAGAATCATTAATTACTCTTGAATAAACGTTGGGGGAGTCATTGATTTTTCCTGTACTAGTACCAAATGACTTTTGGTACCAGGTTCTTTCTGTATAACTTATTCATCCAATGCTTTACATGGAAATATACAGGTACTGTCGTGCCTTTGGGTACCTGTCACATTCTTTACAAAGAAAATTCACACATGATGCTACCCATGAATCAAGTGCATTGAGCATACAAGAAAGAGAAAAAGGCTAATCTCAAGGTGAGAATGGAGACAATGCCAGATCAATTCAAAATTATGTGCCTTTCAGAAGAAGTACTTTCAATGTGAAAGTTGATAACACACCATTGGCACCCTGTTTCTGAAACACCAGCTTGTACTGCCCTGTGATACAATAAGTTTGAATTATCCTATAAGTTGGTCAGTCAATAGCAAAGAAACTTTTGAAAGCTTCCCTTCTTTGTTTTTTGGTTCTGAGTCCAGTTTCAGGCAAGTGAATATGACACTCAAGTGTTGGCATATATGATACAATAAGATAAGTTGTCAAACAAGTGAAAATTGACAGATTTTCAATCATTCTTCTTGACTTTGAAGCAACCAATTATAGGTAGAACATACAAGCATGACATTGAGAGTACCTGAGGATACATAGAAAACAGAAAAACAAAAATTCTGATTCAGCTCATAAAATATGAGACCTTTCCCCCTATCTCTGCCAATTTGAATTCAATTTGTCTACTTCATAGTATTCTCAATGAATTCAAAGGCCTATAAGATGAAAGTATGCCCTGTTCTTGTAGTTTGGCCCGAGCTTGGAGGAAATCTTTGAATCTGTACAATTGTGGTGACCTGTTGGCAATCCCTTCAAATTGAGCTATGTTGTAGAAGTAAGAATGATGATCTGACCTAGCAAAATGACTGCAAGCTTTGAAGGTGTTCAAATTAACACCATTGTGTATTCCTAAAAGAATATCTGAAAGTGACCAATTGCCTGCCATTCTCAACAGGTCTAAGAAACTAATCTCATCCATAGATCCTCTATATATGGTTTCAACTTTTTGTAGCTGCTTCAATGCAATCTGGAATCCGTATTGGAATCTTTGGGATTGAGGAGTTGATCCACTTGTGAAAAGGTCGAATTCAATTGACACGGGCCAGTAAGCGGACTTGAATTTCCAACCTTTTATCCCCTTGGCATCAGAGATATCACCATCATGCAATAACCTGAAAAGTTTTGTAAAAATATCCCATGCCTTCTTGGATTTTGTATCTGGCTGGGAAGGTTCTGTATCTAGTCGAGCTGCCATGTACAAAAGCTCATCAATCATCATTATTAACAATGTGTCATATCCTCTTTCTTCTTTTGATCTCAACTCTTCATCCAAATACAAATGAGACATGAAGCCTGGCCGTTGTGCCATATATTCCATGATCGATAGCCTCTTTTGAAGTATTCTTGGTAGAATCAATCTACATAGTTCCGTGTAATCACTTGCATCATTTGCCCAACGCATTTTTCTAATCAAGTCCGTCGTTTCCGTAATAGTTTTGTATTCGATTCCAGAGAAGACTGGCCAATATTCTTCAGCCCTCAAAAGCTCCATACAACGTTTTAGATTATCACTTGCACCTATTTTGGTACTTTTCCAACCTTCAATCAACCTGACCTGCTGAGCTTGAGCTTTGATAGATCTTTCCCAGTACTTTGGTATGCTTTTCCCAAATAAAGTACGGAATCTTGCCCATGCCCAGCTCCAATCTTCCCGTCGCAATGCTTCATCAAGCTCTATGACTCTTCTCATTTGCTCTGTGGGAACCTTTATATTTGTATAGCCTGAAGATTGCCCTTGATTTTTCAGATCTTCTAGAGTTTTGACTAGTTCATCTGTCAATGATTTCCTATCCACGTTGAGTACCATAGGCAAAATTTCTACAAAAGAACTCCCCGTCAGCTTCACACCGGCAGTTCGAACTAGCAGCTTCATTCAGATATCTTTAAGCCCTTACCTCCTTCTTCTATCTCTTGCTCATGATATCCTTCCATGGCAGTCTTCCTTTCATCGCGGTCTCTTGAAGATGGTCCGTTCATCTCTTGGTTATTCCAAGGCCAAAGGTCAGGCTGCAAATGAATTCTGAGCAAACCCCAATCAGTCTGAAGTAATCCACGTTTATTAAATCAAATCAAAGATTACACACGCTAAGAAGTCTAAATTTGAATCGACATTTGCCAACTCAAGAGATTTGTCAGGGACGTCTACTGATTTATCTTCCTCCATCTCTTTTGTTGTCTGTGCAGCACTTCTTAAAGGATCTGGGATGAAGTCAAATCTTTCTTAACTCATGTTACAACTTCCTTTCAATTCATACTTACCCGATAACAAATGGGGTTCGGAACTCGTAAAAATATCTCCATGCAATAAAGTTGCTTGGCTGTTGATGATCATGTCCAACGTTGATTTTCCCTCGATGGCTTTGAGTGGGGTACGTTGGAACTTCGATGAGACAAGGGGGAAAAGCAGTACACCGAGACATAGCTCTTTGAAATATTGGGACCGTCTCATGATTGATGGAGTGTATCGATCAGGACTTCACGATTTGAGTTCTGAGTGGGTTAATGCAAGTTGTTTTGAGGTGAGGTGATTCTGAAGTCAGGTTTTCGAGGGGCCAGTGCTTTTGAGACTCAAGAGATTTATCAATTTCTCCACCTTCCTTACGTCCTTGTAGTTGCCACTGCAGCTTAGTCACTTGATGTTATAATTTCTTGGTTTACGCTAAACTCACCACTGGGGATGCTCGGCAGACTTCTTCAAGATTAGCTCGCATGGCGCAGGTGTTTTATGTACTCTCACGCGTCCTCGGTTTTGTACACATGGATCCGGGTACAGGTCTCAGACAGCATTTGTTTCAAAAGGTCAAGAAGTCCGAAATCTCAGTGGTTTTCTGCTTCGTGTAGTGCATTCATTGGATCATACGAGAATACGGACATCCCAGAGTCGGATATGGCTGCAAACTAATCCCTGTGTCTTGAAGCGGAATGATATGGGATCATCGAACCATCTGGACCCATTATACAGACTGTGGATCGGGCTTTCGTCGATACAAGCTCAAAACGAGTGAAAGCTCAGGGTATTTCGGGTGGGCATATATATCCAGAGCCACACCGTGATGAATATTGTAAAAGCTACCCTCAATGTATATATCATTTGAGAGATCTTATCTGATTCGCGGGACAGATATGGAAATACACTCCAGGAAGGCATATCTATGTTAAGTGGTCTATGATGTTTCGTAGAGTCAGATGATCACTCTTTGTTTTTGGTAAAACTCCAAGCGCAGAGTAATTGACAGTAAGAACATGATTCCAGAAAAAAACTGCTTTTATGGAACTAATTGACAAAGCTTCACGATGCACGATACAATAAACGATCCAGAAAAAAACTTGATAATTAAGCTGTATGGAGTTTCTCAGTTGCTATAGGAGGACCTTCTCGATGTGAGCCATTGCCATCCCGATTGAATGTTTCAAGACCTAAATCAGAACAAACGCTATCTTTATTTCCACCTAACTCTCCTCCAATACTGAGCATCACTCCTATAGCATTTGCAGTAGGTGAATCCAGTACCTCAAGTTCAAATTCTGAAAACCACCTTGGCCCATAATAAACTCTTAATGGAATAAGAGAGATAATTACCAGAGGGAATCCAATCGCTGCAATTGTTTGAGAAATAGCTACCATGATTGCAAATACGATCCATTGAATTCCTATAAATTTGACAATTGACCATCGATTGATCCTACCTAATCCTTTGTTCGGAACGAGTGTATTTCCATCACGAAATAGGTAGAGTGTTTTGTGAACGATTCCGTTTCCTTCGACCGATGCCCATCCTACACCAATGAAGACTCCAGCAAAAAGTGCTCGAGGCATTGTCCCGCTGAATTCGTCCAAAGAATCATGAATCAAAGAACAGTCAAAGAGACGCATGCGTTTTCGAGGCTGAGGAGTGGAAATTCACATTGCTACTAGAAGTGGGCGAGTCATTGTCCCAAGGGTCAAGAGCCCGATTCCAAGATGGCTCACTCTCTGTTCCACAACTCGAGTCCGAACCAACTTGAAGTCTGCTGTTTCTGTCTCTGCTTCGCCCTCTACTTTGGCCACCGTCACTTGTTTCACAATCGATAGGCTCTCTGTATGTACAGGTGCCTGAGGAACAAGTCCATTGGGAGCTGGTAGTCCTAATAAACCTGATATAAAGGTAGTGATACCCAAGACGAAAAAGTCCCAATGAAAACCTGCAGGTCGCTCAACAGGGAATTGACGTGCTTGTGCCATGAGTGAAGAGACGTTGTGATCGAAATACTGATGGAGCATCATCAAGGGCATATATCAAAAGAAGTAATGTGTAAGTCAATACTTTGGCCTTTCTTCAAAGCGGTCGTCTCGAATAGATTAAGTCTGGGACTGAGAAGGAGGTGGGTCACAAGGTAAGAATCAACTGACAAACAAGAGGGTGAGGAGAAATCCAAATGGTAGGGAAATGAAGACCCATTTCACGGGGAGATTCCAAAAATCGACCACCCAATCGCGATCAGCCGTCGGATACCATGACCGGGTGATAGGTACTTTGTCTAGGTTGGAGGACTTCAGGTAACCAGGGCTAAGAAGGATAAGAAAGTGTGTTTCAGTTTATCGAGAATCATTATAAGATCAGAAAGAAGTGCAAAGGAGACTGACATGTGAACAAAACCGGTATAAAAGACACAGGCGAGTACAAAAGCATAATCTGAAACCAAACGTCTTGCCCATAGAGGTCCAAAACCTTGGTTGGATAGCAAAAAAGGTTACAGTATGAGGTTAAGATCCAAAACGGAATCTTTTGTGATGGATTACCTTTGCGTCCGGCTTTTTCGACCCAATAAACCGACAAAGCAAACAACATAGCCACCACCACGCTCAACCAGCCCTTAGCCGAACTTTGATCAAACTCACGTACCAAAAGTTCGACACCCTTTTGGATATAAATTACTCCAACATACAAGCCAAAAGTCTCAGATGTCATATCGGTGATGAATCGAGTGTAGTCGCAGAGATTAAATATAGACATCGAAAAATGAAATATGGCGGCCCATCTGGATCAGATTGAAGGGGTGGATTAGAAGACATCGAGAGGCTTATGAGATTGACCACGAGGCGCGCTAAACAAAAACTTCAATAAGCTTACATCAACATCCATGCCTGAAATTGTGAATAGTTGACTCCATATCTTTTGACCACAATATCCTATAAGATGAAGTCATTGAAGCCGCGAAAACAAACCAAGCGTTAAGTGTTGCCAATTACAAGCGATTGTTGAGATGTAGCAGCAAGGGACGAGTCGTACATAATCGGTGTAATTAAACAAGTTGATCAACCCCGTCACTCCCACTATTGTGAGGGGCTGGGCGCTAAAGAGGGCGAAAGTGATGGCAGCGAGTGCACTAGCTGAAAGATACCCTCGCAGAAAAGTGAGTCGATTGTTTCATTGAACCTAAGGGTAGAAACGAGGAAACCTACCCAGAATGACTACAAGAGCAAATTTCAAGACGAATCAATTTCAGGGAACACGAAGTCGAAAACTTGCAGGTAAGAAAAATGTGTACCCTCGTTTGTACCATAATATCCGTTAGTTCGATCGTTCATATCCAGCATATAAGCAAGAGCTGGAATCCTACATCCGGCGTCCAAAAACTAACGTCAACAGCCATCGAGACAGAAGGTATCACGGGTTTGACACATACAGGTTGATAAAGTACATCCGAATAGTGGCCGTAAGAACCTGAGGAAGGTTATCAGGTCGGAAGCTGATATCGAACCAAGCTGTTAAGATATACCAGAGCAGCCTAATTACAGGCGATTTACTAACCCCAATGTCCAATCGCCTTTAGATACGAGATAACGCGAAGCGTTAGAGGAAAGAGACCATTAGGTCAGATAGATTCTTGCAGTCTACATTGACATGGGTCGAATAAGCCACTTACTAGGATAGAGCGGTATCCTCCGTTTCAAGTCATAATACATCCCGCGGAATGGCTTGTACTGATACATCATCGTCCTTTGGCTCCAAGGTATGCCATCCTGATGCGTTAGTGATGGCCCTTCGGTTTGGTCGGGTTTGAGGGAGGACATAGTTGGTTCGATGAATGTTCGGGTGTAAATCGCTTGCGTTAGGATGAGTGCTGAACAAGGAAGCGATTCAAATCAAATTACAGGTGAAGGTCGTGTGAAACGGTGACGGAGGAGGCCGTCAAGTTGGTTTGGCTGATGACTTTCCTCGGGTTTTGCTGCGAATTGTTTCTATACATAACACGATGAGATATTCATTCACTTCGACTGCAAGTGTGAACCGCTGATATATATCGTGCTCATGAACCGATCCGATCTCGATAGAAGCTTAGCATTGGTGAAATCGCAACTGATGGTGAGCCTGGGTGAAGCTTGGGGCCGAATGAATCTGTACTTACAATCTGAAAAACTCAGCATAAGTTCGGTACCGTGTCGAGTACATCTGATTCTGTGCCCATTGAGAAAGACCCTCAACGTCTGATATCTGCTCAACGCGAAATGGAAAGAGTCAAGAAAAAGTCACGACACTGAGACATACTACATAACTGACACTGAAGAAACATCACCACACGAAATTGATTAATTTGAACTTGAGATATCTTACATGGTATATCAATCAGAGTGCTTTTCAATTATTTAAGATAATGGTAGTCAGTGATAACAAAAGACACACCAGTGGCAGGAATAAGACGTGTCTCTTTGAATATAGATTTTCGGAAGCCAAAGCCACATGCTGATCGGTTGGAAAACCTCCATCTCGTCAATTTTCGAAGCCGTAGACATCACAGATTGTTGGCGCGATCTCCGGTTTGAAGCTTTTCCGAACTCAGGGCAAGCAGCTCACAAAGCCTCTGAACAGCTTGAAGCCGACAGCTTTCTTAGGTTGATCATGGCCTCAGTTAGATCTTAATGTACTGATGGATTTGAATTATACAAACCCATGCGGACAATATGAAGGGACATTGGCTCTGCACTAATCGATGTCTCAGAATGTAGAAAAACTCATTCTGGGACCAAGAGACCATTTACACAAGATGAAGAGGCAACATCAAATGATTCGTGGAACTGGGAATGGTTTGCTGAGCAATCCACTTGAGTGAAAGACTCCTCCTGTGGTAGCTAGAACATACCTGACTAAAATAATCTCCTACCTTTTTTTAAAGTGCTAATTGGCTTTATCGTAGAAATCCACTATGTACAAACCTTCAATCCAATGCTTTTCAATTATCCCAAAGAGAGGTGCGCCCTTCGACCGAGGCTCTGAAAAGGGATTCCCTTTAAATCACATCAAAGAGCCACGTTCTGCTGCGGTCCTGAGGAAAAACAGTGTACATACGACGAATTTAGTTCATAAACTGAATGGCCATCATCACCCATCACACTCAACCCCGCAGTGACAATTGATCAAAGTTTATCAAGGTGACACATGAACCCGGCAACGGGAAGAAAATATAAAAGAGGAGTACTTTACATTCGATCTCGTATCCACCACAGGTCAAACGCTTGACGTACGTGACTTTTTCTCCATGAATTTACTCGGCGATTAGCAACCGCAGCTTGAT
Organism: Melampsora americana; assembly: GCA_022264835.1. NCBI lineage: Eukaryota > Fungi > Basidiomycota > Pucciniomycetes > Pucciniales > Melampsoraceae > Melampsora > Melampsora americana. Next base: position 179,463 of record JAIFHY010000128.1, on the reverse strand, counting down.
AAATTGAAAAGTGAGGATGGATTTCTCTGCTTGAGACCACTCAGCGCTTTTGCTCTCTCATATTGAAAATCCGTAACTTGATATGTTTGTGGACCACGCGGATTTTTGAAGTTCGATCTCAACCTCTTGGAGTCAGTCTTTTATGATGGGATGGTTGTATGTGCACATCATCTCCTCACTTGACATATTGAGATGAAGTACTTCAAGCTCTACGATAAACATATTTAATTCTTATTTTAGATAAATCTTTTCCATTCTTGACTTGAAATTGTCTCGGTTCTTTTTATTATTTGATGCTCATCAGTTATAATTCATAATTCTTCGAGACCTACAGATATAGAATATCTTTTCCTCTTTTCCCTATATATTTTGATATCATCTTCATCTGTGAAAACCCCATTCGAATCTAACTTTTCGTACAAATTCAAGAGCTAGGTATGTATACCAGCGTACAAAGATTGGTGGTGTTGGGGTCTTTGCTGTTTTCTGTGGCGAGTTGTCTATCTATCCGGAATAATTCTAGGCATAAGTATCATACAAACCCTCAGAAGAAAGTTACAGAAAAGGAAGGTACTTCATTACCACGCATGAATGGAGTCAATATGGCCGGATTAGAATTTGGCATCGACTCCAACGGCGGGCAGAGTGGAAGCTACGTCCCACCACCACTTGATCAAATTTCACATCTCATTACCGGGAAAGTCAACACCCTCCGATTCCCTATTGGTTGGCAATACATTCAGGTAAATGAGAAGACTGAAAAGGCTCTATTCCTGATATTTTATGGTGATTGATGATGGTGCTCTCTGCTTGAATTGATAGCCAACAATCAACGGAGCGTTGAGTGAAACCTATCTTACATTGCTGGACAAGTATGTGACTGAAACTACAAACTTGGGTGCATTTGCTATCATTGATCTTCACAACGTGCGTAGCGTACCACACAGTCTGAGTTCCCGGATCCCAATGACGTTTTACACTTATAAATAAGCTTCACTTTTACACCTCTTTATCACCCCTAGTACGCCAGACGCGACGGAAAAATTGTTGGTGAGAGCGACCTAGGTGCTGACGCTCTAGCCGATCTTTGGGTCCGCTTGGCGGGTCATTATAAGAGTCAGCCAAATGTATTGTTTGGATTGATAAACGAGCCCCATGACGTAAATAGCCAAGTATGGTTTGAGGTGGTTCAACAGGTCGTAACGGCAATCCGAAAGGCGGGTGCAAATAACAATATCCTTCTTCCTGGGAACACCTGGCAGCATTTCGCAACCTTTGCAAGTGACTATAACAATGGATTATCTGCGATTAAGAACCCAGATGGCTCGCACAAGGGACTCGTTTTTGAGATTCATCAAGTGGGTTTTTGTGTGGATGTTTGTGAAAGATATGGTCCTGATCCTTCCTCCTTCCTGGTAGTATTTTGATCAAGACGGATCTGGGACCAACAAGGAATGCACCCAAGATCACATTTCAGAGATGCAATCTGTTGTTACCCTACTCCAGAATGACGGACGACAAGTATTGATAACTGAAACGGGCGGTGGCAACACCCAATCTTGCAGTGAGATTGTATCGAAGTTCACCACAGCCGCTGAAAGTGTGAGATTATTTACCTTCCACAATTCCAAATATCCTATCAAATTATTGAGCTCTTGCACTTGTAATTCATAGGCATACCCTACCGTTGTTGGAGTCTTGATTTGGGCAGCGGGTTCTTTTGCTGCAGTATGTCTTTTTCATTTGTATGGTTTTGGTGCTTTGCACTGACAGATGAACCTCAACAGGATTATGCTCTAGTTGCGACCTGCCGACAGGTCAGTTGTATTAAATTTTGTGTTGATTTCCCCCGCTGACCTTAATCTTGAATATACTCCAGGGAAATGAATGGGTAGACCAGTCGACATTCAATGCGGCGAAAGCAGCGTTTGCATAGAGATCTTCGAGACGCTCGACCTTTCAAAGCTGCAAACACCCGTCCTCTTCATCACTCTTTTCAACCCTGATCCGCGTACGCCTTTGGATAGCTATTCAGAGTATTCTAAAAATGAGCAAGATGGTCTTCTGGTCAAGTCGATCTTGTCTGTGATAGCTTGAAAACCTTTTATTCTGAGTAGAGCAGTTTTGAGTCTTGCGAGATCTGTAATTGAATTTGTGTATCTCATGTTTACCTTCACTTCACATTAAATACACCTCCTTGAGCGAGTTGAAAAATGTAAATGAAGTGACTTTCTTCCTTCAACACTACGTCTTGACACTGACTGCAGAATTGCGCACACCCAGAAAGACTTCGCGGTGGAGGGTAGAGACCGGCATCTTGTAAGGGTACCAAGAAGGGACAATTTGTGTCAAATTTGGGTATTTGACCAAAGACAAACATGGAAAATTTGTCCACAGTATCAAGGGGGTTTGCCTTGGATCAATTTTTATCCAGATTTTCAAAATTTGGACAAGTTTTGCCCAAATTTCTATGTCTATACTACCAGCGTACCTTTGAATTGGGTCACCTCAAAAAGTGTTCTTATTTACAAAATTTACGCATATATTAGAATAACGGACCAGTTGTTAAATTTTTGTAGCGTAAAGAAAGACCATCACCTTGAAGTCTCTTATGGAAAACCAAAGCAGTAGGCAATAGAACCTTATCCTGCAGTGACATCTTATACAAATTTGCTCATCATACACTGCCTGTCCCATGCTTCAGGGCAATATGGACGCGCAGGCCATCTGTGACTCAAGGTCCAGAGGCTGAAACATTGACATAACTGATGTATCCACTCATTTCAAGACAAGATCAGGGAAAATCCACAGTGCTTCCTCGGCGAAGCGTGGATTTACAGATCGTGAGTGCAGGTTTTTGTCATTACATGTTATAACTTACTGTTATGGATCTACTGTCAAAGTAGATCTTAGCTGATAGTTAGCTGGATTGAAAAGTGATAAATATCCCAGACCTACTGTAGAAGATTCTTAATAAAGTATGTAATGATCGTCTTGCTTTAGTCAGTCAAATCACTCAACACAACAAGCCAGAACAATGAAGATCACACACACATATCTTCTTTTACTCTTCCTAATTTCAATTCTGTCCCCTCCGCTTTACTCCCTCCCTTTGGAAACACATCTACTGGATAGTTCTTACAAAAAACTTTCCAAAATAAACGCAGGGGCTTCTGAGTCTTTTTTCTCAACAGACTCTACAAAATCTTTCCAAGCTGGAGAAAGGTCAACAGCCCTGGGAGGTTTCAAGTCTATCCTTGAGACTGCAAAAGGAGCACTGGGCAATTTTTTTGTTGCCCCAACATCAACACCAGAGAATTTTTCAACCAGCTGGGAAGTCTGCTACGATGTCTCTCAAAAGGCTATAAGATCATCCAAGTTGTCTGAAGTCAAGGAAATTGCCAAGGCCGTTGAGAAATTCGGCTCCCAATTTGATCTTCATCATGATAATCCTCAAGCCAAAATGAAACATATCATGTATACAATCAACCTTTGCTATATTTCTCTTGAGAATGATTTTCTGAATACCGCAGAGAGGATTTGGTCCGTTGGGGTCATCTCATTCTTAAGATCACAGATTCCAGAGGGAATGAGTCCCAAAATTCCCAGCTTGTGGACGGCTGATGATTTGGGCAGGCCTCGGGGAAGTTTTTTAATGTTTTTCTTGCAAGGTCAGTCAGTCACAGATTGAACATAATGATATCTCAATGACTGATGCCGGGACGTGATTCAATATGTATGTCATTGATCAGACAAAGATCTTGGACAGGTGATTCAAGAGATGTGGTCGAAATCCCCTTCTGACCTAGGACCGACCAGATATGGTAAGCACCAACTGTTTTGTACATTTGTGGTGACTAATCTTCCTTCATACATTTCAGTCATTCAGGAGATAATTCAAAGGGAATCTATAGTGCATCTTATCAATAGACAGATATCCATGAACACCGTCCGACCATCAACAGATTTCCAAACCATTTATCTCGCGTTCATCAACTCGAAAACTCTCATGGATCTGGAGAAAGCCGCATCATTGATGCAATTGATCGGAAACCATCTCAATCACCAGAAAACAAAAAGGATCCCTGGCTTTGATGAGGACGAAAACTCGATTCGATTGCTATTACACCTTGAGGAATATCATTACAATTTAGAATTCAAAGAATTGATCAAAAAGCAGACTATTCGGGACAAGATACTTGAGAGAGACATAACCTATCAAATCGCAGACGAGAAATTGTCACCATATGTCAGGAATCTTTTGGAAGAATTCAAAACCCGTAAAACTGTTGATGATCATCAAATTAGGAAAATCTCAAAAGTCTTAGAGGTCGAAGTAGAAAAAATGTCTATTGCTCAAGTAGGAAGATTTATCAGAGTACTCAATCTACTGTCTAAGATTAACGCAGAGATATACACATGGTTCACTCGTCGAGTAGATAAATCTCCCCAAATGGTTTCAAAGCTCTCTAATATTTTACTGAAGTATCGTCGTGGTCGAATGGACCCGAGTGAGTTCGTGTGGAGAGATCTGGAGTGTCTAATTCTTAGTAAACGTAAGTGACTGTACACAGTTGATCAGAGATGAGATACGAGACGCTCATGACCATTTCTGCAATTCGATCAGACGAAGATCAAGCCGCAGAGAGATATAGAAAGAATCTCGGAAGTGTTTTGGTATCCGAAGGTGTACTTGAAAGTAATGATTTGGCTGCTATCAATAGTCCCTTTTTTCTTGGGTATGGTAAAATATACGTAGTTAGTGTTACGTTGCACGATGTTTTCCAGAGGATGTTGACTTTGAAAGACGGCTCCTTCACCCAGCAAAACCAAAAAAATGCTGACATGATTGTAGAATACATCCTTCATCTTATTTCTTTCAAGAATGATGACAAGAAGCTATACCGTCATCTGATCGTTGACAAGCATGTCCCGGAGAATTTCAAACTCTACAAAAAACTTAGCAATCTTGTATCTCAATTTGTTTACGATCGCTCTTGGGATCATAAAGGTAAATACCACAGGATGATAGATGCTTTGAAAGTACTTGAACAGGTGATTATTCGTCTTCTTGGCTCTTGGAAAATATCATCCCAAAATATGCTGATGAAAAAAATGACTTTCAATTTTTTAGAGGTTGTCGGATGCGGTTGAAGAAAGGAATTGAAGAAATGAAATCACTGATGTGTTGAGGATTTCTCCTCGTGTAGAGTTGACCATGTACCTCTTTGGCTCTATCCCTATGTAACACATGTCATCACTTCTTGCGATTCCAGGACGGCCGTCTCTTCGGACGATACCAACTCATTGCTTCACGCAGGTTTCGTTTTTCTCTTTGTTTCGTAATGTCGTGTCCTTTAGTCTCCAAGGAGTACAAAGTATTACATCTGTACGAGTGTTCGAGGTGCTCGTACATGTTTAAACCTTTACCTGGTTGACGATTTGGAGTCCTAGAAATAATATTTTGTAGATATTCCAAGCACAATTTCATTAGTTATCCATCCTTGGCACCAAATCATGAATGACAGGGGCAGGTGAAATGCCCAGGTGGTGAGGTGGTGAAGATCATCACCCTGAATCTGATGTCAATTGTACATTCCAAAGAAACTGGTACACTTCATTCTGAGTGGCTCAATCAAACTTGAATGTGGTGCAGATTTGATAAGAAATTGTTCGACCTCGAAGATGAGCTGAGGAAGAAATGTTTTTTGGAGAGAGATACCAACAAGTGGCACCATGGAAAGAGCACGCGCTAAGCTTATGATGCTTTGTGTTTGATATCTCTTTGTGAGTCTCAAAATTGGGTCAGAAGTTTGCCGGTTTCTTCTTGTGGAGATATGTGCTGTGCGATCAAATATTGGAAATAAAGACTTTCTTTCCAAAAGCTTTTCAGTCATCGCAACTTTGAGTCACCTCAGGTCCGAGACCAGTCTTATTAGGGCAGTTCAAGTTGGGTTCCGCGAGCAGGTGAATTTCACCAAGAGATCCTGGTTATTAAGGCGTGATCATGCATAAAAAGCCTGCTCAAAAGTCTTAAAATGTTGTAATTATAAGTTCCAACGTCTTTCCAAAAAAGGTACAGAGAGATACAACGGCCTTTCTTTTCTCTTTGTTGCCTTTTCCCTTTTTTTTCTAAGACTCAAGCCAGGTTGTCTTGATGAAGGGATCAGACCCATACTCAACCCGCTGTTGAGTCTCTCTCTGCCTTATCGTCTCCTTTCCATCTTCAAAAAAGCACCCAAATCTTCATAATCATAATCTAAACCACCTCGATGCCCCGAGTATCACAGCGCGCCAAGACTATTCGAGAACTCACCGACCTGTGCATCTTTGCGCATGCGGACATGGAGATTTCACTACCTGGTATTGATGGTGATGATGCCGATGATCTTCCCACCGATGGGACTTTATTTTTTCCAGATAATCCAGAAGATTCAGAGCTTTATGACCTCCTCTTTGATGAAGAGGAGGACTGGTCCAATTATCTTACTTCAGTTTTGACTACAAGATACTTGGAGCCACGATTTCGAGCACCTCTAGCTAGTCCTTTCAACTTGAAGGACATGCTGCGTGATCGACGTACTGATTTTCGACAAGCAATGCGGACTTCACCTGAAGGCTTTGCCGCACTGCTTGCTATGATACAAAACCACCCAGTCTTCTTTTCAACAAGCCATAATCCACCGCCATCTGTTGAACAACAATTAGCTATCACCTTAGAACGTTTGGGAAGCAATGGAAACGGTGCGTCAGTTGGAAGATTTGCTCGAAATTACAAGGTTGGACGTGGAACAGTGATTAACTGCACTCGTCGGGTCATTGAAGCGGTATTAGACAGAGGAAAGACATACCTGAAATGGCCCAACTCCGAACGACGTCAAGCAATATCTCATGTACTTTCTCAAGATGGGTTTCCTTCGTGTGTAGGGTTTGTGGATGGGACGACCATTCCCTTGTTTCAAAGGCCAGGGCTTGATGGCGAGGTCTTTTTTGATCGCAAACACAACTATTCTCTCAACCTTCAAGTCATTTGCGATTGTGATCGAAGGATAACTTATCTGTATGGTGGCTGGCCAGGTTCGTGCTGTGATAGCACTGTCTTCAACAAGTCAGACATTGCTACCAATCCTGATAAGTACTTTGACAAAGGCGTGTGTTGTTAGCTAACTTTAATCATTGAGATACTTTATAACTAACTTGGCTATTTGATTTGCTTTAGGGGAATACCTTATTGCGGACTCAGCATATACTCCAACAGAAACAGTTGTCCCTTCTTACAAAGGACAGGCCGCTGAAGTCGATCGAAATCGGCAATTCAACTGGTGTGTTGCCAAAGCTCGAATCCGTAATGAACATTCAATTGGGGTTGCTAAGCTTCGCTGGGCTTCACTTCAATGTCTACGGTTGGTTTTGAACAAGCGGGAGGATATGGATCATATATTGAGGTGGATCAGATGCTGTATTATTCTCAATAACATGTTGGCAGATTTTGGCAACGCCTGGAGTGAGATTGAAATGGAAGTAATGTTAGCTGAGGTAGGTGCACCAACAGTTTCAAATATTATGGTCATGGACGACCACTTAGACATAGGTGCGGTAGAGCGTGGAAAAATGATGAGAGAAATGGTGCGGGATCATGCTGTTGCTTACAATTGGGAAAGTGGTGGCCTGCCAATTGTGGATTTGTGAATAACTTTGTTTATTTGTTTGTTTATTAATTTCATTTGTCCTTTGTTGTTCTATTTGATGTCATTTGTTTTTTCTTTGATCACTGATCCTTTATTGATGTCCTTACAAGTTGTTGTGTCACAAGTGTCTTGTGATCTCTTTGGTTTTTCAGGTTGCTGAGCAAGCATAACTTAGGATTGTATAATTAGGTTGAAAGGTTCTTTTTATTCTAAAACATGAGAAAAACAAATGAAAGTGAAAAAGAAACATTTTTTTGAAGTTTGGTTTAGTTTTCAGAAGAGCGCAAATACAAACAAAAAAGAAATAATACTCTATCAAGGCAAAATACATGTTCCACTTGATTCTATCCGAAGATTTACTGAGGGTCAATGTAGATCACAAGAGTTTTTGGAGGTGTTTGCACGTTTGCAGAAGTTGGAAGTGTTGGTTAGAGCCAGGCGTAGGTTAACTCAAAGGGGGATTACTTGTTTTGAAAAAGAAGAAAGTATTGAACTTGAAGGATGATCGAAGGATGAATCAGTGTTGAAAACAAATTTGATGATTTGAAGGATACTGAATTGAAGAGTGAAAGTCAGAAATGGCTTAATAACTCAGATAGAATGCAATAGAAGAGAATATTACAGACCTGTTATACCATCAATCTTTTGGAAAGATGACATTCAGATAATCTCGTACCTCTTCTGGTGACTTGCCACCAAGCGCCAATTCTTTTGCAACTTTACTTCTCTCACGTGTGGTTTCCAATTTTTTTTCAGCAAGAGCCAGTGCCTTTGCATCTTCATGTACATGATAATATCGCTCTCTTTCCCAGTTCAACCTAGATGTTTCAAGGGTGGCCTTCTCAGTGGCCAAACGTCTTTCCTCTTTGACCTTGTTATCTTCAAATGCGTGTCGCCAATCACTGTTGGCCTTCAAGATGACCATCTTCTTGTCGTTCCCACTTTGAACGGCTTGCGCAACTGGATGCTTGTGCTCTTTGACACGGACATTTGCAGGGTCAATTGACGGCAGGGGATCCAAAGGGCGGCCTGCTAAAGTCCCTTGATAAGGCACCACAGCCATGCGTCCTTCAGCTTCATCGTTGTCTTCATCATTGTCTAAAGCAAACTCAACAGGTGTCAGGTTTGCATTGGCTCGTTTGTTTCCCTTGCGGACTGCTGGTGTAGCACGTTTACGTTTAGGGCAGCTAGCATTGGTTGAAGTTGAGGTAATGTTGGTTGAAGTCGAAGCTTGAGATGCCTTGCTGACTGGTTTAGCATTGGTGTTCGAAGTTGAGGCTTGAGATGCCTTGCTGACAGGTTTGACATTGAATTTTGGAGTCTTTTGAGTCGATCGAACCTGTAAATTGAGATTGAGAGGGGCAGATAGAGGTGGAGGCAGATAGTTGTTGGTACTGGCATTGCTGGTGTTACCATAAATGCGGCGCTTGAGGTTAGAAAGCTCTTCATCTGGTTCGGAGTCGGAGATGACAATTTCTTTGGCACCAAAGAGATTGATGTGAGGCTTGACATCTAAGTTTTCTTTGTCTCCTTCGTCTCCATCGTCTCCATCGTCTCCATCGTCTCCATCGTCTCCATCGTCTCCATCGTCTCCATCGTCTCCTTCATCTCCATCGTCTCCTTCATCTCCATCGTCTCCTTCATCTCCTTCATCTCCATCGTCTCCTTCATCTCCTTCATCTCCTTCTTCTCCTTCTTCTCCATTGCGTCCTTCTTCTCCTTCTTCTCCATTGTGTCCTTCTTCACCCTCCATCAAACCACTGTCCAATATGCCAAAAGGGTTGACATTCCCTTTGTCCTTAAAAATACCGTCCATCTTTGAATACAGTGGGCATATCATCTCGAGCTTATCTTCCACCGTGATTCCGTTTGCCTGTTCTTCATCAGTCGTCCCAAAACCAGTACTTAAACCTTTACGCTTTGTTGCCATGTATTTAGCTTTGTATCGGATGATACGCAACTGGAGTATACGTCCAGTGAGTCGCATTGTAGTGGTGTTATGGCGCTGATTGAAGTTGTTGTTGATTTGACTGGCTAGGTTGTTACACAAGTCCTTTGCTCGATGTCCAACTACTTTGGTCTTACTCCCGCCGCCAAATAGCGCATCCCGAAAGTTTGGACGACTCAAATGATCGACAATCTCTTCGAAGTCAGGCAGATCGAAATTTGGGTTGGTGTAACTTTTGGACGCTTTAGGTGCAGCTGTTGATTTAGGTGCTCCTGAAGACGGAGGCGGCTTGAATGGGGGTTCACGGCGATTTTTCATTCCTACACTAGAAGTCCGAGAAGTTTGAGATGCTGATCTTTGATCCGGCTGACCACGAGCTTTGCTGGCAACAAGTGATCGGCGGACTTCTGCAGGGGTAGGCTTGCCCCTGCCTGTGCATCCACTGGCAAGAAGATCTTGCGCAAGCTGGGCTTTGGTTCTGCGAGGTCCGCGGGTAGACTGGGTAGACTAAGACAATTGTTTAGTGTCAGCCATTGTTATACACAGGTGGAGAATAAGCTTGTAAGAAAATAAATATGAACTCACTGCCCCTTCCATTGTGTCCAAAAACCGGCTCAATTTCAAAAATGACAATCTTGGAGTGATGAACAGAAACAGAAGTTGAATGAAAACAAATTTGAAAATGGATTAATGAGTTGAATCAATTGAATCAATTGATCTAAGAATTGATTGATTGATTGATTTTGAAGTCGGTCGAGTCAAATTACAAAGGAGTTGAATCGATTGAATCAATTGATCTAAGAATTGATTGACTGATTGATTTTGAAGTCGGTCGAGTCAAATTACAAAGGAGTTGAATCGATTGAATCAATTGATCTAAGAATTGATTGACTGATTGATTTTGAAGTCGGTTGAGTCAAATTACAAAGGAGTTGAATCGATTGAATCAATTGATCTAAGAATTGATTGATTGATTGATTTTGAAGTCAGTCGAGTCAAATTACAAAGGAGTTGAATCGATTGAATCAATTGATCTAAGAATTGATTGACTGATTGATTTTGAAGTCGGTCGAGTCAAATTAAAATGAAATTATAATCCAAATCAAATGAATTTGGATTTGAAAAGTAGGGAGATGTAAGGAAATAGTTGATTGATAGACGAGATGGTTGAGAAATTTATTGACTTTGAAGTTGGGTCAATGAATAAACGTCCAATTCAAATGAAGGACACTAAGATGCTTCTGTTGGTGAGACGGTGATGGTGCCCACAGATCTTTCAGTTCGACCAGACCAGTGAGGTTACAAATCCGGTTGTAATTCTCAAAGGCCCCAAGTTGATCAGAGCTCTGAATCCGGTCAGAGGTGAAAAATTTTGTTGATCTAATGAAGTTGCTTGGGTCCTACAGATCTTTCAGTTCGACCAGACCAGTGAGGTTACAAATCCGGTTGTAATTCTCAGAGGCCCCAAGTTGATCAGAGCTCTGAATCCGGTCAGAGGTGAAAAATCTTGTTGATGTAATGAAGTTGCTGGACTTGCGATTGTTGGTTGATCAAAGCTGATAATAGTTATGATTTTTTTGGAGACAAGCTTTGTTTTGAAAATGAGTATTGTTTTGAAAATTGGGAATTGATCGAATGGAGTGAAGGTTTTGAAGTTGGTCAAGTTGTAATAGAGTTATGATTTGAATTGGTGATTTTGAAGTTGATTGAGGTCAAATGAAGATGAGATTATGATTTGAATCAAATGAATTTTGCTTTGAAAAGTAAGGAAATAGTTGAGTGATGGATGAGATGGCTGGGAAGGTGGTGACCGAGCGGTTGAGAAGTTGAGGATGAGATGGATGATGGAGGAGATAGGTGATGGACGATCTAGGAGAAATTGGTGATGCAGCGGGTGAAACAGGGCAAAGCGTGTGACAGCTGGTGAAACCAAGGTACACTGACTTTTTTTTTTTTGACCGGTGAAACCAAGGTACGTTTTTTTTTTCGCACCTCTGTCCTTGTATCACCTGCTCTCACCTGTTTTTTGGCGTTTCAGCCAGAAGACTTATAATTTTATAAGACAACTTATAATTTATAAATCAGTGAGCCACCTCTAGAGATGGCTCACACGTCTTAAATCATACAATTAATTTTGAGGACAACGATCATGTTGTAAAACGTAAAATAGGCCTTAAAATTCCAACTTGAACTGCCCTATTGGTTCAAGGCCCGGCCCTCAGCTGCATTTCAGCAAACAAGACCTGTGGGGGAACCCCTATTTTAAAAAGGAGAGTGAGGTAAAGACTTTGCCCATGGCTCTGGGCGAAGGGTTTTCCATAGGTCTCATAGATGAAAAGCAAAGTCATCTCTTCTTTCCCAAGTTATGTACCCAAACGAAGTTTACTCTGAGACATATACAAAAGTTAAGATTAACATCAACTTCACAAAGTCACTCCGAGGGCGTTTGCCGCTCCCTACGCGCCTGTACGCGCTCGGAGGGACTTTGTCGAGTGTAAAATTAGCATATTTCTCAGATGGATTCAGATCGATTTGTCTCATTTCTCTCCGGAATTCTCCCGTTGATCTTCATTTTGAGACTTTCTTGAATATTTACAAAAACCCTGCCTGGGCACCTTGATGAGCTTACAACAAGTGGTCGATTCAAGAAAAAGTGTACACACGTCGTTTTCCATGCCCTCCAAGAACCAATGTCGATTGATTTATCATGTTTTGATGATAACCGATTCGACGTGAGCGTTCAGTTTGGCAAGCCTCCCTCTCAAGAGGGTTGAGCTACTATGTCTTGCCTACATAGGTATTTTTCTTTTTTTGGTAAAGAAATTCAAAGATGAAGAAGTTGATTTCCGATACTAATTCTATGTAGGATATCGATATTCCCTTTTACTCAAAGACCACAGTTGAATCAGGACGGTGTGTGCTTCCAAATATGCGTATGTACCTCGGTCTGACTGCGGCTGATCGCCAAGCGCCGAACTGACCTACCACTTCTCAACATCATACCCGCTTTTCTTCCCGTAATTATGTACAAACTCTTCCTTAGAAAGGAACTCCGTCTTCTTGGTATCTCAAGGGGAATCTCAGTCATGCTTGAGAAGGAAATCTTAAGAATTTGAAACTTTGATCATGATTTCAAGTTTCGTAAGAGCCCAAAGCTTAGAGTTGCGATACTCACCAAGGATGACTTGTGTGAGTTGCATCAATCGAACGACGAAGTGAGATTGAGCCTAACTAATTCCACACCATCGTGATGAACAACTTGTTTCCGAGTCAGCGATGATGAAAAACGTACAAAAAAGGATTATGATGATGACTTCACTTCACTTCATCTCCCTATCGACCATCATCATTTTACCTCATCCTTAGGCTGATCATTGATATTGCTTAGTGTGAAAATTTAAATCATCAATTTATTTTCGTTAAACGATTGCAATTCGATTTCTTTAACTGATTTCGAAGAAATACTGAAGCTCCGATATACCTAATCATCTGATTTCTTCCCCCAACTCTTTACACTTAACCCAACTTAAACAAACATTCAAGCCACAATAGGCCACAAATATATTCGATATTTCCAGTATTGTAAGTCTTTTACATCGTCATTTATTTGTTTGTTTTTCTAATTGATTTTTTGTTAAATCCATGATGGATTTGTTTGTCATTTTTCTGACTTCATCATTAAAGCCCTCTTGAAGTTTCTTCTGTTTCGAATCTTTGGAGGATATAAAATTCACTCAGCTTCCAACCCCCACGTTTCTTGGAAATTAAATTCTGATCGATCGGCTGTTGAGGTTTTCCGTTTTACCAGAAAGTCAACTGATTTTGAAGATATTTCTTCAATTGTACCACGATCTTTCCTCATTACCTTCATCAAGTGAATTTCCTATTCTAGAATTCTGAATCGGTTTGGGTAATATCAATTTCAACAGTGAGCAATATTACCTCAATCATCTTTACCTTTTTTCTCTCTTACCTCTCTCGTCTTTAAATATCTTTTTCCTTACTCGAACTTGATCGAAGTAACTCACAATCAATTCAATCAAAGTCAAAGAGTATCGTATCAACGATCTCAACTATTTCCTTTTCAAGCTTCTCTTGGTTTTACAAATCCAGCTTGATTACGTCTTGGAACAAGTGGGATCCTCTTCAAATCACAGATCTTCCTTTTTTCAATCTTAGATATAATATCACATCCGTTTTGAATTCTCATCTCTTTAATCCTTTCAATTGTCACACTCATTGCTCATCATCATCAACAAGTTTTGTGAATCATAAACTCATCTTGCTTTGAATTTGATTATTCATCATCACAGTACAACTTCATCCGATCTAAATCCCTTTGACTGCGCCCCTGCATTACACAATTTCTTTGGATCGACTCTAGAATCTCTGCAAGCTTGCATTGATCAAGTAAGGCCTGGTATGTTGTACATGCCGCTTTCTCGACTCATTCTTTTGTCATACTCTTTTCATTTCATTTCATATACAGAACAGTTTGTTTGGTCTGGTATGACTGGTTGTTTGGATCATGTGGTATTCCTGACATGTTTACGATATCCAATGGAACGCTTGACAATTTGATTTGCTCCAATTTAACTCAACTTGCGGGCGGTGCTCATCCTATGGTGAAATTTGCTCTAAGGCTCGTTTCATGGTTTCGTATATCTTGAACCGATTTTCACAGCCTTGAATGCCATGTTCTCTGTGAAGGGTTTTGGGTCTGTTTGGCTAAATTCTTCGAAATTTCAAACTTTACATAAATCCCCTCACTCATCTCATTCTTCCGCTTCCTTTCCTTACATTTCTTCATCTCTCTTTCTCTCTCTTGCAAATTCAATTGTACAACTTTTATTTCTTTGATTCCGTTGAAGGTTCCGTTACAGGACTTAACTTTATCGGATTTCGATCTTTTCATCTCTTGTTGGACACAGGGTTGTTGTTTGGTACTCATAAAGCTTAATGACCCACTCTTGAATACATACCCAACTGTTTCACCCACTTTGATTTGATCGTCTCATCATTATTCTTTTGAAGCTTAACGTGTTTGATATTTATAAAAACTTTGATCGCTGAGAATTCTTCAACCTATCTTGGGTTCCTGAAATTCTGATTTCATCCAACTTGAATTTCTTCATCCACTTTTTTCTTATTTCCTTTGTGTATGCGTCCCGTTTGCCGTTGATTGGCTTCTAACATTGAAAAATTACTTTTTTACTACTTTCTCTCTACAAGAAATATCTAGACTTACCTCTTTCGTTTAACTTCAAACCACACTTTCAAAACCTCAACCACTTCTCACTCTTTTGTATCGATTCGAAGATGCATCTCAATCAAAGTCCTTCGCTTCAACTCGCCTCTCTAGTGCTGATCACTCTCTTTCCGATCATCTTGAGTCTACCCAGTCCTGTATTCCAACATTCATCGTCGCATTCATCTTATCGCCACCATCGAAGGTTCACCACTCCTACTGACCAGAAGAACCTTGCCAATACGAAGGACGCTACCAAGCATGTGTCATCTGCACCCATCTCTCTACAATCACCTCACAATCTTTCTTCCTCATCCCAAAAGTCAAATGTTCCCTTAGACTCTGCAGCTCCTACTACCTATACACCCATTCAAGCCGATGAGAAATACGATCTAACGAAAGCATCGACATGGGAAGAATTAGAACGTATGGCTGAAGCTCAAATCTCGGCCTCGATGACTACTTTGCCTACTACGGTTCACTTCGAAGAAGTGCCACTTTCTGATGATGATTTCTTGGAAGAATGTGAAGATGAGGAGGATGATTATGCCGATGTCGGTTCCACAAACTTAACTGCGGCTAACTCTGGTGCGGGTAATGATGGTCAACCGTCTTCTAATTCGGTCGATGATTGGACCGAAGTTCCTATCAATTCTGTCACTCCACCTGCATCACCTGTGAAGAACGACCAATCGAACGACAAGGATCAGAAAGCTGAACAAGACGCTGCTTCCAAGAAGGCTGAGGATGCTGCCGCTGCGAAAGCGTCTAAGGAGGGCGAAGAAGCTGAAGAGAAATCAGATGAAGAAGCGGCTCAGAAGAAATCAGAAGAGAAAGAAGCCAAAAAGGAAGCTGATGCCAAGAAGAAGGGCGATGAGGAATACGCCAAGAAGCAGTCCGATGAAGCTGATGCTAAGAAGAAGTCTGAGGCGGAAGAAGAACAGAAAGAGGCGGATGAAGCTGAAGCTAAGAAGAAAGCTGACGAGGCACAAGCAAAGCAGAGTGCTGATGAGGCAGAAGCGAAGAAGAAAGCTGATGAACAAGCGAAGAAGGAGGCTGCTGCTCAGGCCAAGGCCGACGAGTCGAAGAATAAAGACCAGGGCTCAAAAGACGGTGGAGGTGAGCCTTTTGTGATAACTTGACCGCTTTTTTCAAATCATGAACTAATCACGTCGATCGGACTACATCATCCACACAGGCTCTGATTCTTACGCTGTCCCTGATGGTCACAAGTCGGGCGATGCAACATGTTAGTAATCGGTCGATAAGTCGTTCGCTCCTTCATCGGCCTGACGACCTTTTTTACTTCTTCTTTCTCTAGTCTACGGCACTGGTCTCGGAGCGTGTGGAATCACCAATAATGACCAGGATTATATCTGTGCCGTTTCCAAATTACTATTTGATAGCTTTCCAGCACCTGGTGGAAATCCTAATGAGAATGCGTAAGTGACTGCATTCGTAAAAAAATTCAAAATATCTTTCAACATTCCTTTGATCACTAATCGGTCATCCTCATTGTAGAATTTGTGGACGAAAGATTCATGCTACCTATAAGGGAAAAACTGTGACTGTGACAGTCACAGATCGATGTGAAGCTTGTGCAGTACACGATCTCGATTTTTCTCCCAAGGCTTTCAATGATATCGGAGACCCGAATGAAGGTAGACTTCATGGAATGACCGTTAGTGTCTTTCACTTATCCTCTTTATTAAAAAATGATCGCTGATTGATTCTTGATCGATGATAGTGGACTTGGGCTTGAAAGAATTAAGTCTCATAGAATGATAGAAAGGTTCTATTGAACTCTTCCGACCTTCGATCTCTTATAATTACTTTTCGTCTCATAACTTGATGATCCAATATTCTCACGTTTCATTTCCTTTGCCTCTCTCAATCCCTTCCATACTATCGTTATTTTCTCTTCTCATTTGCTAGGATTAAGTTAGCATTCCTTAAGATGAGAAAAGAGTTTGGAAACTTGAATCCCTTTTTTTCTTTTTTCATCTCTTTTTTTGGGTGGGCTTGGGTCTTTCATCTAACTCTTGAAAATGCTAGCTTTTTTGTTTTCCTTTGGGGTTTTTGTTCTCGATTATTAATCATGTAGCAGGTCTTCACAATATGTGTTTTTTTTTCGTTAGTTGATTTGAGAGCCAACAATTTCGTTTTTTTTTTCATAATGTTTACATTTTTATATCTTTATATTTTTATTTTGTGACTTTTTATCATTATGGCTCTCCTGGCAAAAGACTTTTCAGCTTAGTTCTGAAACTTAAACTTTATGTACTCTTTTCTTTTTTAGTAAATCAGTCCAGTACTTGAAAATATGTTCCTTTACAGGCTTTTTTTTTCAAAAAATTTGTTTTGTACTCTGATCGTTTATGATTTTTTTGTTGTATTCTTTTTTTTGGGGAGGGATGACAATGAGGAATTAAGGCAAAAGGCAAAATCTTTTCTTTGAATTAAGTTTGATGAGACAAATTCTATTTCAAATTGTTGAGAGACAGATTATCACAACAAATTTAAATTCCTGTGAGTCAGTCAGCAATGGATGCGTTGGGTGTAGATCAATCTAGACAACAGTTTGCATAAGTCAGCGTTTGTACTATCATACAAAAAATAATGTTCATTTATCAAATGCAAAAAGTAAAATGTGTAGAGTGATCTGATGAGAGATCCTGCTAGCTAAACATGGTAATCACCGATACGAGTTCTAATCAAGGGTTTATCTACTTTCATTGATGTACAATTGATTTTTAATATGTATCATCTTAAGAAGGTTCGGCACATCAACTGCATCCCCTACCACATTCTTGTTTGGATATGAAGATTGATTGAGCCAAGCGTTCAACAATGCTGTAAGGATGGCCATAGAGAAAGTGGCTGTAGGTAATCTTTTCTTGAAGAATGTCAATGTCAAACAAACAGCCTCCTTTTCCATGGTCTCAACCCCCTCAAGCTCCGACACATTTGTGGGAAATGTCCTTTGAAATACATCAAGAAAGTGTTTGAAGAATTTCCAACCATCCTCAATTAATCCTTGATCCAGGTTCTGATGATTTGCATCAATCGAATTCAACGCCACAAGACTCCCAAAAAAGAGTGGCGTAAGCTCATTATGTAGCTTTCTGACATATCCCTCAACTCTTTGTATGAGTCCTGAATCAAATTTACCATGATCAGATAAAGATTTAGACTTCAGTGCATCATCCAACTGATCAAAAAATTCATCTGATGCCACACGTAATGTTAACATATTATACTGTTCTTTTCCAATTTGACGTGTTGGACGGTACATAGCTTGCCATGTGAGATCTGTAGCCGTACCAGATTTTGCAGGTCTCTTTTTCTTAACATGGTCCAAATTGAAGTTTTCTAATGCTGGTTGAAGCTTGAAATCATCTGTTGATGACCTGAAATTCATCAGATTCCTTTGAATCAATGTAGAAAATTTTCTGAGTCCCAAGACGACAGTTTTGTTTGGGTAAGTAGAACTTCTGTACCATCTCTGCCATAATTTCCAAAGAGTAGTGATATTAACCCGATCTGATCGATATAAGTCAATGGTATAACCAAGTAAAGCAAAAGGTTCAGATATATCAAAATATTTGAGAGAGTGTTTTTCCCGAGCATTGAATGGAAGCTTCAGACCTGCCATATATAACTGAGAGAGAACCTGATTCATGAAATTCATTCCATCTTGAATCAGTGCGTCTTTAGAACTTTTTTCAGTAAATGTTTCAGGATGTAATATCAAGAGGAGGGAAATGAAAGGCACATTCAACACTTTGTAAGCCCATTCAACATGGCCCCAAAGATCTTGATCATCAGTTGGTTTCACTATCACATTTTTCATCTGATCAAGATAGCTAAAATCTCCAGGAGTAAATTTCTTGGATGAGAGGTTGTTTGATTCACCAAATTGAATGATTGATCTGACCAATGTGGCAGAAAAGTTCTTTGGAAATCTTTCATTCTCATCATTTTCAGAACCTTCATTCTCAACACTAGCCTCTTTACTTGATTCTTGAGGTCTTATGCTTGCTGATCTCAACTTAGTGCGCCTCTTGGCCTGTGATGCTGTGTTTTTTCTTTTATTTTTATAATCCAAGTCTGTGTCCCTTGAAACAATTTTGGATATGTGCCCAACTGTATCTTCCTTTCTCAATGTATCTCCCAGCTTTCCTGAACTTGAAGGACAGTGATTTTCACCATTTTCTATACATTCAATATGATTCAAACCCATTCCTTGGAATGTAGGACCTGGTCTGGTATCATCATTTTTGTGAGTGTCATTCAGATCAGGCATTGTCCTATATGCTGGGTTCCTCCCCATTCCAGTGTTGTGGCTTGAACCCTCTGACCCCACTGGGTTTGGGAGTGTAGGATTGAGATGATTGTTTATTGGATGTGATTGTATCATGTCTTGTTGACGGATAGATGTCATATCTGGGTATCCAACAATATGCATCAAGCTGTCTTCCCAATTTGGTATCTCACGGAATAATTGTGGAAAATCAGTTCCAGAATGATGAGAATCTTGGGGTTCCAAGAAACCATTGTATACACTCTTTAAATGATCTTCTGGAAAGGAATTCAATCTTGGAGAAATAGTGCTTGGCTGTTCCATCTGATGGTGTGATTCCCACATACTTGAGGTCTTGAGATTTTCTGACACCTGTCTAAAATCTTGCGAGTCATCTTTATGTTGTGATTCATCAATTTCTGGATTGTGGGATATTGAAAATAAATCATCTATTGACACATGGTGATCATCATTGAAATGGTTCCACAGATGATGAGTGAAGTCAGATTCATGTAAGGGTTGATTTTCAGAAAAAGTGCCAGAGTATGGACTTTCAAAGTCTTTCAAATCTGTAGCTGTGTATGGGGTATGGTATATCTGATCTTCTTCATGATTTGGTTCCTGTGCAGTTATTCTATCTGGTATTTCATCAGGAGTTCCAAACTTGGTGTCCTGCCAGATTGGTAAAGGCTCTTTGGTTGTAGAAAAATGTACATTGGTTGTTGGTTTTGTTATTATCTGGCTTTCCATGCTCCCTGGATGATGGAAGATGTTAAGGTTCTCCATTGGTATCCCCCAAATGTGGCTTAGTCTCCACAGAATCAGTATCAATGTGGTACAAGTCTGCATCTCTTTTGTGATATGTTGATTAGTTTTGTGAAAGGGTGGAAAAGTCAGGTATGCAACAGTAGTCTTGCTGTGGATGATGTGAGGTAGATAAGCAGTAGGTAGATAAGAAAGTAGGTAGATAAGAAAGTAGGTAGATAAGAAAGTAGGTAGATAAGAAAGTGTCAAGATCTGTTTCATATGGTGTTCTTGAAAGGTTCAGAAGATATCTGAAAGATTCACAAGAGCTGTGGCATCTCCAAATTGGCTCATGTACGAGAGTTGTTTTTCAAGAGCTGTAATGATATTACTGCGCTGGTGATTTGGTCTCACACATAGATTATTGTATTGCAACAAAGGATGCAGTAGCTGTAGAGGATGAGGGTGTTTCAACTTATTTGATTCAAAATGTAGAGGTTTTTTTTTCTTTCATTTGCATTCAAAACCAATAAAAATTTGTTTGTAAATTTCTTAGGCAATGATTGAAATGATGCAATGCACTTATGAACAGGGCAACATCTTATTTTTGTGATTCTATTAGTAAAAAGTAACTTGCTGCAAATCTATAAACTCTTTACTGGAAGATATAGTCTACTTATCAAAAATTTTCCTAGGTCAACTTAAGATAATTAGTGCTAAGTGCTGAGTGATATATATTCAATAACTTATTTAAACATACCCATTTCTAGGATATATATAAACACTTAAAATCAATGACTTCCCCAATCCTTTCCACATAGTGCATTGGATGCCCTGGTATTGGGACAATTATCCACTGATCATGGATTCCTTATGGAGGGTACTTCACATAAAATATGTGCTTGATATTTGAGTCAGGAATTCCTTGATGACTTTGACTGTCATAGGAGTAGCATTTTAATTCAAGCTTGGCAACATAGGTGTGAAGTTTCTTTCATTTGAAAGTCAACCATTTGGGGTTTGAATAAAGGTTATAGTTTCTGAAAAATTAATGATACCAATTGTCATTATAGTAACACTAGATATTATGCAGCCAGACACCACATCACAATAGGGCTACATTGTGACATGTTGGACTCTGTCAGACCATGTCTAATGGAGCCTAGACTGTAGTACACTGTGTTGATAACATCACATTTGTGTGCTCCATAATTACACTTACCCCCAAATCATTTCCCTCCTTTGATATACCCACTCATTACCATTGATCCAAAGACCAAACCAATCCCATGCGAACCAAGGTAATATCTGCTGCCTTCATTTTTCTCTGCTGTTGAAATCTGCATGTCAATAGACACATGTTCAATCAAATATTCTTACCCTTGATATCCATATATTCTCACTCCACTGGTATCCCATCACTGCATCCTTTACAGATATTACTGATCCTTCTTGGTCTATATCCATACTCAATCCTTCTATTCCATTCTCATTATTGAAATATATCACTTTTTGCTCTACCAATTGTCCTGACTTTTTTACAATATGAATTATGATTTTTCTTCAAATGAAACAATAAGCTTACATCTTCAACCCATGCAATGTGATATACTGCTAAAGGCCACCAACCTCCTGTCCCTTGGTTGGCTCAGAGTGAACAATATTTCTTGATTTGAATTTGTCCTTCTACATGAATCATATTCATCTGAAGTTGTGACATCACTTCCAATATTGGATTAAGGCATGTCATATCACTGTCTACAATTGCGGTTGTAAGCAGACTGTTGCATTCAGCTAAAACAGGACATGAAAATCCAACAAATGCTCCCTCTTCTGAATGTGCAAGGCTTCTAGCCACAAGGAAACCCACAGGACTGTTAGGTTGTTAACTGGGCCAGCACACCCAGGGTGTACATACCACCAGAAGGTGCTGGGCATGTCCAGTGAGTTTACCTGGCAAACAGTGCATTGACCTATCCATGACAGAAGTGATGGAGTTTTGGACTTGTCTGCTGAAGTATATTGTGGAAAGGAGGAGAGTTGCAACCCTCCCAAATGCTGGGATGGTAGTCCTAGCCCAATTGACAATGGCTGTCTAACAATAATATAGCCCTGAGGACCATAGCCAGTGTGAATGTGAAGTCCTTTGCATACAGAATCACTCAATACTTGACCAAGCCAGTGTGAAATTAAGTGCCACATTGGCCTAGTAGGCATAACAAAAATGATCCAATTGCGAATTGCATACAATGCAATCACTCACAATAATAGAGAGTAGACAACACCAAGGGGCAGGGTGGCCAACATCACATTGGCATATGTGGTAGACAGCATTGACATGGTAACAAAGGCATGCATCAAATGCATTGGTAGGGCAATTTGTTTGTGGCCTTTTTTGCATAAGCATACTTTGCTTTATCATGATAGGGTATTGTAACTATGTGAGTATACTTTGTCTTCCTGAGGGGTATTTGTATTATTCAATTGGGTGATGTGAATTTGTTCAACCAATTGTAGATGAGTAAGAACACTGAGTAACCTATCAAACCAGTGCTGAGGTTCAGGTTGAGGGCACAGTCATATTTTTTGTAGGCAGGCCAACCCATGTTTTTTTTGACTTTTCTTTGCGCCTTGGTATCACTAGGCATGCTGGGCACGTCTTCTTCAAGAATTTTTTTTTGAAATCTACATTTTTGTCATTTCATTGATTTTTCTTCCATGTTTATGTCACACAAGCAATGTATCATAGCAACATTGCCATTTAAAGGCAAGGCAAATTGAACAGGATTGTTATCAAATTTATCAAATTAAAACAACCACTCCATCTTGGTAACAATACAGAAGATTCCTAAGATTTGGTGCAATTTGTCAAAAGGCACACCAACCCCAGTTTGTTTCATTTCTCAGAGCAGATGATAAGAGATACTAATAACTAGATATGGTAATCACCAATAAAGTTCACTTATCTGATTTCATCCCTGCAAAATTGATGTTGACTTTGTATCATCTTCACCAGGGTTGATCCATTAACTGCATTCCTTACCGTACTCTTGTTTAGATATGAAGATTGATTGAGTAAGGCATGCAAGAGGGCTATGATAATTTCCACAGAGAAAATGGATGTACGTGTGCTGGACTCGAAGAACATCAAGGTCAGATGAACAGCCTCCTTTTCCATGGCCTCAACCCCCTCAAGCTCTGACCCATTTGGGGGGAATGTCCTTTGGAGTAAATTTAAAAAGTTTCTGAAGAATATCCAACCATCATCAATTAATTTTTCCAGGCTCTGAGTGTTTTCACTCTTTGAATTCAAAGCAACCAGACTTCCAAAGAAGGATGGTGTGAGCTCATAATACACCTTTCTGACTAATTCATCAACTCTTTTTATGCATCCTGAATCAATTTTACCATCTTTGGACAACAATTTAGACTTCAGTGCTTCATCAAACTGATCAAAAAATTCATCAGCTTCCATGTGCAATGTTAACTTATCATAATGTTCTTTCCCAATATTAATTGCTTGACGATACACATCTCTCCATGTAAGTTTTGTACCCATACCAAATTGTTCATGTAATATGTTGTTAGAATGGTCCAATTTGAAGTCTTCTAATGGTGGTTCAAGCTTGCTATCACCAGTTGATGAATTCAAAATCATGATATTTCTATGAATCAATTTAGAAAAATTTGTAAATCCCAAGACCATAGTTTTACTTTGGTAATTGGATCTTCTATACCACCTTTGCCACAATTTCCAAAGAACACCCATCTTGATCCTGTCTGGTCGATTTAAGTTCTTAGTATAATGAAGTAAAGCAGATGGTTTGGATATGTCAAAGTGCTTGTGGTCCAGATCTTTCCAGGCTTTGAGTGGAGGTTTTAAACCAGCCATGTACAACTCAGAAAGATTTTGTTGCATGTACTTTATTCCATCTTGAATCAGCTCATCTTGAGAATGCCTTTCTGAAGAAGCTTCAGGATGTAATATCAACAGAATGCCAATGAAAGGCACAGTTAAAACCTTATCAGCCCATTCAATATTGGTCCACATATCTCTATTATCAGTCAGATTTTTTTTATCAGTCATTCTCATTATCAAGATCTGTATTTCTTGAAGAAAACTTAGACCTTCTGTAGTGTAAATCCTTGGTGACAGTGCATTTGATTCACAAAACTTCCTAATTGATCTCATTAACTTGGGAGCAAAGCGTGTATCGCATACTTCACTTTCTAGTGAATCTTTGTGATGAATATCAAAACCTCTGCTGTCACTGCTACCATCATTTATTGGTTTCAAACATTCTATTCTTGATGTTTTGACCTTGGAGCCTCCCCTGGACTGTGCCAATGGTCTTTTTCTTTTACTTCCCTGTGCATCTTTCTGGTCATTCTTGGATCTCATAGAGTGTAGATTATCAGGACCCAATGCACTCAAAGATGAGAGCCCAACTATATCTTGCCTATCCTTATTCAATGTATTGCTCTGCCAACCTGGTCTTGGAGGACAATTGCTTCCATCATTTTCTATACATTCAATATGATTCAAACCCATTTCTTGGAATGTAGGACATGGTATGGTATTATCATTCTTTTGAGTTTCAATCACATAAGGCAGTGTCATATATGCTGGGTTCCCTCCCATTCCAGTGTTGTGGCTTGAACCCTCTGACCCCACTGGGTTTGGGAGTGTAGGGTTGAGATGATTGTTTATTGAATGTGATTGTATCATGTCTTGTTGAAGGATAGATGTCACATCTGGGTATCCAACAATATGCATCAAGCTGTCTTCCCAATTTGGTATCTCATGGAACAATTGCGGGATATCAGTTCCAGGATGGTGGAAATGTTGGGGTTGCAAAAGACCATTGTAACCACTTTCTATATGATTTTCTGGAAAGGAATTCAATCTTGGAGAAATAGTTCTTGGCTGTTCCATCTGATTGTGTGGTTCCCACATGCTTGAGCTCTTGAAATTGTCTGACTCCTGTCTAAAATCTTCAAGCCATTGTGTATCAGAGGAATAGATTTGTGAGGCATCTTTATGTTGTGATTCATCAATTTCTGGATTATGGGATGTTGAAAATAAATTGTCTATTGATGCATGGTGATCATCATTGAAATACTCCCACAGATGATTAGTGAAATCAGATTCATGCAAGGGTTGATTTTCAAGAAAAGTGTCAGAGTATGGAATTTCAAAGTCTTTCAGATTTGTAACTGTGTATGGGGTATGGTA
The DNA here is from genome assembly GCA_022264835.1 of Melampsora americana. Taxonomy (NCBI): domain Eukaryota; kingdom Fungi; phylum Basidiomycota; class Pucciniomycetes; order Pucciniales; family Melampsoraceae; genus Melampsora; species Melampsora americana. Next base: position 154,296 of record JAIFHY010000128.1, on the reverse strand, counting down.
TATCTGATCTTCTTCATGATTTGGACCCTGTGCAGTTATCCAATCTGATAATTCATCATGAGTTTCAAACCTGGTGTCCTGCCAGATTGGGAAAGGCTCTTCAGTTGGAGAAAAATGTACATTGGTTGTTGGTTTTGTTAGTATCTGGCTTTCCATGCTCCCTGAATGATGGAAGATGTTAAGGTTATCCATTGGTACCCCCCAAGTGTGTTTCATTCCCCATAGATTCAGTATCAAGGTGGTCAAAGTCTTCATCTCTTTTTCAAGTCTTTGATGAATCCTTTAAAAGTTTGAGAAAGAAAGTTATACCAACAGTGGTATTGATGGTGATGATGTGAGGCAGATAAGAAAGTGTCAAAAGCTGTTGCATATGAGATTCTTGGAAGGGTCTCACAATATTTGAAAAAATCACAATCCAATCAGAATAAGAGCTGTGCTCTTTCTCGAGTCTTTCATTTATTGGAAACATTTTTCAAAAGCTGTAATTATACCACTGGTCTGGTGATGTGATGTCGCACATCTAGATAGGGATGGTAGCAATGGGGAACCGCGGGTATTTACCTAAGCACTCAGAGTTTCGCCTTTCACACCTACCAAACCTGAAACATCTCGGATCAAGATGCACTACATACATCTTTCTTTGGGTCAATTGCCTTCGAAACAGTTGGAATCTTGATTGTAAGTTTTTCAGGTCATGATCACACAAGGATGAAAGTCATTTAATCGATCAAGGCTTTATTGGGATGGTATAAATAAAAAGAGACTTTCAATTTGAAGACAAAGTATACTTGATCTTCATTTTGGGTCAACTTCAATGATCATGATGCTCACTGATGAGTGATACATTTACCCCCTCAAGTTCCGAATTTCAAGACAGAAAAAATGTACATGGTCTCCAGAATTCTTAGGTACTTCAAGCAGATCTAACAGAGAGATTCCAAGTCAAGAAACAAAAATACCATGAAGTGCTATCTTTACAAATACAAAATTCAATGTCCAATCTGAAACACACGATTTTTTGCAGAGATCAGGAGGGTCTTTTGAGGTATGTTTTGCAAAAGATTGATGTCAAACATGAGAGATCTAATATGCAGAGACTTGAATCCAAACTATCAAAGATCAGCCCAGTTAAATGTTTGTTCTGAGAACAGTGAAATACATGACCCGACCCGCCACCAGCTCCGTTTTTCATCCATAGTCTCGGATTCTGAAAGTTGAACAAACACGCGTTTTTAATTGATTACCACCACGCAATATTTCAACCCAAGCAAAGAAACTACAAGCATCAAATTTGAAAAGAAACCATAAGATGCCACTCAAAAAGGCTGCTCCAGCAAAAGACGAGACCAAACCTAAACAAAAAGAAACAAAAAGATCTACCGGACGAAAAATTAAAGACGTTTCACCACCACCATCCGAATCAGAATTAGGATCGGGATCAGAAAATGATCAAGATGATGATTTCAATGAAGTTGATAGTGATGATTTAGATAAAGAAACTGAAGAAGAAGAAGAAGAAGAAGAAGAAGAGAGTGAATTTGAGGAAGAAAGTAAATCTAACAAAAGATCCAAATCGAAATCAAAGAAAACCGCGAAAACTAAATCGAATAAAAAACAAAAACGCGATAACAAAGATTCAGGTGTGATTAGTTCGATTAAATTAATTAAACCAGATCCATCATCTAAAAACATTCCACCTGGTATGATTGGAAAATCGTGAGCCTTCAAAATTCTAAAAAAACAAACTAGTAAATCCTTTAGACTGATGATCAATTATGTTTCAAAATGGTAACAGTACGATGAATTTTTTAAGTGATTTATCTATACCAGAAAACAATGATCGAGAATGGTTATCAATAAATGGTAAGTCTAACCCATTCCTCCTTACAAGAAAAAAATGAAGTCTATAATTCAACTGTAGTCAATGTTCAACCAAATTTTTTTAGATCAAATTTATCGATTAGCACTAAAGAATTGGAACGAATTTGTCACCTTTTTAGCACCCAAACTAATTGAATGTGATTGGACATTACCCGTTTTACCTTCCAAAGATCTAGTTCATAGGATTTAGTGAGTAAAGCCTTTTCCCTCTTACTCTCTCTCTCTCTCTCTTTCCCAAAATTCAAAATCTGATCTGTGTAGCTGATTTGATGTGGATCAGTCGTGATGTACGGTTTTCAAATGATAAAACTCCTTATAAGACTAATTTGTCAGTTGGGTTTTCAAGAACTGGTAAAAAAGGACCTTGGGCTAGTTATTACATACAAATTAAGGTCAGTTCTCTTTGAAACCAAATCTAGTCAGACTACTTTTTCTAATCACTTGGTTTTATTTTTTTGGAACAATTTTAGCCTGGTGATGGATCACTAATCGCAGGAGGAATTTGGAATCCAGATAAATCTCAGTAAGTTGAAAGTCTATTTTCTTTAATCTATCTGAAGGTATATTGATGTATGTTGTTTTCTTTTGATTCTGGATCTTTAGATTAACAACTATCAGAAATGCGATTTTAAGTAATTCAAAACCATTAAGAAGAGTCATTAATGATCCAGATTTCATTAAAATGTTTGGATCTCATGAAACGGTCAAAGGAAAAGTAAGTTTCAAACCCTTCATCATCTCCCTTCCTTCACTCATCTCATTTTTGTGAAATCTTACAAACCCAATTGATCCTTTGTTTGTCTTGAATCAGTCTAAAAGATCAAGTATTTTTGGTCATGATGATGAACTTAAAAACTGTCCTAAAATGGATAATGTAACTCAATCTCATCCGTAAGTGTCCAACCAAAACAAATCAAACCTTTTCCGAAAATAAGGTTACTGAAGTTTTTTGAATTTTTACTATATGTAGGGATATTGATTTACTTAAGCTGAAAACTGTTGCAGCTGTAAGATAGTAAGTCAGATCAATTCCTCTTAAGATATACATATACATATATATATATATATATATATTGTTTGATGATTTATTGAAACATTTGTTTTTGATATGTTGGTAGTTTTTCAGATGAATTAGTACTTTCAGATCGGTTTGTGGAAGAAATTCAAAAATCAGTTAAAGTTGAGTTTTTTCTTGATTTGATTTTCAACCGCAAAAATGATGAGAGTGATCCTGATCTTTCTTTTGTGTTCTTCATCAGACTCTTTCACCTTTAATTATGTGTTTGAATGAGGTACGCCGGGTGTTCCTTTTTGGTTTTCCATGAGCATAAATTCATGGGGTTGCATGTTTTGTTTCAATTTTGGAAACGTGGAATCTAGATGTTGATGCCAGAAGATTTGGATGGAGACGAAGGAGAAGAAGAAGAAGAAGAAGAAGAAGAAGAAGAAGAAGAATGAATGAAGTAGGTGGATCTAGACTTGACAAGCTCATAGAATTAAGCATTCGAATTGTTAGAGTGTCACACTTGGATGAAGATGGATCAAAAGTCAATTAATTTCGATTTCTCTGGAATACTTGGTGTTACATCTTTGTTGTTGTTTTATATAGATTGAATTAGATTTACACCAGAACTGTAGCGTATCAGAATGTGATAAATACAAATGGAGTGTGTGAGAGTGATATACATAATTGTGAACCGATCCAATCAGATTGCGAATGGGTAATCAACCTGCATTAGGGTTTTTTTCATTTGGATGGATTGAGTGCACGGGCCAACTGATCGAATTTGAGAGTTCAATGGGGTTTTTCAATCTGTGGTATTTTAAGTGTACAAGTTAAATTTCAAAGGATTTGTCTGAATTCACTTAAGTATCTTAATGGTGTGTTTATGTTAAAAGAGCTTGAGTTTAAACCAGGCTATCATGAGCTATGACCTTTATAAGATTGAATTGAAGAGTGTTTTAAGTGTTAAATTAAGTGAATTTGACATAAGGATGAATTGATTAAGGGTTAAGTTGATTGAGTTTAGAGTCTGTTGACCATTTTATGGATTGAGGATTGAGTGTTTTAAGTTCATTCCACATCAGACTCAGACCCATTCTTCATTCATCAGCTTCATCATCCTTTAATTCCTTCAATCACGCGTTTTACTAGATTATCAACTTATTTAGATTTCTTTCCTTTCTTATCTCATCTTAAACACCTTAGAGAAAACTAAATCAAACATGAGGGAGATTGTGTATGTGATCACCATTCGTTATCCTTTGTTTTTCTTCTTGACCCTTTTTTTGATTGATTTGATTTTGACACTTCTCTAGTCATCTTCAAACCGGTCAGGTACTCTATTTCTCTCTCTTCACTTCTTCACTCGTAAACTTAACTAATCTCGATCTTCAATTCACTTTGAGCTTAGTGTGGTAATCAAATCGGTAAGTGTCTTGAATTCACTTCTTTCTTTTCCGATCACCAATCGATCATTCAAAAACATCCAACTTTCATTCGATATATAACTAATCCAAACACTTTGGACTCGGTTTACCGATCTACTAGGTGCTAAGTTCTGGGAAGTGGTCTCTGATGAACACGGAATTGCTACTGATGGGCAGTAAGTTTTAGCTTTGAAAACTTCAACTTTCGATCATTGCTACAATGTCTCTTGTAAGGAAGAGATCACTGATAAGTCATTCTTCTTGATGACTATTCTTAGGTACAAGGGTACCAGTGATTTACAACTTGAGCGAATCAGTGTTTATTACGTTAGTCACGTTTTTTTCTGTCTTCTGACCATCGATCAAGATACTTCTGTCTTTTTTCGATCGATCGACTTATTCTTCCATTTGTGCACTTTTCTTGTATCTTTAGAATGAGGTCGCTGGTAACAAGTATGTGCCACGTGCCGTTTTGATCGATCTTGAACCGGGAACGATGGATTCCGTTCGATCGGGTCCCTTTGGTTCTTTGTTCCGACCCGACAACTTTGTCTTTGGTCAATCCGGTGCTGGTAACAACTGGGCCAAAGGTCATTACACGGAAGGAGCCGAATTAGTCGACTCGGTCTTGGATGTTGTCCGAAAAGAAGCCGAAGGTTGTGATTGCCTTCAAGGTTTCCAAATCACTCACTCTCTTGGTGGTGGTACAGGTGCTGGAATGGGTACACTTTTGATTTCAAAGATTCGAGAAGAGTTTCCTGATCGAATGATGGCTACCTTCTCGGTGGTACCATCTCCAAAAGTGTCTGACACGGTTGTGGAACCTTATAACGCTACTCTCTCAGTTCATCAATTGGTTGAGAACTCTGATGAAACGTTTTGTATCGATAACGAGGCTTTATACGATATTTGCTTTCGTACCCTCAAACTTCAAACTCCTACTTATGGTGATCTTAACCATTTGGTTTCGATTGTCATGAGTGGTATCACCACCTGTCTTCGATTCCCTGGTCAACTGAACTCCGATCTGCGTAAATTGGCTGTCAACATGGTTCCCTTCCCGCGTTTACATTTCTTCATGGTCGGATTCGCTCCACTCACTGCTCGTGGAAGTCAACAATACCGAGCTGTCACCGTTCCGGAATTGACTTCACAAATGTTTGATGCCAAGAACATGATGGCTGCCTCTGATCCTCGACATGGTCGATACCTCACGGTGGCTGCTTACTTCCGTGGTAAGGTTTCGATGAAAGAAGTAGAAGAAAACATGCTTTCAGTTCAAAGCAAGAACTCAAACTACTTTGTTGAATGGAGTATGTCATTCTAGCTTCTCTTTTGTCAATCTTCCCTATCGCTTGAAATCTCACTGAGATTCTTTTTCCTCAATTGTGTCATCCTCTTTCAGTTCCCAACAACGTTCAAACTGCACACTGTGACATTGCTCCTCGAGGTTTGAAGATGTCTGTCACCTTTATCGGTAATTCGACTGCTATCCAAGATCTCTTCAAGCGTATCGCCGATCAGTTCACAGCCATGTTCAGGCGAAAGGCTTTCCTTCATTGGTACACTGGTGAAGGGTTCGTCTTTATTTTGTTTTGTGATCTCTTTTTCCAGATACTTACGTTTTTTGGTCTCAATAGAATGGACGAGATGGAATTCACTGAAGCTGAGTCGAACATGCAAGATTTGGTCGCTGAATATCAGCAATACCAAGAAGCCCACATCGATGAAGATGAAGGAGAAGAGGTTTACGAAGATGAGGTACACCATTTTCCATTCACTCTATTTTGTCCAAACGTTTTGGTTGACTTCTATTGCCACGTACGATATAGGTACCTCCGGAAGAGTAGACGGAATGAAAGGATGTTTTTTTGATCAAATCTTTTTCGATCCGCTACGTTGTCTCATCGATTGGAAACTTCACTGATCTCATTGGTGATGACTGAAAAAAAGACAGAGAAAAGAAAGTACAATGAAGCTGTCTGTCTTTGTGATTTTCTTTTTTTATTTGAAATGCCCTTTTTTTCTTTTGTTTGATTTGTGCTTTCAAGTCTTAGTTCTCTTTTTAACATTGTGCGCACTACCTTCAAAAATCTCAAATTGGTTATTTTATCTTTTGTTTGCCTTCAAAGTCTGGGTTTATTTACTCTTATTTCCCATTTTGCTTCTATTATAGAAATCATGGTGATTTGAGAAGTGATGATCGAGCTTCTCTCTTTGATGATGAGAATGAGATGAGTGCGGTCACCTGAGCCTGAAGTAATTTCTCATATGCCCATATGATCCACTGTTAGATCTTTGAATCATGTGCCTGGAGATCTTTTCAATTCAGTCATCATATCATTGATACTGATATGCTAAATTCGCAAACGAGGATGGAATAGGTGTGTTTAACAAGCGGTCCAGGAAGGGGCATGTTGCCGATTTTCATCATGAGCAAAGCCTAGCAATGCTACAATTTTACAAGGTTAAGTACATTTCACAAGGCCAAATTTCTAATCATCGTACTCCATCCAGTCTACCACTGACAATATTGATTACCAATCTCAACCCATCATATCCATTACATTGAAGCTTGAGCAGAGACCATGTAAAATAGCTTAAAGATTGAATCTCCAAAGCTCATCATCAAGTCGATTATAAACTCCTATCAAGCTTGATAAACTGTACTGGAAGGATCTTAGGACGTTTGGATAGATGTGACAATACTCAAATAGAAGGAAAGTGTAAAGAATAAATCATAGTTATTAGATTTCTTTTAAGAAAAGGAGTGATAGAAGATATGAGAAATCTTTAAAAATTGAAAAAAGGAAAAGAAAAGAATTCATAAACTTCAAAAAAGAAAAAGGAAAAGGAAAAAGAAAAAGATCATTTCTTTTGACGTTTATGACAAGCAGAAGTTGCGGTTGGATCAACTGAAGAATTATGATCACAATCACCAATTAATTTTGTCCATTCATCCATGATAGATTGATCAAGTCTATGAAAAAAAAATTGTAATGAAGAAGAAGAAATCAAAACGATTAGAAAAAAGAAATGAAGAAGAAGAAGGAGAAGAAGAAAAGAGAAGAGAGATTGGTAAGACGTTTAACTTACGATTTAACGATTGGGTTATTTTTATAACCTGGGATATGATTTTCAACTTTTCCATCATCATCATCATCATCATCATCATCATTAATTGAATGATCAGCTGTAGGAATTGATTCTAAAGTGGTTTTTAATAATGTATTTAAATTATCTGAATTTGATTGAGTGATCGTATATGGATCTTGTTCTGAACTTTCTTCTTTTTCTGATCCTAGATTCTCATTTCAAAAGAAGAAGAAAAAAAAACACACACAATGAAATTAGTTTTTTTCTTTTGTAAAAAAAATCTTAACCTTTGGGTTTTAAAATGTTTTGGGTACATTGGAGTTTTGATTTTTTGAACTTACGTTTTGAGTGAATTTCTTTTTTGTTTTTATGATCTTCACTATGTGATCATCAAAAAAGTAGAGAAAAAAAAGATTAGAAAGAATTAAATAATTGATTATGTAATTTAAGATAAACTTACGATCTTATCTTTTGAGGTACTACATGAACTTTATCACCATGCATTTCAAAAAACATGACTACATGACCTGGAATATGATCTGTTAAGATTAATGGACACAAGATTAAGATAAAGATCAAGAAGAAATTAATAAAAGAGATATAAATCATCTTTTTGTGATTTGATTTTTCTTTTTCGTGATTAGGTTTAGTAAAAGTTTTAGTTGAGTTGGAATTGAGTGATGATTAGTTAAAGTGGCTTTTGGGAGTATGAAAAAGTTTCTTTTTTGGTGTTTGGGTTGATTGATTAAGAATCTAAATTAGATAAAGAAGCTCAAGGATTGGGTAATAGGAGATTGGTTATTCAAGTTAGGCAAATGTGATTATATATATATGCGATTGAAAGATGGCGATGAAGTCTTTGATACCAGTTTATCAGATGGCCAGCGTGATGTAGTCAAATCACCACGAATGAACCAGTTTTCGATTAGTAAGGTCTATCCAAAAAGTCATCTAATCTTTTTCCTTAACCCTGATCCTCGTAGCTAGCCTTAAATTCAATGGGCAGGTAAATGTCCCGGAGCATCGAGACTGAGGTGGTGTTTATCTCTGCAAATCATCGTTTGCCCTCTAACAAACCTCACCCGCCACTCGTTGTCGCTTGATTTGGTATTGGGATTCATGAACCATTGGTTTCAGACGATCTTGATTCGATATACAATCGAATGAATCATCCCAGGTCAAGTTTTATGAAAGTAATCTGTTGGTCTTAATCATCAGTCATCTGAAATATCTTCAAAAATACATTTCTTTAAAGAGATAGAGAGATTAACTCAATCTTTTCAATTTCACCATTACCTTCAGTGATCAACATGATTGTAGCAGTATATCTTTCTTGAAACAAACCTCGCGGATGTGTGTGTTGATTTTGTGAATAGATTTCATGTCAGCTTGTACGTTTTTGAATTGATGCACAAAAGTTTCGTACATCAGGCTCATCATGTAAACTCCCAGTTTTCAACATTTTTTTTGGTGTAAAGAATTATAAAGAGTGTCTTATGAGAATAATCTCATATCATAGTTTAAAAGGTTTTGCTCATTCCCAAGTTAACACATCTCGATCTCCTTCTAAACTGCGAATCATCCGACTTTGCAAAAGAAGAGTATCCGTGCGGTCGACTTCGGATCAGCCTTCATTTTTCAACGCGTTCATGACTCATTCTCCATCGGTATGATTGGTTTTGAGCATCTCCAATAGCGTGATAACCAATCTTGGGTCCACTTCATTCTTGATTGGATCAAGTTCTCATCCATGATCAACTTGGAGAGAATAACCTGCGATTGAGCACTCTAGTGATGAGCTTTTTTGGGCATGCGTACAACCCCAAATAGAATTCGAGGTTTGAACTCATGTGCGCACTGCAGGGAGCTGTTCCCCAAAGCAAAACACACTCATACTGAAGCAAGCTAGTCCATGGCACCACATCCGGCGGAAACGTTCTCGACGTCGAGAACGTCACTCATTCCGATCTCAACGTCAAGAACATTTCTGGCGGACGCAGTGTGAAGTCTGATGAGGTTGACATGGTGCATGGCCACGCATAGCCTATAAAAATGTAGCTTTGGATACGTCTAGATCCCTCATCCCATCACATACCATCTTGTTTCATTCATCTCTATCACACGTCCAAATATCTGTTCAGAGCTGCCTCCTCGTTGATCCGTTTTGATAATAATGCTCGGCACCAGCTTCCCGATCGCCATTGCGGCCCTTGTGGCCATTGTAGCTACCCCAACTGTGAAAGCTACTCAACATACACTCTGCTTCAACTATTTCATGCAGAAAGATGGATGTGTTTTCTCATCTGCTAATCCGCATACTCGCTGTGCACCTGATGGCCATCCTCCCAAAAACGGTGTCGGGATGGTAAGCTCGAATCCTAATCTATTCTTTGCCGATTCATTTCTGTCACACATCTTGACTCTTGGATTCAATCTTCAACAGCTTCAACAACATGCTTTCCAACGTCGCGAGGAACACACTTTAGAACCTCGTTACGATACTCCAAAGGGCTCCAAAAGTGTCAGTGTAATGTAATTCATTCTTTGGATATATATAAACTGACTTATACATGATCTGCCACAGTTTTTCGTTGCTAGTGGAACTGGAGTGAGTTCAAGACCTTTTTTTTGTCTTGTCTTTTTGATCAATAACCGATTTCGATACCTCAATCTAGGTTTGCGGCTTCTATGATGGAGATAAGCCTGGTGCTTGTATCTGGAATGGAGCTGAAGATCAATTCGGAAACGGTTTAGGAGGATGGTTAAACGGGTAAGTATCATATAATCTTGAATAAATGATTCTGTGATACCTCTGGTAAATTGTTTATCAAACAGATCAAAAACCTCGAATTGTCACAAAAATCTTTACATCATGCGACGAGGTAACCCACAGTCGGTAGTTTATGTACCCGTTGTTGATGGTTCGTCCTTTTTTCCTTGCCGAAATAAAGTGCCGAGAGGAAAATCAAAAACCATCTAATTTTTGGTTTTCCATAGGATGTAACTTTAATGTCAAGAACCCAGATAATGGATGTTTTCAGATTGGAGTGACTAGAGCTGTAAGTTTATCTGTTTTGATCTCAGGAAGAAGGGTTTCATAAGATCTAATCTTTTGATACTTTGATAGACTTTCTTTGCTCTTAACCCATCAGAGCAAGAGAAGAACCAAGGTTACCTTACTGATCTCACCTGGGACTTGTGAGTATTTTCACTTCAATTGATTTTTTTCAAATTTTTATTGATCTTTATTGTTTTGAATTCAACAGTGATAATCTGAGTGGTCAACACAGCCGAAATGGACCCGTTTAGAACAAGATCAATGATTCAATCATTTCATTTTGAATTTTCTGTCTTGTTTCTGTGATCTCTTTTCTTTTCTTTCCACTCCACTATTGTCTTCTATCCTAGTTCCCTAGTGGGCATCAATCTAACCTATTGTCAATGTTGTTGCAATTTGAGCCTTGCAAGACTCATTTCAATCTAAATTGCTGTACTCCACTGGTCCCAGGCTTGTTGACAGTCTCAAGACTCAGGAGGAGTAAGATCATGTCATGTTTATGGTTCAAGTAATCCTGAGGAGATCATACATGGTCTAATCCGCACATCTTACATGTGGTGTAAGCATTGGTACAGAGGCATCAATTTCCTCCACAATTGCAACCTCTATGCATAGCTAAACGTGCATCACAACAAGGTTTCTATTGTGGAATTTGTTCTTCAGGGCACTCATGACTGCCATTAGGGATCATTCCTTAATATTTGCAATCCATGTTATTAAAAACAGACCCATAGCTCAAATAGATTTTTGTAAGTGCTTTAAGGCATGTATTGCATACAACACTGACTAAACAAGTTACATAAGTGAAGAGTGATTTACCTTAGAGAAGCAGCCATTTAGTCAAAGCAAGGGAGATCAATGAATTTTCAGATGTCAGTTTCAGTGCTAGTTTTACATGTTTTTTGACTTAGTCTTTTCACCCTATTTTAAAAAAATTGTATGATATCCTCTTTTGGATATGTATTTTTTTAAGTAGATGAGGTTATGAATAGTAATTCATTCAGTATTTTTTTGTTAAAATCACCTTTAGGCTTTTAGCCCACCCAAAGGAGGTGGTGATCCTTTGCTCAATCATGCTTATATGTATTTGCACACCCACTTAAGGAATTTGGCGGATGAGGTACCAGTCATTTAGTCCCAAAATTTCTTGTGGTATCACTACAAAGCTGAGCAAGCAGTTGATCCCCCTTCCTGACCCCCCACCCTAGTTTCAACCAGAGTCACTGGGAAGGAAAGACATTGCTTTTGGCATGGGGTAACAATGATGACTGTACCAAGATGTTGATCATGCCTGACAAGTTCGTGTATGAGCTAAGTGTTGCGTTGCAGATGTTTCAGAGGACTAATGCCTAACCAAACCCTTTGAAGGGGATTGATTGAGACCAATCACTGTAGGAGGTACAAGCCTTTTCTCTGTAGATGCTCAATTGATCGCAGGTGTAAAAAGAAACATCATGATAACATAAACCCAATCTCACAAAGTCTGATCAGATTTCACGCCCAATTATGTACGTATGTACCCAAATTTTGCCCACAAACCTCGGTGAAGCTCTCTAAAAATCTAGCTCAAGGAAAGCCTTTTCTCCAACGCGCGTTTCTCGAAGCTTGCACAACTCACCGGGATCTCTTGATTCTCAAAATTAAAATCAAAATTCAAGTTCAAAGCAAGATTGGGATAAATGATCTTGAATACTATAATATTTCCTTACATTTAACTTTTATACAAAACCACTTCATTAAACATCACCATCCCCTCTTTTTTCTCTCGTATACTCGAAAATTCGATTCAAATTTTCACTTCTTTTCATTTCAATCGAATCAAAAAACAAAGAAGAACTTCACCAAGAATGTTCAATATCCAAAACGATTCGTTCAATCCATCTAGGAATCAATTGATATTTCCTTCTTAGATCCTTCACCACTTCTTTCGCTAAACCGATCTGTCCAAGTTCTTTTAATCTTCTTAATAAGATCCCATACGAATCTAAATCTTTTCTACATGACTCTTTAAAGAATTCGATCCCTTCTGAAATTTGATGGGTAGAAAGAAAGGTGTCAAGTAAAGCGTGTTCGATCACTTCATTGATTTGGTGTCCGTGTGATTTCATTCGATTAATGAGTTTCATCGCTTGTGTGAATTTCTCGCTTGAAGGTTTGCTATTACTTGACCGATGTTCATTGACATATGCTCGTAGGTATCCTTGGATCAAAGCAGTGTATGTGATAGCAGTTGTAGCTCTAAATCAAAGGTGCAAAACCTAAATCAGTACCGAAGAGACGTAGAAAGAAAAAGGGACTATCAAACTCACATTCCTTTCTGTTCAATCTCATCTACTAATCCAGCCGCAATCTCAAGTTCTTCAACTTCTCCACTCCTACATAAATGATGTACGATAGATCCATAGGTGATAGCATTAGCTTTAACACCTAATTTCTCCATCATTTCTAATAATTTCTTAGCTCCATTCCTACCACATCCTAATTTCATTAATACATTCAATAAAATCGTAAATGAAACGACATCAGGTTGGATTGAAAGTTTTTCAAATCGTTTCAAGGTAACTAAAACTCCATTTAAATCTTGATATTTAGAGTGAAAATTTAAGAAATGGTTCAAGGTCGTTGTATTCAAGTTTGTGGTCTTAAGTTTCTTCATTAATTCTTCTGCTCTTTCTATCAGTTTATGACGTAGGAGAGATGAGATAATGATGTTTAAAGCTTCAGTTGGACATCCAGATGATTTAGTCGATTCTTTGAGTAACAATGCATCAACTGCTGCTAAGCCTACATCTACGGCTCCAGGTGATGAAGAACCAAATGAAGTACTAATCATCAAACAACTAACATTTAAATCAGGTTCGATTCCATCTTCGTTTCTCATCCGATCATAAAACCGTTTGGTCAGATCATAATCTTGTCGCCATGCTAAACCACGTAAGATGGATGCCCAAAGATAGAGTGACATTCCTCCACAACTCAATCTTACAAACTTGATCACTTCCTCTACCTTTTCCAAAGCTCCTAACCTAGCAAACGTAGTAAGAAAGACACCAACGATCCTTTGAGTGAGTAAAAGTGGCTTAAAAGCTTTCTTGATTGATCGAGAGACCGTCTGCTCTGATCTATGAATCAAATCTTCTTCAATAACCGTTCCATCTTCAATCAAATTAGAGCTATTCAGATGAATCATCGGTTCTTTCCAATCTAATTTAAGCCAACCATCTTCCTTAGGCATCAATTCAGGTCCATCAACAGCCTCACGAATCCTAAACCAAAGATCCTCAGCTGATCTTCTACCTCCGTCTTTTTCTCCTCTAAACGTTCTTCTCATATATCTGATAATCCTTTCATCAGGTTCGATTTCGATGCCTAATTCATCTAAAGAATTTGATGAAGAAACTTGAGGTCGTTTCCAAATTAATGCTAATTCGATGGATCTTATAAAGTATTTCACTCTATTTGGATCTGGTAATTGATTGATATATCGTTCATTTGGCCATTGTACAGTTGAAGAAACTGTTTCTAATAAAGAAGTAATTAAAGTTTCGAGTTTAGGTCCATTTGACATGATAGCCGAAACTGCAATTAAAGCTGTAAAGAATTGACCATCTAATGAAATCAAATCTTGAGATGAATCATCTTCAATTTTAGATGATGATCCAGGTCCGAAATTTGAATCATTTGATGAATTGATAAATCGTTTCCGCTTAGGTGAATCTTTAATTCCATTCCAAACTTTTAAAAGTTTATCAATTTGATTTTTTGAAATTGATTCCCATGCCCATTCACCAATTGAAGAGATCGAAGGTCTAGTACCTGTAAGAATCAAAACTTCACAACATGCATTCCATTCTGTTTGAGTTAAAGTGTCGAATGAAGTGGTATATTTGATTCTAACCAACTTCAATAATTTAATTAAATCTTCACGTCTGATTGAATATTCTAATCCGGTATCTAATTTATATATTTGATAAAATCCTTTAATGATAGCTGATTGAAATGCATCTGGATGATCAATCGGTAAAGCTAAACCACGATGTAAATGGACTAATGCAGCATTATGAAGTGAAGCTATTGATGCACTTAGTTTTGGGATTGGAAAAGTTCTTTCTGTTGATGGAAAGCTATTTCTTTGTGAATAAGTTTGATTTGATTTGATGAAGGTTGAAGTTGAAGAAGTTGAAGTTGGATTGATTGGAAAGAGGATAGGATCAGTTTGAATTGAAAACCCATAAGGTGAGATGGTTCTATTAAACCAATTGGATGAATTGGGTTTTGATTGATTTGATTGATTTCGAATGTTTCTTAATTTCTTGGTGTTGTTTGTGCTGAGTCTGATTAAATTTAATTTTTTATTCATCTTAAATTCAAACTTCAATCTTTCCATCAAATCTCAACTCATCCCAAAGCTTTTTAGTTATGTCATATACTCAACTTAAGCTTAAGTCACTTTCACACCACCCTAAACCACTTGGATGACGCCTTCAATTTTGTACTTCATTGATCATCTCCTTTGGAAATGCTTTGGATATGTAGCACTGGCAAGCTCAAAATATTGCATTTTCATCCTTTCAGTACACCGAGCGCTCACAACCCATGTCCCAGCCAAAAGTACGCGCCCGGGCGCATCCGACGACGAAGAAAACCGCGTGCTCTGCCCCCACGGTCCACCGCTTGGTGACAATATGCTTATATACAGTGATCCGTTGATCGGTCTCAAGACATGATTTCAAAGTTGAAAAAGTTGACCGAGTTCTTGGAGCCGGAAGAAAGTTTTCTGATCAAGGAAGTTGAAAACTTTGGCTGATCAACTCAAAATCATCAGACTCTGTAACTTTCCTCTTAACTGACTCATGGATGATAGTATCATTACTTCGGTAAATCCATCTTCTTTGTGTTGTTATGTGTTTTTTTTCTTGGGCTCCTTGCTCTCAGCCATTGTCAAGGAGATTTTTGCCTCTGATAGGATATTGTGCACTCGTCATTCTCCAATCAACGTGAAGTCTGATGTAATTTGAAAAAGTGAAATGGTTTTTGATTTGTTTGTAATTTTAGATCGACTCTATCAGGTCAATCGGTAAAAAATACCCACTTCAGTCAGCCGCCTTAATACAAGCTTATTCCGATTTGAGTGCAGGTTTGTAAATCCATCTTTTCTTTCTTGAACTTCTGATCAAACAAACTTCAGTTTATCAATCTTAATCAATCTTTTTCTTCTTAAATAGCACAACAATGGGTAGATTTACGAATTCAGGATTGTTATATGGATTTTAATCAAACTAAGTTTGTTTTACTTAGAGGAAAACCAAATTCAACAGTAAGTGATTTTAATTGATTTATTTCTTTTCAATTAAGACTTGTAAAAATAAGACTAAAGTTTTACACTTTGATATTTGAAGATTCTGATTTTCAAATTCTTTCATTTTTTTATATATATAATTTTGATTAATTTGTTGACTCAATTTTTTTTTCTCCAAACAGGATAACGAAAGAATCATTTATCCAATTTCATTAAATCAAATCACCAATTTTAAAACGTAAATCATTCAATCTTATCAAACTTTCTTTAAACTTTTTTCACTTCAACTTTCTTTATTTTCCTTCACTTTATCTTTCTTTGAGTCAAAAGAAACAATCATCATCATATTCAAAACTTTAATTCAAACTGTTTCTTCATCTTTCTTTTTTTTATTTTGATTTTCACAGGTTAAAAGATTTATTCAAACATATTCAAAATCCAACTGAAAAGATCTTATTGGCTATTGTTTCTACTGATTCTTCAATTGTATATTATGAATTAGCATCTGGCATCGTTTCACCAAAAGAAGTACCAGAATAAGGAAGAAAGAAATCACAGTCCATCTTTCTTTTTTTGGAATGTGTGATGATGACTGGGGCGCTATAGGGGTTCCATTGAGCTGTTAACAATGTTTTTCATGTATGTCAATCTGACCACAGCATCTTATGGCTTGCCTTAGTGATGATATTGGCTCAAGTAGGTCTGTTTGACTCCATGGCGTTCGAGAAGCTGGCAAGGGGGATCATCAATGCCTCTATACCATTTCCCATAAGCATGTAAAGACACATGAAAATCTTCAATCAGATCTTGCAAAGCTATTCCGCCTTCCTCAATGCTGGATATCAGTCACGTGATTCTCAGCATTGAGCAGAATTGAAAGTGATTTTTATCTCGCCTGATCTGTTTACAAAAAGCCGTCTAGAAAGGTGATGAGAGGAGAAAGAACATCACATTGATGGTGAAATGATCTCAAATGTTTCTGGTATATATGTCATCATAGTACCCAAAACTTGAAAACTTAGTTAAAAAAGTAAACGTCGGGAAAGTATGTGATATCATTCTAGAGCTTTTAGGGAAGCTTTCATATCAATATCATTGCTTAAATATTAGGAGATCTTTTACATGATAATCGGAGTGATAAATCAAATGGTAGGCGATTACGATTGAAGTGGCTTTTGGTTGGACAGATAATGACCGGTTTCAAACAGAAGTGACTGAAAAGTGATGCTACATGAAAAACGAAGGTGGGTAAAGTGTGCTCGTAAGATGCGATAAAGTGACCATTGAAGACGATAAAAATTAACATGTTCAAATCTGAGGATTGAGCTTCCGATCATATTTCTACGGCGCGTTGGTATTTGTGATCATCAAAGGAGATTACGTAAACTGCCACTGTGATTTGATTAAAAGTGAGGTCAGAAAGACACAACTTGAAAATATAGAAAAAGAATTCGATCCATAAGAGATCTTACTCACTTGCATACCGTGTAATCTACCTTGGTCTGGTGATCCTAACTTTGAAAATGCCCCAGGTGAAAAGTCCAAGTCAAAATGAGAACAACCTGCACACCGGTCTACGACCACAACTTCAATGCTGTTTGATCCGTAGGTTGCCTTGATACGCTTTCCACAAATCCTAACATATCAAAAAATAAATCATGTGATCTTAACAATCTTCCCCTCTCTGTCTTTGTGATCAAATCAAGTTTCCAGATTTTTGAAGAAAATACGAACGGATTGGAGTTTGGGTTCGTACCTCCCCAAAAGGAATCGTAAATCGTATGGCTAACAGCTACAATCATATCTTGATTTCCATTCTGTCGTCCACACGAGCCAAGACTCGGAGAGTAAACTGTGAAAGGCGCAGGGTCACTCGTAAGTGAAACTGTCATATTTATCTGATAGACTCCGATTACTGACATGTTGCATCCCCATGATAAGTCACAGCAGCAAATCGTTCTGTTGGCCACACCATGCGATTTGGTTCCGGACGACCTTTGATGTGATTTGGTTCTGAATGAGACTCAGGCGTGTGGTCCATATTGTATGTTTCCGAATGAGGCATCCCCATGTGATATGTCTCTGAATGAGTCATGTAATCTGTTTCGGGATGAAGTAAGCGGGGTGCTTCTGGATTACCAAATGAGACGTCCATGGAATCGGTTAATTCTACGAATCCTAGTAAAGATACCGATTGTTTCGGTAGACCGACAACAGATTCCTCTGTCAAAGCGATCAGGGCAAGTAGGAGTTTGAGAGACGAGCGAAAGTCCATTATGTTCATATCTTGTGCAGCCAGGCAGAAGCTCGTTGAGTAAAGATAACACAGATGTGTGATTGAGATAAGAAGCGAAGGCTTAGGCTACGTCTGGATATTGGGGGGGAAATCGTGCATCATCTTTTTGTCAAGTATTCTATGAGTGATATTTGAAGCCTTTTGCGTTTTTCCTTCCACTTTGTGGAGTTGAGCAGCGGATCTAAATGCAGCTCACCAGCCCATTCATTACGCAATCCTAGCTTGGTTTTCAACCGTCCAGCTGGCTTCTAAATGTTGAACAACGATCTCTTCTAAGGCTCTAGTAGGCAGCCTTCAGCCGATGGTTCTTGTTCCTCGGCGATGTCAGGCTGGTACACCTCAGTCCTGGAACCGGTGAATATTTTCAGAGTTTAAGCTCTCAAAAATGGAGGTGCACACTTATCTTAACATCAGCTCTCAACCTTCGCCTACAAAGTCCGATGAGATTCTGATCTTCAAACAAATTTTCTGGGACAAAACTTCACAAATTTTCTTATCGAAGTGACGTTAGAGGAACAAGAACATCTACTTTCTCTCTTACTTTGCTTTGATTGGGAAATGAACTAACGTTATCAAGAAATGGGTGCCCGACGGGCGAAGCTGGACTTAGCAGGCCATATACAAATCTCGATGGGCAGCTCACGGGCAGCTCAAAACGGCGATCCCGAAAGCAAGTTCACAAACTGTCGCGCTGCCGAGCCTCTCGGTGACCATCGAGTTGATACGAGTAAATTATACCCTGTACCGTGCACAACGAACGGTCTCCAATGCCTCACAGAGGCATGCACCCGATTGGACAATTTATCCAGCACTCTTTCTGATTCCAACTTGATTTCGAGAAGACAGAACATATCTCAGACATAAAACCATTATTTGTCTGAAAAAATTGCACTCGTTGATTATCACGTCTTAAACCGACATGGCCTGTAAAGTTATAGCTTCAGAATGATTCAGTCTTTAGAAACACACTCAGTGATCCAACTGAGATATTTTGATGAACTGTTTGCTTCATCGATCTTCAGTCAGGTCGAATAATGGATTTCGTGGTCAGAAATCAACGTGAGTCACGCCGTCACGAGACTGATATCACACTCGAGCCACATGGGCTGGAGAGCAAAGAATGACAACGACCTGAATTGACCTACGTTCAGTGACACAACCTCCGGCGTTTCATAAGGATGATGGGCGTGGATCCACGCGACTAAAATAAACCAAGCGGAAGGGAGAAAGAGAGAGTTCTGTTGACTACTCGTCCTTCATTGGAAGTCCATGGTTCACGTAATCGACCCCAGAGGAGTCCAAGATTATTCAGGAAAGAGCTTACTTAGTTCTTGACATCTTGACTGCGTGGTCTTGATTAACATCAATGCCTCCTCGTCCTTCGTAACTTTACCTACACATATATTTCCATAAATCAGAATTGGCGCTATCAAGCACAAATGTCGCCCGGGACGAGCCAAGCTAGATTCTCTCACCATCCCATCGATAGCTTTTGGAAAGTGCAATGATCGCCAGACATGCAGGGCAGGCAAAGCCAGGTATGAAGATTCTCAGATCAGTTTTCCGGATGAACCGATAAACCCAAGTGCAGCTTACACCGAAGAGACCGAGTTCGAGACGTTTACGCATGCACAGAGCTTTTGTTCAACTAGACCAGTGGCAAGTTGATCGACGTTTGCCTTTGGAGCGGTACATAACATCATCTTGAACTCATTACTGACGTTGGAAGCTGGTCTTATTGACATCCTGAGGGACCGAAACGAACGAAATTGAGAAGATAGTGCAGGCCAAGATTTGTTCCACGGCGACATAAAAATCGTGAATTGCTGAAGCCAAGCGCCTGTGGGTTCAAGCTCTCGAGGTTCAATCCCTCTGGCCTCGGGCGGCCTCGCCTTGCAAGCTCCGATTGCATACTAATCGGTGCAGATCCGACCCTTGGCATTTTCGGATTCCTGTTGCTTCATCACAGATTCAAGTCATGTCTTGAGCGTGCACGCGCGTCTCGAGCAAACACACTGAGGAGTATGATATCCTTGGGGGGCACGAACGTCCTACATGATCGGGTTCACGCATTCGAGTGAATGCTCTAGAAGCAGACGGGCCCGATGAATTGCGATTTCAAGGAGTAGGGTAGGGGAGCGGCATGATTCTGTGCGTAGGGTTTGGCTAAGTGAATCGCGCACGGTGATAATTTGCAAAATGTGTTGTACAAGCGGCTTTTTTAGGCATGTCAATAAGTAAACTCCTACAACAATGAAACCATCACACTCGTCGATTTTGGTGCAGATAAAAGAGTGCACGTCTAAAGCTAAAGTTCATGCGCGGCTGGTAGAATTGAAGAAAGAGATATGGACATGACATGGTCAAACATAAAGATGAGCGAAAAAAGAAAAAAAAGACTACCTAAGAGACTAATGAAAGGCATTCTATACGCTGTACGAGCTAAACAAAATTACGAAAAACTGTGGACTAGCACTTCTGGGTTACAAATGATCTGACTAATAACTTGAAAAAAATGAAATGCCGGCCAGGCGACTTTAAAACATTGTGAAGGTGGGAAAGACGAATTTTTTTTACATGAAATGCCACTGAAAAGATCCAATGTGATATGAGTACATGTTTTTGAAAGGGAATGTGAGAGTAAGGCACTGACACTCATTCCATGTAGACGTCCTTTGTCCATGGGGCCTATTTGACCAAAGGCTGCGGGAGAAAAGTCCAAGTCGAAGATAGCGCATCCAACACATCGATCAACTATCTGTACGATCACGGTAGCTCCTTTGTATGTGGCCCTGACTTTACGCCCGCAAATGCTATTCGGGACGCAGAGAATTCAAATTCAATGGATTGTCTTCTACAGGTACCTAGAGTCTGAGCTTGTACTCACGGATTCAAATTCGGGTTCGCGGTCGCGCCAGGGAAGTTGTCGAAAAGGTGCATAGATGCAGCTGCAATCATCGATTCATCAGTACTTGTGATACCACATGCTCCCAATCCAGTGCCGTAGTCTGATGTTGGAAAGAAACAGTTAAGCTGGGTATTGATTGAGATAAGTGATAGTTGAAAATAGTTAGCTTACAAGTGGCGTCACCAGAGCGCAATATGCCAGTGGCAGCCAGGCTGACTGTGCGATGAGCAGCTGAAGCGATGGCCGTGACAACCTTCTTGTGAGAAGCTTTGTGTTTCTTGCAGCGGTGCTTCCGGGATCGACGGCTGCACCCATGACGTCCATGACGAGCTTGATGCCGATTGTTTCGCTGTAAGTACTCCGTCTCGCCTTCGTCCACCTCGTCTTCAACTGAGACTGGAAGAGTATCATTCTCCTTGATGGGCTCAGTTGAAAGGTCGTTGAATACTGGGGTGTTGACCGCCGTGGACTCCAGCTTCTGGCCTGTCTGCGTTGGGAGATGCGGCACATCCGAGAGCTGAAGGGCGGATAAAGTTGCCCGCGTCTCGACCAACATGAAGGAGAACAATGTGAGACTGACAAGACAAACGATGAGGACGGTTTGAAACATTTTCAAAATGGAGAATGATTTTGATAACAGTGTAGGGAAGGAAGGTGATCAAGATGCGATGTGGATATAAAGAAAATGGAGGAAGGTCTTCGAGACGCGAATCTGTAATAATGGAAAGATAAATAGCTAAGCAAGCAAGTTGGTACAACAGGTAAAATATTTGAAGATGATGATGTTTGTGAGGTTTAAGCCACAAGAAGTCGACGAGGGAGGGAGGGAGAACTTACGAAGGGCCCGAGGGGGGTATATAAACGCTTGAAAACGCTTAGGTAACGTTAATAACGGCCGAGCGGAAAGGTCAACACTCGCGGAGAAATGAAATGAGGGGTGCCTGAGGGACCGAGGTAAAAGCCAAGACTTCTGGGGTGCTGCAGACGATGAGCTTATTCAGGTCGATAACGTGCCAAGGTTGAGGAAATGCGAATGATAAGACGAGCTGGTGAATGGTATGACGTAGAGATGTCCGAGACGGATGAGCAAGGATTGGGATGAAAGTTAGATAGATGATGATAGCTGAGGCCTAGTGACGATAAAATTTTCCAAATGGGATATTCGATAATTGTGCACAAAGTTTGAGTGAAGGAACGACGGGATGCTGATATAGGTTTTCAAAGTTGCGAATCTTCCCAAGAGAGGGCGCGAAAAGAAGGGACACTAGAGGGAGTTTAACGAATATTTGTTGCTGGACTGCTTTCCAAAGTCAATCGCAATGTTGTGAACACAATTAGAAGAGAGGAGGGTGGAATGTTGGATGAACACGATAAACAGCAAAGGTGCACAATTCTCTGTTCTATATACACCCGCGATTTGATGGGTGTCAGTGTCTCAGCTTTGATCAATAACTGAGATGCAACTGGCTTTGTCTCGTTCTACTTTGCCTTAAGATCAAGAGAAGATACTGAAGCACTGCCTGCAACATGAATCTGAAGAGCTCTTTATCGTATTGTCCTTCAAAAGATCCAGGCTGATCCAGAGCTCAAACCCGGTAAGAAAATTTGTATAAGGACTTCCTAGCTTTCCAAGATGAACTCATTCTGTTTTGGACTGGAATGTAAGCTTTCATCTGGGCAAGACTTCGTTATAGAAATGAAAAATGATCGCGCAATGCTTTTGCGATGGTCGCCTGAGCTTGAGCTTTTCGTCGATATGGGATTCTAACCTATTCCAACGCGCTGATATCCTACAGAGCTTTGCAATACGAGCATAGATATCATTTCGGGTACTTGAGGGACATGTCGTGTGTTGATCATTTGCACTTGAGGAATTGGGGCGCGAAACATAATGTCTCCGTGTAGTTACCACGCTTCCCCGCCAAACGGATGCATGCGCGGCACCACGGCAAATGCTCGCATACATCGCGAAATTCACTCGGTTTGATGGTTCTTCAAATATTTGAGGATATATCGGGTTTTCAGGCTTCTGAAGTCAAGCTCCTGAGAGATAGGCGTAACGCGGGCTCACGAAGCTCCCTACACTTATGACCATTCTAAACATTTTTTCAGACGTGTGCAGATCCAGTCTAACTAGCGGGATATGTACCCGCAGAATACCTGACCATGATGCAGCATCATGTATAACGGTGGTCAAGGTGGCCATAGCAAGCAGAAGGTCTTATCAACTCGAGTTTTGCGGAACTGTGCGGAAGGGGACTCATCCCGCATTCTATTGTTCGAATATCCTTTGGTGATCGAGACAGGGCAACGAAGTTCATTCGCAGAAAATGTGCAATCGGCCCGAGGAGGAACTGCCATGCTTGATACAGTCCTGACGAGATCTTCACAGCTGTTCATCATGATTTGAGAAAGAAGACCGGGGACTTAGGTCACCGGAGAAGAACCCGTACCTCGTAGGTCGGCTCTGCTCATCCTGGAAAGATTCTTCACTCAATAAAATCTCTTGTAAAACGTAACAAGCAACCATAGAAACATTGGTTTTTGATCGTATTACTGAGGTTCATTTGTAGCACTCCAGTAATAGTTGTAGGTCACTTGTTATTTACTGATGGGAATGACAACTACAGGTGTTAGGTAAATTGAATATTTGTATAACGGGTCGGGTTCTTGCGTCTATTTCATCTACTGATGAATTGACGTCATTTTCCTGTTTACCTTTTCTCTACGAATATTCTTTACCATATTTTTCTCTAGTCAACTCTTACAAAAATTCTTTATCATCTCAAACTTCTTTTAATTAATTTTTTAAGAATTTCTCTGAGGATCTATGTCTGATAATGGCGTTAATTATGAGGCCGCAGCAGAGATTACTCGGAAGTTGGCTGAGATTGAAAAGTCCTATCAAGATGCCGGTGGTTCCAGTAATGTTTCCATGCAGTCAATCAGGAACTCGTTTGCTGAAGTCATCCCGTATAATTCAAAAAATTGGTATCGACATTGGTCGAATTTCGCGGTTAAACTGCTCAAATTGGACAGAGACGCCCACAGGCCTCTATTCAGAAACCAAAACCCTATTCCGACTTCTACCCCTAGATCGGATGACGATCCATTATATATATTTAATCCATTGGAAAATACGGTTTACCCTCCTGACCTTTCCAGGGCTCCTTCTCCCGTTCCTCCTTCCACTCAAGACGTTGGTACCGATACGGGACGTGAAATTCCTCGTGTTTTGTCAACCGATGAACGTGTCGCGGCTTTATCAAAGCAAAACGTCGATAATCAAAATAGGATCGACGCTCTTTTATCCTTTCATGAGTCAAATACTAGAAAACGGAAGCATCACAGACATAAAGATGTCTCTTCCAGTTCAAGCTCTGATTCGTTGACTAAATCAGAGAAAAATCGTAAAAAATTCGCCTTTATATCAAAGAAGAAAGACTCTGTCGACATCACCGCGGGTTTCACACCTGGAGCTTTATTATTTTATGAGGATGTCAAGTCTTACGACAAATCTATTTCTCAGGCAGTTAGAGAGTTCAACAATACCTCTAAACCGGCGGATTTTTCTGAGGTCCTTACAAAAGATCTTCTTTTGGGAAAATTCATCGATCTTAGGAGGATTAAAGGTGAACTTCTTAATCCGAAGAAAGGAGACACCTCTTATGCATCATCTGGTAAAGAAAAAGGACTTGAAATTTCGAAGTTTCTACATTTGGAAATTCTTGATTTATCAGAATGGTTATATTACTTCGGTATTTTTAAGAAAGCCATTAAAGCAGCATTTCCTGATTGTGAAGATTCCATCAAGCAATATGGGAAATACATCAAGTCTCAGTTTTGGTCTGCGGGAGTTATGGCTAATTGGAGGAATATCGCAGGGTATGATGCTGCATTTAGAACCCAGGTGGCCAATAGAAAATATATTTGTTTTTCTGATTGGGACCACAAAGATTGTGAAGTTCTCAAATCACAATTTTTTGGGAATGCTTATAATCAGCATGGTTTTGTCCCTGTGGCTTCTAGTTAGTATTCTTTCTGTGTTCTGGTTTAGTTATCTTTGTTCTAATCAGCTATACATTAGCTTCTTCTCGTCCGTTTGGCCAACAGCCTTCTCGTCAGAAGCAGTTCCAAACGGTTGTTTCTTCTTCAAAGCCTTATAATTCAAGTTCATCTTATACACCTCATTATAAACACAAAGGCACTTTCGAAATTGAAGACTCTAAAGGCTGCAGGGTTGAGGAACAATTTTGTTTCAGTTGGAACCAAACTGGAGTTTGTATCGTGGGGCCTTCTTGCAAACGCATCCACCTTTGTGTTAGTGGTACAGTTATATTTTATTATTTTACTTATCTTTTCTTTTTTAATAATTATTGTCATTTTCTCTTCGTATAGAATGTTCGAGGGTGCCGTGCAAAACACTGCGGACGCGATCACGCCTGAAGAATACACTTCAGAGCGTTTTCTGCGAGGTTATCAGTGGGACGGTATTGCTCCTTTAGGATTTTCAGCTGCGATTGAATCTAGCCGGACTGCTGAGCCTTTTCCGGATGCTCCTTCTTTAGAAGAAGATGTGGACGCAGATTTTGCGCTAAAGCAATACCCTTATCTTTTTAAAATTAAAACCCCTTTTAATGTAGATAAGATGGAGGAATTGTTGCGTCGTCATCCTAATAGGCCTTTCGTGGATTCGGTTATTAAAGGTCTTAGAGAAGGGTTTTGGCCTTCTTCAGCTTTACCATCTTCGGAAATAATCGACTTACCAAACCATCAAACTTGTATTGATAATCAGCAATTACTTGAGGATCAATGTAAGGAGGAGATTGAGAAAGGTCGTTATTCAGAGGAGTTTTCGACTCTTTTACCTGGTATGAAAGTCATTCCTTTACTCATGACTTCAAAGAAAGATTCTATTAAGATGCGGGTATGCTCTAATATGAGTTTCGGGAAGCCTTCGCCTAATGATCTAATCGACAAGGACAAAATTAAAGTTTCTTACGATTCATTGAAGTCTTTCGCTCCTTATTTAATGAAGCTTAAGAAGAAGCACGGCAAAGTAATTATATTTAAATCAGACGTAGAAGGTGCATTTAGAACTCTTCCACTTCATCCACAGTATCAGATTCGCCAAATTCTCCGCATTAGGAAGAGGTTTCGAGTTGATCATTGTCTCACTTTTGGTTCTTCGGCTTCACCTCATATATGGTGTGGTGTATTTTCTCTGGTGCTTTGGATTTTAGAAGAAATTTTTCATATCCAGTATCTGAATAGTATGATGGATGATGTATGGTCAGTGGCGGATGCTAGTGACTGGGTTACCTTTAAAGACCATCGAATTCCAGGGCCTCAAGCTAAGCTTTTAATGGTGTTCGATATTCTGGGTGTTCCTTGGGTTTGGAAGAAGCAAGTTTTCGGTCCTTCTCTCGAGGTTATCGGTCATATGGTGGATTCAGAGAAGATGAGCATCTATCTTGAGAACGATAAGAAGATTCGTTTAATTGAAGCTATTAAAAAGTTTGTTTCAATTCCTCATCATTCTTTGAGGGATTGGCAATCGATGCAAGGATGGATTTCCTGGGGTTTCAATTCGATGCCTCTGGGAAGGTTTGCTTTGCAAAGCCTTTATGAAAAAACGAGTGGGAAAATTGAGCGGTTTAAACATATTCATTTAAACAAGGAGAATCAGGACGACCTGCGTTGGTTAATTAAGTACTTTGAGGACAGCAACGGTGTCCTGATTCTCAAGGCCTCGACCTGGTCTCACTTTCAGGCGGATTCGACCTTTTTTGTCGACGCTTGCCAATCTGGGATCGGCGTTTGGCAACCAAGTGATCGTGCTGCATTTCATCTCAGGCTTCCGTTGCCTTCTCGTAATATCTTTTGGGCAGAATTATTAG
The DNA here is from genome assembly GCA_022264835.1 of Melampsora americana. NCBI lineage: Eukaryota > Fungi > Basidiomycota > Pucciniomycetes > Pucciniales > Melampsoraceae > Melampsora > Melampsora americana. Next base: position 127,428 of record JAIFHY010000128.1, on the reverse strand, counting down.
CTGTGTTAGCAGCGGTTGATTTAGGCGTTGATAATGGTTCTAAACGAATTTATGTGCATACCGACAATAAATCGGTTTTTCATTTATTCAATTCCCATCGGCCGAACCAGTTGGTTAGGCCGTTATTCAGGCACATTGTGAAGAAATTAGTGAATTCTCAAGCTGAAATTAAAGTTGCTCATATCCCTGGGATTTCGAATTCGTGTGCGGATTTGTTATCTAGGAATCTTATTGACTCAGTAAAAAAGTTTTATTTTCCGACTTCGATCAAACCATTGATCATTGATCAAGTTCTTCTATCAGGTGGTACTGAAGTAAATTTAAATTTTTATAATTCCTCTTCGTATCATTGGCAGCGTTCTTCTTAATATGGATCTATCAAATATCACGGTGGCCCAAATTAGGGCTTTAGCAGATGAAAATCATCATTCTTCAGTTGCAGATATCACTATCAAGAAATATGATTGCGGTTTTAAGAGCTTTTTTCGTTTTTGTAAACAATTCGATTATATTTTTAATCCTGACGCCGATACTCTTCGTGACTATATTTCTTATACTAGTTTAAAGATTTCTCCTAGGTCTGTTCGCGTTTACTTAGTGGGCATCGCTTTTACTTTTAATCTTAAATTTCTGGATATTCCTTGCGAAACTCGGTCTTTAATCATTAGGAAGACCATGAAGAGTTGTATTAGGAAATACTCAAGGCCGGTTGTTAGGAAGTTACCTTTATCAATGAGTCAACTTCATCACGCGGTTTCTGTCGGTGGTTCTTCTCATGACGATAGATTATTTTTAGCTTTACTTTGTGTCGGATTTGGTGGTTTACATCGGTTAGGTGAATTAACGGTTCCGGACTCAAGTAAACTGTTCGACTCAAGAAAGATTATTCTTAGAAGCTCGTTTTGTTTTTCTCATTGCGGTCGGTTTATTAAATATCATTTACCCTACTCGAAGGGTGACACAAGTTTTATTGGTGTTCCTGTGATCATTCAATTTTTCAAAGGATCGCCAGCTTGTCCTGTGGAAATTATGAAATCATATCTTAGGTCTCGAGACTTTTTGTTTTTATCTTTACATCAACTTTTCCTTACTTCGTCTGGAGTCCCTCCATCGCGCTCTTGGTTCCTTTCTCGATTTCATAAAATTTTTAGTAAGGACTTTTCTGGCCACTCTTTACGATCTGGTGGGGCTACGACGCTTGCACAAGCTGGTGCTTCTTTGGACTACATTCAGTCTGCTGGACGTTGGTCTTCTGAGGCCTTTCGTATTTATGTTCGCGGGCATGTGGCTTTAAGGTTGCCTGATTCTCAGAATCACAACATTGGTCTTGCTTCGCATGTTGGTGCATCTGTATCTTTTCCTGTTTAAGTCATGTGAGATTCTTCCTTTTTTCTTTCTCCATCTTTCATTTTCATCATTTCTTAGAAGTCAATTCTATGGATTCCTTATTGAAAGCTTAAACAATGTCTGGGTTATTCTGTTGCTAATTTATCTTTTTGTCCTCCCTCCTTCACCACTCTTTAGACTACGCTCTTTTTAATAGGCGGGTCGGAGAGGGTGTTGTTTGTGGATATGATGATTAATTTATCCCTTTTAGCCTTAGTGCTAAAAGGACTTAGCCCAGTCTTTTAATTCCAGTCAGTTTGTTTATGATTTTCGTAAGTACCAGTTGACATTTCTAGTTGTAGGTCACTTGTTATTTACTGATGGGAATGACAACTACAGGTGTTAGGTAAATTGAATATTTGTATAACGGGTCGGGTTCTTGCGTCTATTTCATCTACTGATGAATTGACGTCATTTTCCTGTTTACCTTTTCTCTACGAATATTCTTTACCATATTTTTCTCTAGTCAACTCTTACGAAAATTCTTTATCATCTCAAACTTCTTTTAATTAATTTTTTAAGCCCTCCCACCCTCCCTTAGTGCAGTTTATCTTTTAAGTCTTAAAGCAATCCTTTGGGTTTGTTATTTAGTTCCTTTGTTTTTTTAAAAAAAAAAAAAAAGAAGAACAAGAAGTTTTTATTGATTTTATGTTTTTGTCGAATGTCTAAGTATTGCGTATATATATATATAAAAAAAAAAATCTATTTTGTGTTCTACTTTTATATTGTTTTTCATAATTGTTCTTTTTATATTATTCTTATTGTTTCATTTTTTATATTGTTCTGACCGCTAGCCACCCCGTAGGGTGTTGTTTGTGGATATGATGATTAATTTATCCCTTTTAGCCTTAGTGCTAAAAGGACTTAGCCCAGTCTTTTAATTCCAGTCAGTTTGTTTATGATTTTCGTAAGTACCAGTTGACATTTCCGGATTGAAGAGCTGAGTCGCCCTCGTGGAATCATGTCAGAAACTGATTACGAACCCGCGACGGGAAGTTTGAAGACACAGAAGCGATATGAGATTGAGGAAGTGATTACGCGACTTTAGCCACGTCTACCCACATGGTCCATAAGTTTATGTAAGAAGTGGGAGTTGGAATCAAGATTCTTGCCAAACGAGAGGAGAAACTTTACAGCCGTCTCAAGAAAGATTGACCACTTTTTTTGAAAAAAGTCGTCGCCGCAGCGGGTAAAACCAGAGCAAAATCTCGTTTACAGGTTTTGAATTTTCTTCAAAAAAAATCAATATTTGTTGAAACGGCGGTAGAAATTGCCACTTCCGCTGCTCGTGAGTCATGGCTGCCATCCGAGACCTTGGCGGATGTTCGCACCTGGACTCTGGACTCTGAGGCCTTAGGTTATGTTTGACAAAGGGGGCAGTGAGAAAATTAGCGTGAATATGCCCCTCACGCCATGTCCCCAGGATTTATTTGCTCAAGCAAATGCACCTTTGACGGGAGTTCCTGCTCTCAAGCCCTAAGTTTGTTCAGAGGATTTTGGCCAAGAACGCGAGTCATATGTAGGCTACTTGATGGAATGGATGGGTCTTGATAAGCTCAGCTAAGCCTCCCACAAGCGTGTTCACCACGCCCACGCTTATAAGCCAACACACAGTCTGCCAAGGTGATTATTCCGAACTGTGCATCCAGTTGTGAGTTCTGATGGTACTTCTCAAGACAGAATTTACACTCATCGCAATAACACTCCGCATTCACAGCGTAAAGGCCTGAGGACCTGCCACTTGTTCTGTCGAATGTTTATCTTGATTCTAAATGCATCGAGAGATATGCTTGTTTGAAGAATGAGGAAATTTCAGGCTATATACAAAGAGAGTAACGTACAAGAAAACCGAATAACAGAAGCTGCTCCAGCCATCTCATGATATGTATTTACATTTGATAAAAGAAAAAAAGCAAGAGTGAAAGAAGATAAGTCTGAGTCAATACTATATATCTGGTGTAAAGCCGGTTGGTCCTTTTCCAGTCTACTCCAGTTATATCGAGTCTTTGCGAACATCAATGGCTCCAGCCTGAGATGTAGATTCTATCACACACATAAGCGATTGAGACGGTTCAAAATGTACAACGATACCAAATTTTAAGGGTGGGAAAAAGCAGCGTCTTGGTATCATCTAACAATCGTGATGCAAAATTGAAGGACATGAGGCGAAAAGCTCCCGTGTCCGTTATTCTGATGAAGTTTTTGTTTGAAGTACAGTCGCGAAGTCATCCGAGGCTTTACTCGTTGTTTAGAGCATACCTTTAGATACGAAGTTTTCTAGCCTCACAAACTCTTCAACCTGGCCGCCGTACTGTTGAAACCTATCAAAATTGTCCGCCGCAGATATTGAGCACCCAAATTTGGAGAAAAGGTTGGTATGGTCAGGTCATGCGTCACATGACAGGCTGTCTGTTTGGAAAGAAAGTTCAAAACATGAACATACAGATCTTCGTCCGGTTCGGAAACCTTGATCAATCCGGCTTCAGCATCATCCGGATCAGTACGGATTGGTACGACGAGGATGGAAGTGCTGTTAGGAGTGGTTGGGGACCCCGGGCGAGTGATACCGAGGCCTGGGGCAATCTTGACAGATGAGAAGCTCATCCGGCGCGGTGAAAGAGGAGAGGTGGCACAAAGAGAAGGTTCAGGGGCCTCGAAGCTAGCGATAGAGGGGGTGATAATGGAAACCGATGGTCGACGTCCATCAAAGGTCTCTCCTCGTAGTCGCTCAGCGCGATGTCGCAGCCTTTCGGAGAGGAATGTACTATATGATTCCGTTGATCCTAGCTGGCGCGCGTGGGTCCATGCCGCTTTATAGGCGGCTCCCAGGCCGGAAGGACTGATGGCACCATCAGTTCCATTGAAAGACGGCGAGTAACTTGAAGGCACCAATGACGTAGGTTGATAAACAGGCGCGCCAAGTATAGACGAAAGCATATCAATCATGACTCGGCTGTCTGCCGCCTTCCCCATGACAATCAGACGACGCGGAAGAATTTTATGATCATATGGATTGAATCCAAGCGTGTTATACATCATGGAGGGCTTTCGGTTTGGATTCTTTAATTGACTAGCTGCTTGATAGATCCGCGCGAGCTGCACGCGCATATTCATGACTATGGAGTGAATTAGACACTTTTCTCAGTCACTCTATTGGCCGCCGGACACTGTTGAAAGATGGATTTTTAGTCTTACATTGTGATTCGAGCAGGGAACGCGGATTTGCCCTTCGGTCCCTGAATTCTTCTGTCCTCTGGCCACTCTCAAACCGCGAAATTCCTTGCCAGGCTCCAAGCTCACCTTGAGGCCAGAAGAAGCTGTATATCTTGTCATCCAATCTAGTTGCAAACGCAAACCAAACAGATTGAATGAGCCTCATAGTGCACGATTTCCTCTATTCAACAGAAAAGGTAAGGTCCTTGGGACATACCCTATGCGTCCGCCTTCGGCAATCAAGGTAACTAGAGTGTCAAAAATTTGCCAGGAAGCATTGCAGTATGCATCTCGAACGAAGCAGCGAGCCAAGCCAGCGTCTTTGTACCTGTCACCGTTCACCACGTATCAGTCATGACATACTTCCGAAGCGGTCTCATGCCAGGGTGTCAACTTACTCCAAAACCGCCAAGCCGGATATTTCGCCAGCCGTTCCAGGGTTAGTTGACGCGGGATGAGGTAAGATTTGTCGCGCAGGATCAGGTATGTAACCTGGAACAGGTATTATGACTGAATCCGTGTCAGAATCACCCAAGCATATCAGGGCATCTTGAGGACCGAGTCGATAGCTTAGGAAAGTGGCCAGGTGGTGACCAACAAAGGTACAGACTTGACAATCTGAGCAGAACTCGTGCCTCTTTTAGCTTCATTCTGGGCTATGACAGGTATACCTGAGCTCACCAGGAGAAAATTCATAGCGGCGCACAAAATAACTCGATATTGGGCCGATCTGTGGGTGCAGAGACATGTCAAATCCGGGCTGGCTGCATATCATATTCTAAGGTATCCTACAGGTATTGATCCATCAAGTTGAGGGTCTCCTAGTTTCTTTTTCAGCTTACTGGCTTCTTGATATGATTCGGGTAGGTTTGGGTCGGTACCCATGACAATACTAAGTAGATGATGATCCCATCTACGTTCTGAAATATTCCAAAGACTTCAAGAAATAGATAAATGCGATCAGGGCAACCTTGATGCGATTACAGAGAAATTGGCGAGGTGACAGATGACTTACTTTGTGCCAGCCGCATCGGCTTCATTCAGAGGTGCCATGCTAAGTAGTATGACAAACAAGCAAAGCAGAATTGACGATGTCAGTAACAGACAATAAATGCGGGTACACTATCGGGATCTCTGTTGCACCTTCCCAAGAACAATGTAGCTAAAAACGAGGAGGATAATGAAATTCGTTCGGTGGCTTCCAATATGTTCCTACGCGTCTGGTGGACTTTCATAATTTGAACACCTTGTGAATAATAGTTGAGACGAAGTCAATTGATATGTTACGACCATTGTCATGATTTCGATTTTGACATCAGGAAGCCTACCAGTGAAGCGGCAGAAAGCACGACTCCCAGTTTTGCGCGCCATCTCATGTGGACCACCAACTATCCACTCAAGGGACTGCGCTTGCGTGACTGTTGACATGTCGTAAAAATTCGGGGCATTCGGCATGGTCCAAGTCTGCTCAGGGGGGAGCTGCTCATGGAGTCTTTTCTGCGGAGTGAGACGAGAGAGGAGTGTACTAGCCGCCTTTGACCACCAGACAGAGGCATGGTGCTGTCCAAGAAGATGACGTCAACAGAGCAGCTATCAGTTATCATCGGCCAGCGGAAGCCAGTAGAAAAAATCTTTAGGCGAACCTGAGCAGAACCACTGATGCATTTCACCCGCTTGAGATCAATTCTGGATGCAATCCGCTCCAGTATGATGTCGACAGCTTTCACGTGCATGTGAGTTGGCGAGGTGGATACATCCCCTTCGGTATGGCATCCATGTTGAGTTCTAGTTTTCAGGAAGACCATCAAGTCATCAAAAGAGCAAAGACGACAACGAGATCATCGGACCCAAATGTCAGCACATTGGGAGACACGGGGTAAGAGCTTTGTACGTCTTGGTACGCCAAAATGCAATAGATCTTGGGACTCGCCCGTATTCCGGGAGATCGTCATCAAAGTAAATCTCATCGGCCAGAATAACATCAAGCAGGTCATCAATGATTTGGACTCGTAGTTTTTCCGTAGAGAGGTCGACAGACAAAAAATATGGTCTTTGGTAGTCTGACTGCGACTCAGATGATCCGCAGGGAGTTGGCTGATCGGAGCCTGACCGACCAGATGAATAAGGTGTACCAGATTTATAGCTTGAGTGTTCCGACATCGCGGAGGAGACGAGCTGGAAACAGATTGCTAATGGATAATGATCAGACAGCGTTTCAACAAAGTCAATCTCGGGGATTAGACAGCCACTTCTCTTCAAGAGCACGTCATGATGTATCATTGACTCACGTTAAATGACAAACAGCTCAAGTATCAAAAATGAAGCGAATGCTTATGTTACGTGGTTCTCCTGAAAAGCTTTGTCTGGGTTTGTCAAGTAAAATGCGACCTCATTTCAGTCAACGTGGTTTAGATAGATACAGTAGTTTTACATCGTCGAATTGAAGCGCATCCGATCGTCGTCAGATCGCAGGCTTTTACGCCGTAAAGGTAGAACCTGGAAACAGCCATATGTCGATCGAACGCCGTGTACTCATCGCCCAATCTGCATGATTAGGATTGGGCTTCGAGGCAGACGAGTAGCTGTGTAGTATGGTATTGTAACTAAGATGGTACGAAAGGATGAAACACACCTTTACACAGATGATGTGTGGTAGGATATAGTTATTTCGCCTGCAATCTATCGTCTGACCCCGTGCCTCTGGCGCGTGGCAGTGCGTAGCTATGTTCACAAAGGAATAAAACGATAGCGTGTCTGAGTGTCTGACGTGCGGGGTTCTCTATCGGCCGGCCGATCGAAGCCAACCTACTTCGGAATTACTCTCAAAATGCTGATGAGTGGACTAGAATGGACTAGCAGTGAGACAGATTGTGTGCAGTACAAGCGATCTGATTTCCCCGTGCAAGACGAGCGGAGAGTGAGACGGTTGGAGCGGCACAAAAAGTGCGACGTGTCAGTGATCAGCTGAAGGACATCGCTTGAAATGGTTCAAAAGGGAGAAAAGAAGGTGATCATGCCCGCACCTATCTTGTTCGAAACCTCTCAATCCGCGAAGCATGCGCCCGGGGAAACAGTTGCTGGAGTAGAGAAAGATTCGAAATAATTGATGGATTTGTACCTCTCAGTCCACCAGAAATGACCTTGATTTGCTGTCAAAACCACAAAGACAGACTGTGAGATTGTGGTACGTAGCACTACGACCGATCTTCGTCCTGCGACAGCTTGAAGAATTTCCGTAGACTATAATGGACTATGATCGATGACTCAATGATCAATGATGGTGGCAGGCTTTGATCATGTGGGGCTGGGACTGATTCGAGGTTCACTTTGCGCTCGTGTTGGACTGAAGCTCCTCTCTTCTCTTGCAATGTGAAGTGGCGCACAGCGGTAGTTTCAATGGCTATAACGTGAGAGACAATATCAAATACTCTTGAATTGATGAATAGATTGCCGCGCGTCCTCGCGCGTCGCCAGTTGGCAGGTGGCTAGTATACATGAACTGCTGCATTTCGAATCACATCAGGTAAATTATTCGGCTCAGCTGTCTCAGAAAAACCCAAATTTTAAAATTGGCTCCCGTTTAAGTGTAAAAAGATTTCCAAGCAAGAGTGCACAAGTTATGTGAATGCCGAAGACATCCATTCAGGGGAAAATACAGGTGGATCTACTCGAAAGTCGAACGAACTGGCAGTAAATTGGTGACAAGACCGTACACATCATTCGCATTTATTACAAAGGGACAAGTTTTGTTGGTTTTACTTATGCTGTTTTATGCTGGTCGCTACCAAACCTAAAAAAACGCAAGGTTATTTTGGGATGGGGATGGACCCCTTACGCAATATAACTTGGTTGGAGAACAAATCAGCCATGTTGCTTTTTGGTCTTTTGACCATGGACTTCGATAACTATGGACTGCTCACTTCTAGCAACATAGGCAAGACTCGGTAGAATCTCTGTCATTTTCTTCATTTTAGCTACGGATGATGAGATTTGCATGGATGGATGAGCAGATTCCAAGAGGGGTTGATATCTTTATGATACGCCGACCCAACCTCGACCTGTACTGTCTGTTACTCAGGTTTTGCCGATCGCGTCCTTCGGGAGGGCCTCGGGACTGAGACTCAGTGAGACTCAGTACCCCCTGACCCCATGATCATGGGTCAAGCATATCTTCCACTCACCTCTCCATACCCTCTCCATCTACCAGAACATCTTGTGCGGCATGAGCCTCCCCAATTGACCAAACTCATGAGAACCCCACCTAAATAAGTGGATGGTCACATCGGCCATTGGACTCACCCAATCATCATTCCACAAGTTCTTCTTTGAAGCACTATTCCACTCACTCAGAATGCTTCTCGAAACACATGTGGACCTCATTTCAACCAATATGCCAGCCCTCTATGCCAACCTGACACATTTTATCTCCCTTGCTGCAAGGTTATTGTCCACAGCCATGGGGCGTGGAGTTTGAGTGCCAACAGCAAGGAAGTTATATGTATGTACCTCCCCTACAATTGACATTGAATGTCTTAATTCCTCCCAACCTTTTCTGGAGCACACAGTCTTTCCAACTTTTACCCACAGCCATGTTCAGCCTGCACTTCTAATTCAACAGGATGGCTACACCACAGATGTGTTCTGCCCGTCTGCAGACGGGCAAGGCAGGCCAGCTGCAGACCGCCAGCCTTTGCAGAGGGGCAGGCCGTCTGTAGGTGGCCCTCACGTGCAACCGCCAGCTGGCGCCTGCTTAGCCCATCTGCAGACAGGCTGGTCAGCGCCAGCTGGCCAGCTGAAATGCGCCTTCAGGCGGTCAGCTGGGATTATGGCCTGAGCGACTTGGGAGGGCTTACAGCTCTTGGGCTTGTTTGGTCAGTCCAATTCTGGTTTGGCCCGGGAGATTTCAGGCTTGCAGGAGGCTCAGGCTTGCGGGGGGCTCAGGCTCAGCTCAGCTCAGCTCATGGACACATCAATAAATACATTGTGGAGATCATATTTAAATTCAATTTTTTAATTCATAATTTAACTCTCAAGTTTTGATTTTCTTTTAGATCATATTTTCAGACGTTGGAGATACATTATGAGGATTTTTTTGTATCTTACATACAAATATTGTACAGTATACTAATAATAAGGCTTGAAAATCATCAGGAACCACCTGTAACAATACCTGAAATTTGGCCCATGAGTGTGAAGACAACATCTTGAAATCCAAGGACACAACCAACTTGTGAATTTCTACTTCAAAAAACTTGATTTTTAGTCCATTTGAAAGCTGAACTAGTCTTCTCCATACTTCATCAAAGAAGTAAGGTGTTATCTCAACATGTAAACACTATCCATGTTTGAAGAGCTCCACATTGATGGCCATGTAAAATCTTTTGCTGACCAGCTAAAGATGTGGTGCATAGATAGAAATTTTAGAAGGGAAGCGTGGCTCTCCAATGAGCCCACTATCAGGAGCTATGCATCAAAACTGCAAAAGTTATTGATCAATGTAGAATTGAAATTGCTGTCTTCAAAATCATGGGCCAAATATCATGTATTGTTACACCTAACTCTTTAAGAATTGTCAACCTTTATTGTTAGTACATTTTTCAATGTCTACACATAAAATACAAAAAGGATATTGCTATTGGCCGCCCATTGAAAACCTGTGTTGGCATATGATTTTGAGGCCTACATCAGTGTATCCCACAAAATTATGCCTACAATTGAAAATCACAGCCCCCAACTACTGGTCACTGGCAGGCCAGTGCACCCCACAGCTTGAAAAGGGTTCAAAAACAATTTGTATTTGTTTTCAAAACAATACTGTTGTCTCATGAAACCTTCTCAAAAAAATGAAATTTACAACATGGCAGAAACCCGTTTTTTTCAAATACAGCAATTTGAAAGGTTTTTGACTCAAATCCATCAAGTTGATTTTCAAAAATACAGCTGAATTTGGAAAAAACTGGGTTTTTACCCTTTTCTGGTGTGTTGTAATTTTTTTTTTGGATAAGCATTCACGAAACAACAGTACATGTCTGCTATTACAACAATACAAGTCAGTGATCAACAAAAAGTGATATACCAGAAAAAATGAAATGATGTCATATGATGTTATAAATCTGTAGAAACCTGCTCTTGTATTTACCCACTCAGAGTATATAGTTCATTGAGCCCTATAATCAAAATTGAATGAGTTATTGAGGTTTTAAGCAAAAATCCTAGATGAAAAATTCAACTTTTGTACTACACACAAAAGTTGAATCTTGTATATCTTCTTGGTGTATAAATATACATACAAATCAAATTCTATAATCATCTTTTCCAGATTGATCTTTACATTTTCTCCTTAAACATCTCTCTTACCTGACCTGTATTTCCATATGTAATGGTTGATTGTATTTAAAAATATGGATTCCTCATAGCTGTTCAATTGAATGCAAAATGTGGAGAATCATATGGCAACAATAATGATTAAATTGAGAGATATAAATGACTGTTTACAATCATTTTGGCAATACCTTGCCTCCTATCTTTTCTTGAATTTAAAAAACTACCCAGAATTCAGCTTTTCATCTACAATCAGCAATTACATATAGAAATACAGCTCATACAGGGGAGATGGATGAGAAGAAAATATGGGAACATATATGGCGGAAATGATTTTTTTATTTTATCTATATGTATAGTGATGTACCTCAAAGTTATCCAGCATTTAAGTCTTGTGTGTAGCACAAAAGTTGGATTTTTCATCCAGCATGTTTTCTTAAAACATTAATAACTCATTCAATTTCAGTGATGTGGCTTGAAAAAATATATATTCTGAGTGGAGGAATACAGGAGCAGGTTTATACAGATTTTTGGCATCATGTGACATCCTTTTTTTTTGGTGGTATGTTGCTTCTTGTTGATAACTGACTCATATAATTGTGATAGCAGACACATATTATTTTGAAAACAAATTCAAATTGTTTTGGAAAATTTTTGAGTGGGGTGTACTGGCCTTCCAGTGACTAGTAATTGGGGGCTGTGTACATGGATTTTTGTGGATGGCAAATTGCAACAGACTGCAAAAGATACTCATAATGTAGCTCCAACATCTAGGAACAAGATGCATTTTTTTTTGAATTTTTTGCTCTCTTCCTGGTGTTTCAGGACTTTTCTACTTCAATAGTTTTCTTTTCTTCCTGGAAAAGATCACATTTTTGTAGTGTCTAGAATGGTTCCTTATTGTTTCCTGACTTTCAATTTTGTTATCAGATGTGGCCCATGCCTAAAGGTCAAGAGTTAGGTAAGTCAGCAATCAATCAATAAGTAAACTAGAAAATGTAAAACAAAACTAACCTTTTCAAGTTTTTCAACCAGCCATTGATAGTCGGGCATGGCTCTTGAGAAAGTGGGATACTCATCACCCTTGATCACCTTGATGACTATTGCAAGCGGTCTGAGGAACTTGACTAAGTTGTTAACCAAGACCCATTTGTCTTCAGTTGAGGTGAAAGGTTCCAAAAAGTTGTTGATGTTGCAATAGTATTACAATACCTTCTTGAGTTCTACAAACCTCTCAAGAGAGTAGAAATTCAAGGACCATCAAGTTGAAACCTTGTGGATGAGTCCAACTTTTTGAGGCTGAGAGGAGATTTGAATACATTGATTGAGTGCTTGTTTGAGCTGTGTGCTCAACTGGAGTTGTTTATGAAAACCTCAATTGCGAGTAAGGATCAAATGGACTGCTAAATGAGGGGCCGGTTTGATCAAAGACAACGTTCCATTTGGAATGTTGTCTTGCAGTAATTGGGGATCTAATGAACTAAGAGGATCAGGGGGGGCTTGCTGTTGAAGATTGAGATTCCAGTCTTTGCAACAAGATTGATCACATGGGCTACACAGCCATTGAGGTTCTTCTTGTGATCAAAGTTGGGAATCAAATTGTGAAGTTCTTGACCCATAGTGAGATTGTTGGAGGCGTTGTTGGCTGTGACACAGTAGAGCTTCTGGCTAAGATTGAATCGATCCAAAGTATGCTTGACAAGGGTGGCCATGTTCTTCCCAGTATGACCACCATTGATCTCCTTCAAAGCCAAGACAACCGACCTCATTGCAAAGTTTTCCAACATTCAATGGACCATTATTCCAAGCATTGGGGTAGACTTGGGAGATGTCCAGGCATTGCAAGTGATACTAATGTATTCAATCAATGAAAGAAGGCTAGTGAGGCGGTTGCAATAGAGACGGAGTTGGGCAATGATACCATCAGTGATGGCAGTTTGATTTGACAGGATGGGGGAAACCGCTGGGTTGATCCAAGACAAAAGATTGCGTAATTTGGGGGCTTCCACAAGCAAGACTGGCAGCTCTTGATTGACAATAAGGCGGATGAAGGCAGTGGTGAGGTTCTTCCTGTTGAGAGAGATGATAATGACATTGATCAGTTTGAGTCATAACAAGAAAATGAAATACAAGAAAATGGATAAAAAAACCCGCCGTGGCTATCTTTCTACCAGCATGTTACAATTCTAATATGTAACACTTGTGACATATACTAAACATATTATGTTGTCTAGAACTATATAATGTTGTATTACGTCATGTTGATATGCTCTCATCCGACAATCTCAATACAAACCTGATTGATTGGTATAGACTCTCCTTCATCTCAACTAGCCCCAGAGACAAGATCATAACATATTGTCGGATCAATATTTTGAGATCAAGGAACAAGAAGATTAGATAAGAGAAGAAACGAAGAAAATCAAACCATTAGAACTTAGAAGTGATTTGACCAAACGAACTCAATTGAATCTGAAACAGAACCTTAACTCTAGAAAACTCTATTACCGACTCCCACTGAATTAGATTACTTAATCAACACCGATACAGAAACTAAACCATAGACTCCAGCCACTCCGCCAAGACGTCACCTTCATACAGAGTCCCCACACTTAGAGACGACGAATCGGATACCGATAATCCGACGCCATTCGTAGACGCTGCTGTTCAATTGGACGATCCCATAGCAATGGAGGACATCCAACGTCAGATCAACGAATTGTCGGCATCTCTAGCTCAAGAGAGAGCTCTTCGCGAGCAAGCCGAATCCCGTGCTCGTGAATCGGATGCGAGGTTGGCCGCTTTTGAAGCTCATATCAACAATGCCACGGCCCCTCCTCCGGTGCCGAATCCGCAGACTGCACCTGCGGCTCCCGAAACGACACCTACCCCTAAGGGGCCTAAGGTATCCACTCCCGACAAGTTCACTGGTGCGCGGGGAGGTCCAGCAGAGATATTCGCAAGCCAAGTCCAGCTTTATATGCTGGCACATCCGTATTTGTTTCGCGACGACCGTAGCATGGTTGTTTTTGCTTTGTCTTACATTACCGGGGCCGCTGGGAGCTGGGCCCAGCCCCTGATGAATGAACTACTTGACGAATCTAGAGCTCATCTCGTTACCTTTGATCGATTTATGACTAACTTTAAAGCGATGTACTTCGACACCGAAAAGAAGGCCAAAGCTGAAAAATCTCTTCGAACTTTATCTCAGAAGACCACCGTGGCTGCTTACACTCACGAATTTAATATGCACGCCACCGCTACGGGTTGGGAAGTCCCTACCTTGATCAGTCAATATGAACAAGGACTGAAGAAGGAGGTACGGGTTGCTATGGTCATGCATCAAGACACGTTCTCTAGTGTTGAAGAGATAGCTAATTTAGCGATCAAGATCGATTCCAAACTTCATGGTGCTTCTGGTGCAACTACTACCTTTCATGTCCCGGCTACCGACCCCGATGCAATGGATATTTTGTCAGGATTTGTTCATTTATCAAACGACGAACGCGCCAGACGTTTACGTACCGGTGCTTGTTTCAGGTGTGGTGTGCAAGGTCATATTGCCACGGCGTGTCCCAGTAAAGGAGGGGGCAGTAGACGAAATGTGAATGGGAAAGGTGGTTTTAATGGGTTTAGAAGCAAAGTAGCCGAGTTAGAGGCCAAAGTTGATGCTTTGAGTAGTAGAGATGGGAGAGCTGAGGTTGATAGAGAAGAGAGTGGTAGCAGGAGTGATATGTCGAAAAATGGAGGAGCTCAGGAGTGACGGTTGTGCCTATCCTGAGCCAACCGGGGGAACTTATTGATATAGAACTGGGTGCTAATAAACTTACAACGTGCAATACAAATGATCCACGCTTATTTTTTCGCACCTCCTTGTCTATGTCCCAAGTCCCTCGTGCCACAACATTTTCCTCTATCACTTCAATTTTTCTTATAGACTCTGGTGCTACTCATAACGTACTTAGTGAGTCATTCGCGCGAGAGGCAGGCATTCTCCCGCTGTAGAACTCCTACGCAGTCAAGCGTAGGCTGAGCCGGAGAGGGGAAGAATCACAACTCGTGAGAGTTGTGAAACTACAGGTGCGGGAAGCTGCCCTCTGCCTTTGAATTTTTAAGCTCAAAAGTTAAGTTTTCACAATTTTACTCTCTCTGAGGTCTTCTTTTGTCACTAAGTGGTTCCCGCAGCTGGATTTTCAAGGTTTGGCGGATTCTGAGGATGCCTATCCTGCTACTACACGTGTTTGATGTGTGAAATTACGTTGAATTGATGTTGTAATGTCTTTAACACCACCTGTAACAAGGTATGCGGACAGCACAACCCAGGCGCTGACTCGACCCGGCCTCGACTTGGATCAAGAGGCGACTGGTAGTCTTGATGATTTCCACTTGACTGAAAATTTACGTCACGTCAACCCTTTCCGGACCAAGCTCAGCAATTTTACCAATTTACTCTCAACAACTTTTACGCTCACAACTTCTCTTCTATAACAAGCTTCACCTTTTACAACTTTATATCACTTTTAGGATAGGTACGTAATGCTTTCCTTTTCCTGTCTTAAAACTCCTTCGAAGTTTTACTAACTAACAATTAACTTTTCTCTTTTTTTTTTTTCTTACTTTTCTTTTAGGACTACTCTAAGAACTACTCAAACGCCTAAAAAGAAACTTGAATACACTTATATCGGGCTGCTAACTGACTGACGGACACTCAGACACCCCCCTTCCCCCCTTAGATCGATCGACGGACCCCCCCCTTTATATCTTTTCAATCTCGCCACCCACAACTCAGCCGAGTCGTTCAAGTCGATTCGATCTCTTTCTTTCCGATCGGACCTCCTCTTCACTCCAGGTTTCCAGCGATCGATTTATTTTGTTTATATCCCAGCCTCCACCCTTCCCTATCTCAGTCTTTGATTCAATCCCTTTCAGATCTCACCCAACTCACTCGCATCTCAACTGTAAGGCCTCCACATTACTAAATCGATTTCAGCTTATTTTCTTATATCTCATCTTGGTAAGTTCTCTTCATCTTTATCTTTCTTCTTCCTTCATCTATCCCATGTAAGCTTTGTTTTTTGTTTGTACTAACTCAACTTGTTTCTTGTTTGTCTTAATGATTTGTTTTAATTTTGTTTCATTTGATAGATTCACATCCCAGATTCGATCAATCGGTTTAGGTAAGTTCCTTTCTCTTTTCCCTCCTCTCTTTTATATTTTTCACTCCAACCGATTCGATTTTGGTCTCTTATCTTTTAGGTAAGTAGTTCACTTTCTCTTATCACTTTCCTTTCTTTCATTCCGCCCGATTCAAATTTAATCTTTCATCCTTTTAGGTAAGTTGTTTATCTTGTCTATGTCATCTTTTCTCATCTCTCTTCTCCTATACTGACTTTGCTTTAGCTCTGTTCTTATTTTTTTTTCTCCTAGTTTAGTTTATGATGTTTCCTAGGTTCGTTCCTCCTCTCATATTGAGTTTAACAACTCCACTTCGATCTTCAACCTCCGATACTGTCCGACTGATTCAGCCTTGTTTATGTAAATCGTTTCCAATCTCTTTCATTCCTTAATCTTTTCTCTTCCTCATCTAATCGTTCCTGTACTAATTTAAAGTTATTCTTGTTTGTTTTCTCTTAATTCGATTTTAGTTTTGAATTATAGGTTCTCTTCCCCAGATTCGATCGACTTCAAATTTGATCTTCTACTCCATCCGCCCCATCTCCTCCACTTCAACTTCATCTTTCAATACCATCCGATCGACTCAACCGTATTATGTAAGTCATTTCCGTTCTCTTGTTTTCTTCTTTATCTCATACATTACTAACTTCTCATTTTCTTTTCTTCTTATCATTCTTATCTTATCTTTCTATTAGTCATTATATGTAATTGTTTGCCCTTGTTTGCTTTATGTTTCTTGTTTTCTCCTCTTTTTTTATTTTTTTTATTTTGTTTTGACTATGTCCAGTAACAATGATTGAAATTAAAAAAATAAATTAATTCTTAAAAAAAGTTCCGCTGAAAGATGAGACAGAGGTGTTGAGCAGGTGTTGAGTACAGTGAGCTCGAGCTAAGACTGTAAAGAACAGTCTTGCTCGGATGAGTATAAAAGGACTAGGAAGGAGGTGTGTTCTGATCACCACATCCTCCCCCAACTCGTATTCGTCCTCGAATAAGATAGCTGCTTATTTCTTCTTCTTCTTTTAAAAAAAACTCTTTTATTTTGTATTTCTCATTACTCGATCCCTCAACCTTTTTAAAGGTTTGCTTTCTCTGTTCTGTTATGATCCAATCCCTTGTTTCATGTTAAAGGCTGATATACCCCTTATTTGTTGTCGCGATGCTGTCTGGGCCAATCTCATCTCCGATCGATCCTGTAAACCTCCGACTACTTCTCTTTTTCTCCACTCGATCCAAACTCAGCATCTAAGCTTAGGTACGTTATCTTATCCTACAATCACACTGTGGTCTTACAGAGCTCTGATGTTGTATATGCTCATTCCTATTATTCTGATTTCTTAGCACAATGATCAACATAAACCCAACCTCCCATCCTGACGAGTGTGCTGTATGTATGGATGCGGGTCGCATCTGTACTTGGATTGTTCTCGAGTCCTCGGTCAACTCTGCTCATCGATGTTGTGATCAGTGCGCTCGTCGTCATCTTTATTGTGGTAAGTGACTATTCCTCCCTATTTTGTTTGTATTTTCTTCGCTTCAGATGCTAATTTTTATTATTGAAACCGTTGTCTTTTATTTTTATTAAATTGTACCTCTCAGACTGGCCTCAACCCCCTGCTACTGATGCAAATGGGGATATCCTTGTGGATGTCCCTCATTCTAATCCATACGTGCCTGGCCGTCCTAATGAGACTGATGCCGCTCGTCGTGCTCGAGTTGGTTCTTGGAATACCAAACCAGACAAACCCAAAAATCCAAAGCTTTATGCCAAGTGGCGTGAGGACCTTTTGATCTGGAACAATCGTGGTAACTCGCCACTCCAGCCCACTGTTCCTCCTAGACCCCCTTCTACCAACCCTCGTGCTCCTCCACCTCCTCCTAAGACTCCCAAGCAACCACCTGGTTTCAAAGAACCTTCGCCTCCTGCACTTGATAACTTTGATCATCCAACTCGAGTCAAAACTCCACCCATCACCATACCTGAGACTCCCCCTCCTTTTCAACCTTCCTCTAAGCCCACTACTCAAACTTCTTCTACTAGTAGCAATCCTGTAGACATTGATCCAACCCCTCCTGCTGCACACTTTTCTGAGAATTATATCGAAGAATTGATCAAGAAATTTGGAGAAGAAGCCAGGTTATTTTGGTTCTGTAAAAAATTGGCTTTAGCGGATGAAGTTGCATTAGTTGGTGGTGTTCCTACTGATTTGTCTACTATTCATTCTACCATAGCTATTTCTGAGAGTATGTACAATATGATTGTTCATCACTGGAGTCAACACCTTCCCCGATCCAAGAAAGAAGCTGATGATAGAGTTGATTTCCTGAGGAAATTAAAAGAACTCGTAGCTCATACTTTATTGTTTCCTTCGGAGCATGTTACTACCACAAATTCTGATGCTAGTACTTCTTCCTCTGATAAAGGTAAAAAACGTGTCTTTGATCAAGATTAGTTGTAGGGCATAATGCTATCTGACTTGTTGATTTATATCTTTGTTGTATTTCTAGCACCTGAATACCTTATACACGATTACTTTGTTGTACTTTTCATGATTGCTATCTGATCTGACTTGACTTGTGCTTTGGGTTCTGACCCATACTGTGTGACTTGGTTTCTCGATAAATATTCAAACTAAAAAAAATCTTATGTATAAGGTTGTAGTAGGAAAATGTCATAGAAAAAATTGTGAATAATGGTAAAGAACCAATTGTTTCAATCGGAATACTTTGGAGAGTTGCCTTAAAAATTCTTTTCTTTTATATTGTGAGCCACCTCCCCCAACTTAAATGAAAAACCTCCGCTTCATCTTTTGTTTCATTTATCTCTAACTTAATATAAAATTGTCCCCGTCCTGCGTACCCAATAAAACTTCTCAACTTTCTTGTGTAACCATAACCGTAACCTTTGAGATATTTTGATAACTATTTCTTATTCCCGTAATTCCATATCTAAAAAAAACTCCAAGTAACCTCTATCTAGGCCTTGACAATAATAAATTTCACACCCATTGGATTCTATCCCAATTTAAACTTGTCATAATTCGCAAGAAATAAATACAGTCAAACCTGTCTTAAGGCATACCTGTATATTGGCTTAACCTGCCAACTTGCATACATTTTTGCCTGGACGAGCGTTGTCAGGGCCAAATTATGCCTTCTCTGTGTAACGCCTTATGGCATACTTTTTTTCTGGACAGTAGTATGGGGTTAAGGCATAAAATACCCGAAATAGCGGATACTTGGCTGATCTTAGTTTGGTTCCTTTCCATTCGCACCCTTGATCCCATTCAAACTTAATCTCAAACCCGCATAAACACCCCAAATCGACTTACAAACAACGCCATGCCTCCAAGAAAACGTGCGGACTGTCCCGAAGACACAGTTGATTTGCCATCACTTTCGGTTGAACCGCTCAAGTTTAATCCTTTGTCTCCGCTTCATGCAACTCGTATCGGAAACATCTTATTTCTTGCCCCTTCCAATCTTTCTCCCTCTCATTTTCCTCCGGATCTGATGACTGAAGAGCACGAGCTGGATTTACTTGAAGAAGGGGTGGAGGAGCTTCGTAGCGAGTCTCAGAGCAAGCTCACCGAAATATATAATCGTAGAGATGCTGGAATCAATCTGTCGTCTGAGGAAGAAGAATTCATCGACATTGGCGGTAACATAGTTGACGAGCACCTCCTCATTTCCAACTTCCTATCTCTTGCTGAATCCTCGCCCCAAATCCTCACCGAATCTCAATTTGATACACTTACCAAGGTCATCAATGCGTATAAAAAAGCACACGTTACACAGGAAGAACTCAAGAGGAAACAAAAGCAACAAAATGAACCTAGCCACGACTCTGAAATCCCTCCGTCACGCAAGAAGGCTCGCAAGTCTCAAATCGGTCAACGATGCGATGCGACAATTCAGGAGAAAGTCATCGTCATTGACTGGTATCGCGCCAATGGAGAAAGTCAAAGCAAAACTGCCGATCACTTCACTAAGAAGTGGACTCATCTGATAATCAAGCAGCCTCTGGTCAGCAAGTGGGTCAAGAATGAAGCAAAAATCAAAGCTCAGTTACCCCAGTGTGCGCCTGAAACAAAACGACTCCGATCCGTAAAATTCCCAAAGGTAGACACGCTTATGGAAGCTTGGATCGAAAGTACCGAACGATCTGGGCTCCTTCTGAGTGGCGAGGACATTCGAAACAAGTGGAAACACTTTGCACGTTTAGAAGGTGTACCGAGTAAAGACTGGCTCACGCTCAGTGGTGGATGGCTGGATAGCTTCAAGGCTCGAAATGGTATTCACGCTGTCAAGAAACACGGTGAAGCAGCTTCAGCTGATCCGCAGGTTGTTGAAGATGAGGTTAAGAGAGTATTGAAAATAAATTCCGAATACAATCCAGAAGACATCTACAATATGGACGAGACCGGTCTCTTTTACGCGTAAGCTCTTTCAATTCAAGATTTCCTTATCAAGCAATTTTTTGATCACTTGGATTGTTTCATGTGCTGTTGTATTGTATATGACCATAGACTGCCACCTGATAAAGGACTTGCCACAGCGG
This sequence comes from Melampsora americana, assembly GCA_022264835.1. Taxonomy (NCBI): domain Eukaryota; kingdom Fungi; phylum Basidiomycota; class Pucciniomycetes; order Pucciniales; family Melampsoraceae; genus Melampsora; species Melampsora americana. The sequence continues at coordinate 106,772 of JAIFHY010000128.1, read as the reverse complement.
GTGGTCATGGAGTCAAAAGTGTCGCCTATCGTCTCACCATTGTTGTAGCTTGTAATGCTACTGGATCCGACAAACATCACCTTTCTTACATCGGAAAATCGGCGAGTCCTCGAGTTTTCAAAGGCAAGACGGGCAGGCAGCTTGGATACGAATACTACAACAATGAGACTTCTTGGATGAACTCAAAGGTTTTTCTCGATTGGATTGGAAATTTTGATCGTAACCTCAAACGCAAGGTCATACTCTGGGTCGACAATTTCTCTGGCCACAAAGTTCCCGAAGGCTTTCTCAAGAACGTTGTGCTCGAATTCTTCAAGGCAAACCTCACTGCCCATGTTCAGCCTTGCGATGCTGGAATTATCTACGCCCTCAAATGTCACTATCGCAAGCGATACCTCAACCGATCACTCCGTTTACATAATGACAATGTTGAGCCTGGAAAAATTTTCAAGATTGACATCCTCACTGCAATGCGACTTTGTAAGCTTGCTTGGGCTTCGGTTTCTCCAGAAACAATCAAAAATTGCTGGCGTCATACTGGAATTGTTAAATTTGAGGGTGATGATCGCATGTAAGTTTGTTTTGCTCGACTCTAGATATCAGTTCATAAGCTCATAGTTGTTTTGTTCCAACCTAGTATAACTCCAATCAGAGATGAACAAGGCTTTGTTCAGCCGCCCAATGTTGACCTTGAAGATGATGTTCAATGTCTGGTCAATGCCGGTGTAATTGGTCATTCAAACCGCATGTCAATCAAGGAGCTCTTAAATCCAGAAAACGAAACTCCGGCACTCATCGATCTTGAATCCCCCGAAGAAATTTTTGCTCGATTGAAAGATATTGATGAAGAACCCCAATTGAGTGTTGAGCCTGAGCCTGTACCCACCAGTGCTGAGGCAATGAAGGCAATGGCTCTCCTCCTTTCCTTTGTGGAAGGTACTGACCATGCTTCTGGAGAAAAGGTGGATTTGCCTCTCCGTCTCCTACAAAAGGAGGTTGATTCTTACATCAAATTTGCTAACAAGAAACAAAGTGCGATTTCTGATTTCTTCAAACCAGACAATAATATCTAAGATAGACAAAGCTTGTATCTTGATTCTCTTTATGAATTTCAATATCTATTACTGTATTTACATTGTTGGTATCATGAAATGAAGTGATGGGGTGGACTCAAGAGCTATGCTATAAGAAAAAACCTGTCTTATGGCATGAAATTATGTGATTATAGGCATATTTTTAAACGCATACAATTATGCCATATGACAGTACTCTGTCTAATGGCTTAACCTGTCATAAGGCATACCAAATTGGTCGGACCGAGGGGTATGCCTTAAGACAGGTTTGACTGTATGTCTCCATATCTTCAAAATTTAATGTTATAACTAAACTCCAATGTTGAATTGTCCAACCAAATGCGCACTCCGTGTAAAATAAGATATTGAGTCTTTGACTTGTAAAATAAAATCTTCCGCAGTTGTAATCATAAACGTTGATGTAACAATCCAATCTACCACTGATCCATCGCCCTCAACACCCCATATCTCGTCCCCGTAAAGAATGAAAATCTTGAAAAGAAAGAAAAGTAAAAAAAGAGAAGTTTGCTGTAGTAGTAACCATTTATATGTAATTTTATTGTAATTTTGTTGCCGCTTTGATTGTTATGTTGTTAATGCGCAGCCTCACCCCAAACCCCCTACTACAGACTTAAATTGTTATAATATAATGTGATTTGCTTGAAATGAATTGAATTTGATTTGATTTGTATTGTAACACTAATATTCTAATACCGGCCAACTATCCACCATCCTCTACGCTCCATTCCCGTCCCCATGATAAAAGAAAGTTAAGAAAGAGAAACATATCCATGATAATTCTGTGTAATAATGAATCTTGAGAGATTGATGTAATAAATGCGTAACCAGGTTGTGATAAAAGTTGTACATGTGTAGTAGTAATCCATTTATATTTGTTTATTTGACTTGTTGAGTTATGTTGATTTTGTAAGTTTTTTGTCCCACCGCAGTCCCCTACTACAATTGTTTAATTTGTTTTATACTATCCTACCAGCCAACTAATCCTCCATCCTCATCTATCCTGACCCGTCCCATAGAAGAAAAAAAGAAAATAGAAGAAAGAAACATATCCAAGTTTGATTTGTACTGATTTAATTGTTAACATGTGTTTATTTGTGATTTATATGTATTGTAATTTTATTAAAGATTGACTTTGATTTGTTATATTTTGCCTTGTTTTACTTTTAAGTATTATATATATTGTTGTTGATTGTTTTGACTATCCGTTCCTGCCTACTATCCACCATCCTCAACATCCCAATCCAACCACGAAGAAAGAAATAAAATAGAAGAGAAGTAATAATGAAAATAATTTGAGAAATAATTTGATAACTGAAGAAAAGAAAGAGAAGATACGTGAATTTATATAAAAAGGCTTTTAGCAGTAATCCATTTTGTTTGTGTTATGTAATTTAATTTTGTTCAATTGTTGATGTATGTAACTAGTACCCTTCCCGTGCCCCCTGCTATGATTGTTTAATAGTGTAAAGTATTTAAAAGAGAAAGAAAGAAAGAGAGAAAGAGAGAGAAAATAGAAGAAAGAAGAAAGAAGCCCCTCATAACAGGGTAATTTTGATTTGTTAAAGTAGTATTCCATGTGATTAATTTTAAAATATTTGAATTGGTTGAATTTGAATTAATTAATTTGTTGTGCCCGCCCCGTACCCACTACTTTTGTTGTTTGATTTGATTTTAATAACTATCCATTCCTGCCAACTTCCTCCACCCTCACCGTCCTATCCTACACCATCATTAAAGATAACAGAGAAAGTGATAACTAAGAAGTCCACCATCATATCCCCTCATAACACTAAGTCCACCAATCCTTATAATGTACAATCCTTCACCAAAAAAGAAAAAAAAGAAACATAACCGCAACCAAAAGAAAAAATGAGTCCTATATTTCGTGTATTTATTTATTTATTTATTCTGAACTTCCCTCACTACCCAACTCCTGATCTTGGAAATCTTCTTGCCTTGACGCTGCTGAAACTCCCCTTGGAAAGAACCTTTTGATGTGTTCTGCTGCAACTCTTCTACTCAATACTGTCCCATCCAACTCCTCTAAGATGTATGAGCCTCCCGGATACTGCTCTTTTACTCTATAAGGTCCATTCCACCTATCTTTAAACAATTTTCCCCACTGTGTCTCCAAACTTTTGTTATAAACCAATACCAAATCTCCTGCCTCCAATGCTCCCCGTAACCTGTGTGCATTCTTTTCATCCCAATATATCACTCCATCTGTCCTAGCCCTCATCATACGCTCATATGCTCTTGTTAACATTTCCTCTCTTTGCTCTAATTGTTCCACCCTAGCCATTAATAACTCTTCCCTGGTAGTAACTTTATCCCAATCCACTCCAAGAAAAGTCCCTGCCTCAACGTCCACTGGTAGGATTGCCTTCTGATTGAAAAGAACTTCATAAGGTGAATATCCAGTTGTCCTCTTTGTTGATATCCGATCTGAGAACAACACCAAAGGCAATTTCTCCGCCCATTTCTTTCCGTCCTCTCCACACATTTTTACCAAGGTATCCTTCAATGGTTGATGTCCACGTTCCACCATTCCTTCACCTTGAGGCCAATAAGGAGTTGACTCCCCCAACTTTGATCCTGACATCCGTACTGCTTCTCTCAACTCTGCCTTGAACTCTGGTCCTCCATCTACTGTAAAACATTTTACCGCCCCATATCTCCAAATCCATTCCTTCAAGATAAAGTCTGCCACCACCTTTGCCGTCAAATTTTGTAACGCCTTAGCTTCTACCCATCCTGACAGATCATCCCTTGCTACAATTAAGTATTTATATTTACTAGTCTTAATGTGTACTGCATCCAAGCTGACTCTTCCAAACACAGTTGTTTCTCCCGTAGCATGTCCCTTCTCCTTCTGGGTTCTTGGACTCCTTCTTTGACAAGCTTCACACGACATAACCCATTTACGTACATCCTCCTTCATCTCTGGCCACCAAAATCTTATTAAGCATCTTCTGTAAGTTTCCTCTACTCCTCTATGCCCCATCTCCTCATGTAATCTCTGTAATACAATCTCCTGTCCGTCTTTTCTTGACACCACCAATCTTCCGCATGGTACTCCTTTCTTCTTCAATCTTCCCCGTTCCACGTAAAAGGTTGCCACTCTATTCTGAACCCATTGGAAGTCTTCATCGGAACAATTGTCAGGTCTCTTGAATGTCTTCAAGAACTTCTCTAGATATAGCCATAACCCTTCTTGAGTCCAGGGTTGGAAGTCTTCTGGATCTTCATCCATTGTTGAGACTGGGAAACCTTCATGAGGTGCAATATCCTTCTGCTCTTCATCAAAGTCTTCTCCCTCTGATGCTGAGTCTTCCCCAACCGGGCGGCGTGAGAGTCCATCTGGCATGCCAAAGCTCTTTCCTGGCTTATGAACAATGTCATAAGAGAATAGTTGAATAAATGCCACCCATCTGGTCATAGGTGCATTTGGTAGAGTTGGTCGATTGATCATTTCTATCAAAGACTTGGCGTCCACTTGAAGTTCAAAGTGTTGTCCCCACAACTTGCTCTGGAATTTCTTCAGTATTCTAGCCACTCCACAAAGCTCCAACTTTGGCTGAGAATATCTTGATTCCACTGGTGAGAAAACCAATGATTCGTAGAATACCGGCCTTGCCTTTCCTTGCTTATCTTCCTGCATCAATACCCCTCCTGCTGCAATCTGACTGGAGTCCACTGCTAATATAATCTTTCCCGCGCCTTCTCCATATTCTAATCCCTTCAACATAATGTCTTCACCAATGATTTTCTTCAAAGTATCCAACGACTCCTGACATTCCTCAGTCCAGTTCCATTCCACGTCCTTCCGAGTCAACCTTCTCATAGGTGCTGCAATTTTAGAGAAATCCTTGATAAACATTCTAACATAGATACACATTCCTAAGAACCCTAAGACCTCTGTTGTATTTGTTGGTACTGGCCAATTTTGAATCTTATTCTTCTTCTTCTTCGAAATTGTCCTCCCATCTTTACAAACTACATGTCCCACAATTTCCAATGCCGGCACGCAAACTGCAAACTTCTTCCCCGACACTGTAAGTCCAGCTTCCTCAATCCTAAACAATACTCTTTCTAGTGTAATTGCATATTCCCAAATGAAACGCCTAATACCAGGATTCTCTTCCAGTACAGCATCGTCGTAGGTAGAATCAGGACCTTTGATTCCGCCGTCATCAATGAAGATACCTACGTTCTGTGGAATTTCATCTTGAAGAATCCACATCATCTGAGCTTGATACACCGCTACTGAGTTGGTAGCACCTTGAGGCAATCGAGTGAGCTGAAAGCGTCCCAAGGGTGTTTCGAAAGTTGTTAAAGGTCTTGAGAAATCCGCCAATTCCCTCTCATCATATCCTCCCATAATATCACCTAATCCATAGCATGCTCTTCCTGCAAAGGATTCCACAAACTCTTCTGGTGCTGGAGGCATTCCTGCATCCTTGATTGTTACTTTGTTTAAGGCTTGAAGATCATGTACTACTCGTAACTTGCCATCTTGTTTCTTGACACAAAATACCGGACTTGAGTAACTTGAAGATGATTGTTCATATAGACCTGTCTTTAAACGTTGGCGTATCAACTCAATGTATTCTGGTTTGATGGCTGCCGGAATTGGAATTGGCTTCTTCTGCCAGGGTTCATGTTCAATTACTGGTATAGCATAAGGGAATCCATAAGAATGCTTCAATACCCCTCTTTCTTCTTCACAGTAAGCAATAGCTCCTTCTCTTAATACCACTACATGTAACAGCAACTTCCATTCTTCATCACTCAACCAATCCTCGGGTCCAAAGTTACACATCTTCAGCCGTTCCAATGTTGTCTTCTTCGTTTCTACAAAGTCCGGAGGATGCATTGTTAAAGGTGTATTGTAAGGATCTCTAGACATTGGTGGTCTTTGTAAAGGTGGGTTGAGATGTTGAGGCATAGCCTCATTGACCGGCCGGACCTTCCTTGCTACTGGCTTGTATTTTGCAGCAAAACATAAGATCTTCCCCTTCCTCCATTTTTCACATAGTTCCGCTTGCTGTCTGATGTCAAACCCATTATTCAAAGCTTGCATAGTTTTCCATTCTCCTTCTTCCAATAATCCTCCCTTGATTCCCTTTTCCAACTCTGATGTACTTCCCCCGTAATCCTCCAATTGAACACCACTACTTAAAAAATGAGACTGTGATAAAGAAGATTCAATAAAACTAAAAGATGAAATAAATTCTGAACCATGACGTGTATTATCCTCCATTATCTTCCCCACGTACTCTTCCTCCCTTGAAACCGTATTTGAAATATAAGAAACTTGAGGCGAAACTTGAGACTGAAACCAAAACTGAGACTGAGGCTGAGAACTAAAATTACTACTAATACACGACCAAGTCCCCATTTCTTCACTAGTTGGTGATGGGCATCCAAGGGTACTTGGATTTGCTATATACTGAATGCCCATTGATTCACCAACACCCTCTACAAAAAAGACTTGTCTTCTCCCGAGACTTCCTCCACATAGTCCGGAGTACCTCCCGCATCATCCTCTTGATCTTCCCGTTGCAATCTGGCTAATTGTACTTCTACCACTGTGGTCCTCTTTTCACCTAAGTCCAACTCTCTCTCCCAATCTCCTTCATCCGGCTGACAAATTGTAAACCTTGTCCATATTCCCCTTTCATCTCTTAATGTTAACCTTTCTCCCACAGATTTTCCAAATTCCATTCCTGCTCTGAAGTCCATAAGAAAGGGACGTCCTAATAAGATCGGACATTTACTTTCTTTGGCTATCCAGAAGTGAGCCAATCCTTGAACCCTAGTTCCAACTACCACCTCTATAGCTTCTCCAATCCCAACTAACTCTGTTCTTTGACCGCCAATTCCTCTGACTCCAGATCTGATAGACACCAATCCAGTTAATCCTAATTCCTCTGCTACTGACTCTGGAAGAATGTTGATTTGGGATCCTGAATCAACCAAAGCCTTCACTCTTTTCTTCTTCCCTCCAAGAATGATGTCTAAATACCCCAATGGACAAGAGTATAAAACGTCCTCTTCCTCATCTTCACTTTCCGAGGTAGATTCATCCTCTTCCAATCCTCCTGCAGCAGCTCTTAAGGGTTTGATAATCCTTGGGATAACCACCCTCCGCTTTGAAACTTGCTTCTTCATATGCTCCGCCAAGGCTGGTGATATAGCACATAATTCTCCAACCTCTGCTTCTATCTTAGTCTTCATAATTTTATCCACCACCTTATCCATTACTCCCTCATATCCCCGTTCCACTGGCCTTTCGAATCTTCCTTTGACAATATCCTTCTTCTCAATTCTTGGTGCTACAACCGTTGGCTTCTTCCTTCCTTTCAATTGAGCCAAGGGGATGTCCTCACTACTATCATCTTCATCCAATTCCATAACTTCATCCTCTGCTTCCTCCACTTCCTTCTGAATTGAAACCTTCTTCTTCTTGGGAGCTTCCACTGGTTCTGCCTTTCCTCTACCCCTCTTGACTTCTACGTCATACACCTTTGTACCTGCGCCTGCCATAGCAGCCTTGAAACCTCTACTAGTAATTCCTGGTACTTTCCAATCTTCTAAGACTCCACAGCTAGCCCGTAACTCCTGAACCTGAGCATCCCCATTAGCATCCTTAGTCAAAATGCCTGTCACAACTGTCTTCTCCGGTACTACTACTGCTGGTCCAGGTGGAGCTGGAGTTGAGTTGGGAGGAGCTCCTCCTTTTGCCGCAGCAATCTTAGCCTGCTCCACTTGTAAGGAGTGGTCTGCAACTACAGTCCGGATTGGTCGACTACTGTCCCATCTGATTACAGCTCCGTTAGAGAGAATATAAGTATTATTATGCTCTCTAACATATCCATCATTAATGTCCCGTTGTTTGTCTGGGCATCTATTATGACTATGACCTTCCTTGCCACAGTAATAACACATTATGGGTCCATCTCGAAATGGTCTTTCTTGAAACTCTCCACGGGGCGGCCCGTTGTTTGGTGGAGGTCCGTAGGGTCCGTTTGATGGTTGATTATTACCATTGTTTTGTTGGAACTGTCCAGATGAGTTGTTCCATTGAGAGGTTGAGTTATAACCCCCTCTTCCACCTTGGTTCCCTCCATATCCTCCTCTATTACCACCAAACCCTCCTCTTCCTCTATTCATTCCAAAGTTAGAATACTGCCCGCCGTTCTGATTGTTAGGGCCTGGGCCACTATTGTTGAAGTTCTGACCACCTCTGAAGTAACTTGAGGAGTTGAACTGTGGTGCTGGACCCCCTCTGTTCTGTGGTGGTGGTCCGAAAGTGTTTTGTTGTCCAGGGTATGAGTTGTTCTGGAATCCACCATGGACTTGTCTGTTGGGGTTGACGGCAAAAGGTCTATTTATACCTTGTCCACTCCACGAAGCAAACTGTCGAACTAATTCACTGATTGTTGCTTCATCCACATTCTTTCCACCAATTTTCTTATTCAAGCCTTCCAACTTCTGGCCCCTTCTCTCCATATCCCTCTGCACCACTTTCTCTTTAAGTTCTTCATCCTTCTTCATCTCCACTTCTTTCTTTCCTCTTAATTCCTCGAATACCAATTCCACTTCTTCTTGTACCACTGTATAAACCGCCTTCTTGAGAACCTTCCATCCTGGCAACCTATGCCTTCCGTCTCTCGTCTTTCTCAAATCTCCATCATCCCGTAGCTTCTCCTTAATTTTCTTCTGCATACTATCGGAGAATGCTCTATAGTAATGATTACAGATCTCATCCTCAGAATCAATGTAGTCATACTTCTTGAGGTACACTAGTATACTATCAAACTTGTGTCGAAAACCTTCAAATTCTAACTTTGAATCTATTCCGCCATTCCTTTCATACTCCAAGGTCAATTCCTTTAAGTCCTCCACCGTGTACTTAGGCGCCTCCCGAATTGAAGCGTACCTATCCTTCATCTCTGCCTTCAACAATTTCCAATCCCATTCACCTTCACCCCAACCATTAAGTTCCTTGATTTCCTCTTTCAAATCCTTTCCATTCACAAATGCACAGACTTGCTTTGCCATGTCTACACCACTAGCTCCATCCACGTCCGCAGCAACCTCAAAGTCCCGCAGAAATTTCTGGACATCATCTCCACGACTAAATCGTAACTCTGAATCTTGAGGTTCAATTTTTACAACCTTCCTTTTACTTCTCTTGCTTTTCTTCTTCCTCCTATTCTCCACCTCACTATCTTCATCCGAACTTGACTCCGCCTCGCTACTACCGTCTGAACTTGAGCTACTACTACTTTTACAATACTTCTTCTTGCCTTTCCCCTTACTTTTCCTCTGAACCTTTTCTTTCTCTTCTTGACGTTTGGTTTCCTTCAAAGCTTTCAACACCTTCTCCATATTGGCCGCCTGCATCCTAGCCTCCTTTAAATATTCCTCTGCATCCTGTATTGAAAGTCCCCCTCCCTTAACCATTCCTTCTACGTCTTCCATTGAAACCATTTCCTCCGTCACCATTCCTTCTACTCCTAAACCTTTTGCCGTAACACCATCATCCGATTCTTCTCCACTTTCCTCCTTCTCCCTGTAAGCCAACTTTTCCGCCATAGCTCCCCCTTGACCACCATGAATATTATCTCCACCTCTACCCCCTACTACTGCTAATGCTTTTTCTGCTGCACTTTGACTCGAACTTGATCCCTGACCAAGGTTGTTTTGAGATGACATGTTGAGATTTGAGAATTACTGAATTTCGAAATGAGATGTTGAGATGTACTGATGTTTGATGATTGAGAAATTTCTTGATTTGTCGAAACCACAAAGCGTAAGTGCACCCGCAAAGACGCAGAAGTTGTTTCAAATTGCCCGGGCAGAGTCACCAGATGTAGAACTCCTACGCAGTCAAGCGTAGGCTGAGCCGGAGAGGGGAAGAATCACAACTCGTGAGAGTTGTGAAACTACAGGTGCGGGAAGCTGCCCTCTGCCTTTGAATTTTTAAGCTCAAAAGTTAAGTTTTCACAATTTTACTCTCTCTGAGGTCTTCTTTTGTCACTAAGTGGTTCCCGCAGCTGGATTTTCAAGGTTTGGCGGATTCTGAGGATGCCTATCCTGCTACTACACGTGTTTGATGTGTGAAATTACGTTGAATTGATGTTGTAATGTCTTTAACACCACCTGTAACAAGGTATGCGGACAGCACAACCCAGGCGCTGACTCGACCCGGCCTCGACTTGGATCAAGAGGCGACTGGTAGTCTTGATGATTTCCACTTGACTGAAAATTTACGTCACGTCAACCCTTTCCGGACCAAGCTCAGCAATTTTACCAATTTACTCTCAACAACTTTTACGCTCACAACTTCTCTTCTATAACAAGCTTCACCTTTTACAACTTTATATCACTTTTAGGATAGGTACGTAATGCTTTCCTTTTCCTGTCTTAAAACTCCTTCGAAGTTTTACTAACTAACAATTAACTTTTCTCTTTTTTTTTTTTTCTTACTTTTCTTTTAGGACTACTCTAAGAACTACTCAAACGCCTAAAAAGAAACTTGAATACACTTATATCGGGCTGCTAACTGACTGACGGACACTCAGACACCCCCCTTCCCCCCTTAGATCGATCGACGGACCCCCCCCTTTATATCTTTTCAATCTCGCCACCCACAACTCAGCCGAGTCGTTCAAGTCGATTCGATCTCTTTCTTTCCGATCGGACCTCCTCTTCACTCCAGGTTTCCAGCGATCGATTTATTTTGTTTATATCCCAGCCTCCACCCTTCCCTATCTCAGTCTTTGATTCAATCCCTTTCAGATCTCACCCAACTCACTCGCATCTCAACTGTAAGGCCTCCACATTACTAAATCGATTTCAGCTTATTTTCTTATATCTCATCTTGGTAAGTTCTCTTCATCTTTATCTTTCTTCTTCCTTCATCTATCCCATGTAAGCTTTGTTTTTTGTTTGTACTAACTCAACTTGTTTCTTGTTTGTCTTAATGATTTGTTTTAATTTTGTTTCATTTGATAGATTCACATCCCAGATTCGATCAATCGGTTTAGGTAAGTTCCTTTCTCTTTTCCCTCCTCTCTTTTATATTTTTCACTCCAACCGATTCGATTTTGGTCTCTTATCTTTTAGGTAAGTAGTTCACTTTCTCTTATCACTTTCCTTTCTTTCATTCCGCCCGATTCAAATTTAATCTTTCATCCTTTTAGGTAAGTTGTTTATCTTGTCTATGTCATCTTTTCTCATCTCTCTTCTCCTATACTGACTTTGCTTTAGCTCTGTTCTTATTTTTTTTTCTCCTAGTTTAGTTTATGATGTTTCCTAGGTTCGTTCCTCCTCTCATATTGAGTTTAACAACTCCACTTCGATCTTCAACCTCCGATACTGTCCGACTGATTCAGCCTTGTTTATGTAAATCGTTTCCAATCTCTTTCATTCCTTAATCTTTTCTCTTCCTCATCTAATCGTTCCTGTACTAATTTAAAGTTATTCTTGTTTGTTTTCTCTTAATTCGATTTTAGTTTTGAATTATAGGTTCTCTTCCCCAGATTCGATCGACTTCAAATTTGATCTTCTACTCCATCCGCCCCATCTCCTCCACTTCAACTTCATCTTTCAATACCATCCGATCGACTCAACCGTATTATGTAAGTCATTTCCGTTCTCTTGTTTTCTTCTTTATCTCATACATTACTAACTTCTCATTTTCTTTTCTTCTTATCATTCTTATCTTATCTTTCTATTAGTCATTATATGTAATTGTTTGCCCTTGTTTGCTTTATGTTTCTTGTTTTCTCCTCTTTTTTTATTTTTTTTATTTTGTTTTGACTATGTCCAGTAACAATGATTGAAATTAAAAAAATAAATTAATTCTTAAAAAAAGTTCCGCTGAAAGATGAGACAGAGGTGTTGAGCAGGTGTTGAGTACAGTGAGCTCGAGCTAAGACTGTAAAGAACAGTCTTGCTCGGATGAGTATAAAAGGACTAGGAAGGAGGTGTGTTCTGATCACCACACCGCACGCCTACCAAACTGAACGAGTCGTCACTGGCTTTGATGGTTCTACAAGTCATGCTTCTTACGAGATTGACCTCTACATCGACACCGACCCCTTTACCACCAAATTCATCATTACCAAAATCAAGGATTCTTATGACGGTATTCTTGGAATTCCTTGGATCAAGATCAACCATGGATTGATTAATTGGAATGCTGGCTTAATTTACAACAAGAAACACAACGTTGCGGCTGTTCACACGGCGTCGTCTTGCCCGACGAACCCCTTACCGGAATCCGGATTGGACCCTGTAGGGGAGGCTAGGAGTTTTGACGAGGGGATGTGTATTGGAAACAATACGTTAGCATCCCCGCAACGTGAGTTCGATAGCCTTTCTGAGATCCCTTTTATTGTACCCGCTGGCAAGCACTGTTCTACTCCTGAATCACAGATTTCAGACAACCACCCCACCAAAGAAGGTATCACTTGCGATCCGATTGACTCTGCAGCCTTAGGCAAGGCTTCGTCCATTCCGCACCATACACCCCTGGAACGCTTGGAGCAGCCATTGGGGCACGCTAGGAAACGTGACGAGGGGGCTAGTATTAGTAATAGTACAACAATGCCCCCGCAATGTGAGTTTGATAGTCCTCTTTCCCCATGTGTCCCCGAAACAGCTGGCCAGTTTGATTCTCCCTTGGATAGTTCCCCACCCGACATCATGACCGCGAAAGCTTCTTGGTCAACATCTGCACGACTAGCTGCCGACCTCAAGCTTAAAGAACCGGTCAAGAAGGTAGAGGATTTAGTACCGGCTTACTATCACCGCCACTTAAACATGTTCCGAAAGTCTCACTCGCAACGATTACCTCCAAGACGCAAATACGATTTCAGAGTAGATTTAGTACCCGGTGCTCAACCACAAGCAAGCCGCATCATACCGCTATCACCAGCGGAGAATGATGTGTTGGACTCTATGATCAATGAAGCCCTAGCCAACGGAACTATTAGGCGTACAACATCACCATGGGCTGCGCCAGTACTATTTACCGGCAAGAAAGACGGTAATCTCAGACCGTGTTTTGATTACCACAAGTTGAATGCTCTCACTATTAAGAATAAGTATCCACTCCCCTTGACGATGGATCTCGTAGATAGTTTGCTTGACGCAGAAACTTTTACCAAGCTTGACCTTCGTAATGCTTACGGGAACCTACGAGTCGCTGAAGGCGATGAGGACAAACTGGCTTTCATATGCCGACAAGGCCAGTTCGCACCTTTGGTTATGCCAGTTGGACCAACTGGAGCGCCTGGTTACTTCCAGTACTTCATGCAAGATATCATGCTGGGTAGGATTGGCAAAGACACCGCGGCTTACCTGGATGATACAATGGTATATACAAAGAAAGGAGTAAATCACGAAGAGGCAGTAGACAGTATACTTGACATTTTAGGTAAACACGATCTATGGCTGAAACCCGAAAAATGCGAGTTTTCTAAGTCAGAAATTGAATACCTTGGTCTGCTTATATCAAAGAACAAGATTCGTATGGACCCTACGAAGGTGAAGGCCGTAACTGATTGGCCGCCGCCACGCAACGTGACTGAACTCCAGAGATTTATTGGTTTCTCGAACTTCTACCGACGATTTATTGATCATTTCTCGAGCACTACACGCCCGTTACACAACCTTACTAAACTTAAGACCCCTTTCATATGGGATGATAAATGTGATGCAGCTTTTGACAAATTGAAAACACTATTCACCTCAGCACCAATCCTCAAAATTGCGGACCCCTACAAGCCTTTTATTTTGGAATGCGATTGTTCAGATTTCGCATTGGGCGCTGTATTGTCTCAGAAATGTGAAGTGGACGGTGAACTTCACCCGGTGGCCTATCTCTCGCGGTCTCTGATACAAGCGGAAAAGAACTATGAAATTTTCGACAAAGAATTGTTAGCAATAGTTGCGTCATTTAAGGAGTGGCGACATTACCTTGAAGGTAATCCTAACCGCCTCGAAGTAATCGTCTACACCGACCATAGGAACCTAGAAACCTTTATGACCACGAAGCAGCTAACCAGAAGACAAGCCAGGTGGGCTGAAACTCTGGGTTGCTTTGATTTTGTCATTAAATTTCGGCCCGGACGTAGTGCAGGAAAACCGGATGCATTATCAAGAAGGCCAGATCTTATGCCACCCGAGTCAGAAAGGCTAACTTTCGGACAGATACTACGGCCGGAAAACATTGATGAGGACTCATTCCCGGTTGAACTAGCCAGCGTGGAGATGTTTTTTGAAGACGAAGACATCAATTTGGATAACGCCGAACATTGGTTTGAAGTAGACGTATTAGGTGTATCAGATGTAATTGATGAGGAGCCGATGTTGGAAACAGTAAAGACTAGGAATGAGATTTGGACAGATAATGAAATTATTAGTCACATTAGAGAAGCAAGTCAAAAAGATGATCGAATCTCTGAATTAATTAATGCAACAATTAATCCAATCTCTGTAAAAATCAAAAAGGCTTTGAAGTCTTATGTAGTCAAAGATGGTGTACTATACAACGACGGTAGGATAGAAGTGCCAAATGATGAACACATCAAATACCAAATTACTCGAAGTCGTCATGATAGTCTATTAGCTGGGCACCCTGGAAGGTCAAAAACACTCAACTTGATACGTAGATCTTTTACTTGGCCGTCCCAGAAAGTGTTTGTGAACCGGTATGTCGACGGATGTGATTCCTGTCTGAGGGTAAAGACTAGCACAAGAACGCCTTTCGGAACTTTAGAACCACTTCCGATCCCAGCAGGACCATGGACCGATATCAGTTATGACCTGATAACAAAACTACCACTGTCAAACGGGTGCGACAGTATACTAACGGTCGTAGATCGCTTAACAAAAATGAGTCACTTTATTCCTTGCAGGGAAAGTATGACGGCTAGCGATTTAGCAGATCTGATGATAAAGCATGTTTGGAAGCTACATGGAACTCCAAAAAGTATCATTTCCGACAGAGGCACTATATTCATTTCGCAAATCACGCAGCAACTGGACAAAAGACTAGGCATTAGACTTCACCCTTCGACAGCATTCCACCCTAGAACTGACGGACAATCAGAAATTGTCAACAAGGCGATTGAATTGTACTTACGGCATTTTGTGCAATACCGTCAAGACGATTGGGAGGGACTATTGCCAACGGCTGAATTCGCGTACAACAATAGGGACCATGAATCAATAGGAGTATCGCCGTTCAAAGCAAATTATGGATTCAATCCGATTTTCAATACAGTCCCTTCATCTGAGCAGTGTATTCCTATTGTCGAACAAAGATTGAAACTAATACAAGAAGTACAGGAGGAACTGACGAACTGTTTGCAAATTGCTCAGGATACAATGAAAAAACAATTCGACCAACACGTCCAGGACACGCCTAGGTGGAATGTAGGTGATCAAGTTTGGTTGAACGGAAAAAATGTATCAACAACTCGACCAAGCCCCAAACTAGACTATAGGTGGCTAGGCCCTTTCGACATAGTAGAAAAGGTTTCGAATTCGGCCTATAAGCTAAGATTACCATTATCGATGAAAGGGATTCATCCTATCTTTCATGTTTCAATCCTCAGAAAACACGTTGCTGACACAATTGATGACCGGAAACAAATAGAACCACCAGCCATCACAATTGACGGAGAAGATGAGTGGGAAGTTGAAGAAATACTGGATAGAAGAACAAAATACAAGAAAACAGAGTATCTCATTAAATGGAAAGGTTTTAATTCAAATCACAACTCATGGGAAGTAGAAGATAATTTAGAAAACAGCAAGGAAATGATGAATGAATTCAACAAGAAGTTTGATGGTTTTAACTTAAAATGCAAAAGGAAACGGAGAAAGTGAGAGGGTAAAGCTTTTTCCCAAGTGGTTTTTTAATGCTACCCGGGGGAGGAATGCAGAATTCGCAAGAGGGAATTTGGGCATTAAAGGGGGGATAATGTTACAATTCTAATATGTAACACTTGTGACATATACTAAACATATTATGTTGTCTAGAACTATATAATGTTGTATTACGTCATGTTGATATGCTCTCATCCGACAATCTCAATACAAACCTGATTGATTGGTATAGACTCTCCTTCATCTCAACTAGCCCCAGAGACAAGATCATAACACAGCACCCCAGCCTGTAAGAGTAGCTTGTGAAGTTTTGATCAGTGTTTCAATGTGGTGAACACGTTGAAGATGTTGTATCATTGCTTTTGTGCTTGAGGTCTTATTGACAGAAGTTGCTTCATCACAAACCACAACCACAGCGTTGGGATTGTTACTGGCCTGGTCAATGAAGCCCTTCTTGGCTCAACACATATTCTTGAGGATACTGTCCTTGTCCTGGATTTGAGCAAAGTATTGCCAAACCCAAGACGTTCAGTTGGTGACAGTATTGTCTGAGTTGTTTGTGTGAGCTGCTGAGACTGATTTGGATGGGGTAATCAAAGTTGTGCTGGAGGCAGTAGACATTGGATCTGCAAGATCACAGTGAAGAGAGCCGCAAGTCTGAGTTTTAGAGGTGGATGTCATTGAAAGGGAGGTTGGGGATATTGGCAAAAGGGCAGAAGAAGCCTCAACAACCCTTTTTCCCCCTTGAATTTTTTTTGGGGGTTGTTATCTTTATGATTAGGTTAGGGCTATGGCCCTGCTCACCTGTGGGAAACCCTTGAGCAGACTCGGCCGGGCAGGGCCAGGGCCGGGTCATAGCCCTACCTCCAAGTGGCTTTCGTCATCACTCAGTTCTGGAGCGGTGCCAGGGAAATCTCAGTAGGCAGATGTTGATGGAAATCCTTGAGGAGGATCTCGGTGTTGGGTGTTGGTCCGACCCGAATGGTGATGAATACTAGGCGTGGGGGGTTACGAATGCTAGGCGTGGGGACGTGTACCACATGAAAATGCACGAGCCGAACGAGCTCTGATTGTTTGTTTGATGAATTTCCAATTTTCAAGTTTAAAAAAGAATCAAAACCAAGTGAAACATGAGTTCTGATTGAGTTCTGATTGACTTTTGATTGAGTTCTTCTGTTCATGTTGAATTTTTATTGAATTTTTATTGAGTTTTTGTTGAGTTTTTGTTGATCAACTCAACTTGAACTTGATCATCCATCCAAATCAGGTCTCAGCCAAATAAAGTAAAATACTCAATCTTGTAAACAAACCATCTCTGAAACCATTAATCCTTCAATAGGTTGCTTGAATTGATTGATTGATTGAAAAAGTAAGAGAATCACAAAATGAGTACTATCCATCAAATCAAATCCAAATCAAGATCGAAATCCAAATCGATTAAAATCAAAACTTCAAAATTCCAACTCACTCCACCTACTTCACCAGAACATCCTAATCAAACCCACAACAACAGTCAACAAGAAGAAGAAGAAGAAGATACCCATCCAACTCACATTAATCCCTCGCATTCACTCTCAAATCAACAAAACTTAAACTTAACCCAATCTGTCATTGAATCTGATTCATCAAATCAATCTGATCCACTTTCATCATCATCAAACCAAAATGAATCAACAAACCATCAAAAGAAGAATCAAGAAGAAAGTCAAATAGAAGAAAGTCAAATACAATCCAAATCAGAAACAGACTTCCAATCAGAAACACATTCATCATCATCATCATCATCATCATCACCAGCATCATCAGCATCAGCAGCATCAGATAGAGAAGCAGAAGAAGAAGAAGAAACGGAGACCCTAATCTCATCAGGATCAGGTTCATCAGATCAAGAAATCGAAGTTTCAATCAATCAAACTGATCTAATCACCAATTCAGAACAACAACAAGCCATTTCGATCCTTCAAGATTCAAAACATTCACCTTCAACCCATTCATTGACTTCAACATCAATTCCACATCAATCCAATTTGGAAAACATAACTCAAACTTCAATTCGACCAACTTCATCAGCCCAATCATCTCCACCTTCGATTTCGAAATCAAACTTATCTCAATCTCAATCTCAATCTCAATCTCCCTCGATCGTCAATCCTCCTTCAACCCATTCTTCATCTAATCCTAATCTAAATCAAACTCATCCTTCACCCAATCAAAAACTATCTCAGCCTTCATCTCAAACTCAAACTCAAATCCCTTCTACTCCATCTTTAATTCCTCAATTCACTCAACTTCACACTCCAACTGCAACCACTCTCAACACTCCTTCTATTCATCAACAAACCACTCCACCTCATCAATCATCATCACTTGATCAAAAAGATCAATCTAATCCATCATCCAACAGATCATCACCTCATCATCACCTTCAACATTCCAAACTTCAAACTAAACCATCATCCAATCAGCCTACAACCATTGAACCTACTTTTGATACTCAAGTGGCTTATCCAATCTTTGAACCCACTCCAATCTCATCATCCACTCCAACTCCAACTCCAATCTCATCCATTCCTCCCATCTCATCCACTTCAAAACAAACCATCACGACTAAGAATCCATCAAATTCAAATCATCAGCCACCCGATCCTAAAAAATCAACCAACATGACCAATCGATCTAGACGTCAGTTGGGTGAGTATAGTTTAGGTAAAACTTTAGGAGCAGGAAGTATGGGAAAAGTCAAATTAGCCATCTCATCTATCACAGGAGAAAAAATCGCCATCAAGATCATTCCTCGTCATACATCTCTCACAGCCGCACAACAACAAGTGGAGAAATCAAAGGAATTAAAAGATGATGGAGTGAATGCTAATAATCATTTAGAAAAAGCTAAGATTAAAGATCTTAGTAAAGAAGTTCGAACGATCAGAGAAGCTAGTATTGTTTTACTCTTACATCATCCTTATGTTTGTGGTATGAAGAGTATGTTGGTCTATCCTGTAAGCTGTTTTTCTTCAATCGATCATCAACCCACCACTCTGATCAATCTTATCTTTTCTTCTCTCTCATCTCAGCATCATTACTACATGCTCTTTGAATACGTCAATGGTGGTCAGATGCTAGATTATATCATTTCTCACGGAAGACTGAGAGAAAGAGCAGCAAGAAAATTTGCAAGACAGATGGGTAGCGCACTAGAATATTGTCATGCCAATTCAATCGTTCATCGAGGTATGTCCAAGATCTTATGTCTCTCACTCTTGAAACTTCATCATGTTTACAAATCATTCAACACTTCAATCCTTTCAAAATTTTCAACTTAGATCTCAAGATCGAGAATATCTTAATTTCCAAGACTGGTAATATCAAGATCATCGACTTTGGTCTATCAAATCTCTTCTCACCTAATTCAAACCTTCAAACGTTTTGTGGTTCACTCTATTTTGCTGCACCAGAATTATTGAATGCTAAAGTTTATATAGGTCCAGAGGTAGATGTATGGAGTTTTGGAATCGTTTTGTTTGTTTTGGTTTGTGGAAAGGTTCCATTTGATGATCAATCAATGCCTGCTTTACATGCTAAAATCAAACGGGGTCATGTAGATTATCCCACCTGGCTCAGTTCCGGTGAGTCTGTTTCATTGCTCTTTCTATGTCACTAAGCTGACAATCCGTTTCTAAACATCCAAAGAATGTAAACACATCCTTTCAAGAATGTTGGTCACCAATCCACAAAATCGAGCTAGCCTAAGCGAAGTCTTATCACATCCATGGATGGTGAAAGGATTCGATGGCCCACCAGACTCACATATTCCACATCGAGAACCATTGAGGATAAATGAGATACAAGAAGAAGTAGTTAAAGGAATGACGGGTTTTGAGTTTGGAACAGCTGAAAAGATTGAAGCCGATTTGAGGGCAGTTCTCACCAGTGAACTTTATCAAAAAGTCTTGAAAAATCATGATTCAAAACGATCTAGATTAGATGGAAATCCTGATATCTATTCTTCATCTCAAAGTGGTTCAAGTGCTTCGATGGCAGCTAATGGAGTCAAAAAGGAACATCGAGGTGATCGAGAATTACCAAAGGCTACGAATAAATCAGCCAAACGATTTTCAGGATTTGGATTTTATGGAAAGAAGATTGCAGCTGTACTTGGATCGAATTCGACATCTAAAAATGAAGACAAATCAAATGAATCCAATCCACTTGATACTTCTCTTTTGTTAAATGGTCAATCACTTGATACCGTGGATCCGACTAGAGGGTTTCATCCATTAATCTCAATTTATTATTTAGTTAGAGAAAAGATTGAAAGGGAAAAGATCTATGGACCTGGTTTCTTTGCTTCCTCTACTCTTTCTGTCACTGGCCCACCCCCACCACCTGCTCCACCTTCAGCATACACGAGTGCTTATTCACCTTCTGTACCTGATTTTCCTGATATTCGACCTCCGGCTGCCGCTGCTGTGAGTCCAACTAATGATGTTACACAACCAAGATCGACTCTCAAGCCTCGTACATCTGGATACCAAACACCAGAAGAGGATCGAAGTAATCGACTACAGAAAAGATCGTCTGCTAGGCCATCTACTGCAGTAGCAGTGATGAGCTCGGCA
This sequence comes from Melampsora americana, assembly GCA_022264835.1. Taxonomy (NCBI): domain Eukaryota; kingdom Fungi; phylum Basidiomycota; class Pucciniomycetes; order Pucciniales; family Melampsoraceae; genus Melampsora; species Melampsora americana. Next base: position 86,146 of record JAIFHY010000128.1, on the reverse strand, counting down.
CCCAAATCAGCACCTGTTTCGCCCGCCAGACAAGGTGATGAATCAGATAATCATCGTAGAAGTATACAAGCTAATACTCAAAGATCCGGATTAGGATCGAAAACTGGTAGTACTCGAGCTGAAAGAGTAGTGAGTATGATCGAAACAAGTGATCAAGCTAATCATCAATCAACAAGTATTGCCAAACGGTTTGGATCCTTCCTTGGAAGATCTTCATCGGTTGTAGAACCCAATAATGATTACAAGCGACATCGACCTAGAACGTCTATCGGAGGATCTGGACATAAATCATCTACCAAGACACCATTGAGTGCATTACCACAAGTCACTGAAACTAAAAGAACCGATTCAGATGATGTTCCATTGAGTGCACCAGTCAATGGAAAACCGGTCAATAGAGCCAGTACGATCGGAGTTCCTGGTATTGGAACCACAGGCGTGACATCATCCAGCGTGAATCGAACCATTCCACATTCTGCATCTGCTGGATCATCATGGAGACCAAGATTGAATTCATTACATAATCCAACGATCAACACCACCGAAGGAGATGAAGAACCTACGAGTGTGTCCTTACCGAATGAAGGGATGAAAGGAAATCATGAGACCACTTTATTAGAAAGTGAAGAAGAAGAAACGACGAATCGAGAGATTGAGAATGAAAGACTTGAAAGCTCGATTCCATCGGCTAAGTATCAAGTTGGATTTTCAGGTCGAACAGCTTCACCTAGTCAACATGATAAGATCAAACCGATTTATTTAAAAGTAAGTCACTTTGATCTGATTTCTCTAAAACTGGTTTTGTTTTATATAACTGATGATCTTTTGGGTTTTAAATTTTTTTTTGAATAGGGATTATTTTCAGTAGCTACTACATCCACTAGAGGACCACAAGTGTTAAGATCCGATTTAATCAAAGTTTTAAATCGGATCGGAGTTCAAAATCGAGAAATCAAAGGCGGATTCGAATGTGCTCATGCACCTTCGATTGATCTTTCAAGTTTAGGTAAAGGTCATCGAGAGTTAGATGAATCGATTCCAAGTACTTCACCCGAAGGATCCACCCCGATCACGGGTCCAGGAACGACAGGAGGGACAGGTTCGATGATTAAGAAAAAGTTATCTAGAGGATCATTTATTGAAAATGGTGGAAGTGATGGTCCGTGACTTTTTTTTTTGTTTTTTGGTTTTCCATCTCTTTTAGGTTTGGTTGATTGATTGAAGGTTTAAATTGGTTGTTTAAATACTATATAGCGATCAGTTTATCTAATCATAAAGGAACCTTAAGTAAGAAGACCAAAGATGATTTAGTGGTCAGGTTTGAAATCTTTATTGTAAAGATGCCTTTATTACCTGGGATCAACGGATTACAGTTTAGAAGGATCTCAGGTAATGTTTGGCAGTATCAAACTTTTGGTCAGTTTGATCTCTGTCTTTTTCTTTTTCTTTTTCACTTGTGTTTTTTTTTCTTGATTGATATTTTTTTGGAGGGGGAATTGAAATTGATGAATCTCTTTTTTCGGAATGGTTTTTTTTAGCTAAGAGAATTTTACAAGAATTGAAATTATAATCGGATTCATAAATTAATTAAGATGGGTTTGGTTTGGTTTGGTTTGAATTTTTTTTTTTGAAAATTGAAAGAATTTGAAAGAATTTGAAAAAGTTTTCAAACCTAAAGAAGAAGAAGAAGAAGAAGAAAGAAAGAAAGAAAGAAAAGAAAAATATGTTGAAAGCAATTCCATTTAATTTAAAGAAAATTCAAATTCAAATTTATTAAACTTAATCTTTTTTTTGAAAAACAAAAAACAAAAAACAAAAACCAAAAACACTTTTTTTGTTTTCTTTTTCATTTTCTTTAATACAAAAAAAAACAGAATTTCATTAGTCCAATTTTTCAATTAACTTTTTTTTCATTGGTTTTTTTTATTTATTAATGATCACTTGAAAAAGGAAGTACAAAAAAAAGTTCTTTTGGAGTAGTTTTTTTCCTTTTTTTTTGATTCTTTTTTTCCTTCAAGATTTTTTATATATCTTTTTTCTTTGGTTTTGATTTGATTTTAACTTAATTTTTCTTTTTGATTTGATTTGATTTGATTTGATTTTTGATTTTTTTGAATCTTCTTCTTTCTTTAAAACGTTCTTATTCTAAACCTTTTTTTTCATTTTTGCCTTTTTTTTTGATTCCTTATTTTTTTTGCTCCTTTTTAATTGCAATGTGATCAGGTTTTTCTTTTTTTTCATTTTTTTATAAAACACATCTTTTTTTCTGAAAAAAATGAAAGAAAGAATTGAATTGAGAAAAGAATTTTTTTTTCCTCCATAGTTGAAACAAATGAGTTAGTTTTTTTTCTTTTTCATAATATTTTTTTTTCCTATAGATTATTATTGAAATATAAAATAAAAATTAAAAATCAAAGTGTCTGTGGAGGTTTTTTCTTTATGGAGGATGGGTGGAACAAATCCTGATCAGAAATCATATTCTGTGAATTTCAAAAATTCAAAAATGAAATATATGGGAGAATGAGTAAGTTTATCAATTTTTATACTATGTGAATTTGGGTTCAAGATCCCCCTTGAGCAAACAGATCCTTAAGCAAACAAACCCTTAAGCATTTCTATTGTGATTCAATTTATGTGGTGTTCAGAAACCGTTGATATGAAGAAGTCATCAGCCTAATGCCTTAACTGACTACCATCATACTGCTTTATGTAAGGCTTTTATGTATTTCAAGAATGGGATGTGAGATCTGAGTGTATGTTTATCTTGTGGAAGTTCAAGAATCAGTTTATATGGATCTTTTCAATTTACTTTTTGGTTTTAAAAGTCCCAGTCAAGCATGAATCTTGGCCTGACACAACAAAAATCTCATAGCTGATTGAAATTCTGGAGGAAGTAAACTGAAGTTTGGATCAGAGGTGAAAAATGTGACTAAAGAGAATAAATTCCGTATGGTGGGTTGAATAGAATTTACATAACATCAATCAAGGCTGATCAAAGAAAACTTTGAAATCCCACAAGGTTGATTGGAGAGAGATGATTTGAAATCGAATGAAATCAAGCTTCTTAAATGATTTTCATTTTCATGGGTTTTGGAAAAGATATCTTTGTAAGTTCATGAATCTGGAGAGAGATGATTGTGATTTGATTGAATGACTGGAAATGTAGTTGTATTGCTTGATTGAGCTTACATGGGACTGCTAACAACAAAAAGTGTTGGTCTTCATTGAAAAACAAACAATTTGAATGCATAAAATGAATGAAAATGCCCAAGATTTAATGCAGAATTTTGGTACAAAAATGTTGTCATTTATATTACACAAATTTGTTCTGGAACTTTTCCCACAACAAAGGTTCCAGAACAATTGTTTCACAAAGCCAGAAAGTCAAAACATATTCTTGGACTTTGATCAACTCCCACAATGAAAATTACTTGATGTAGGCTTGTATCACACAGTCTTCTGGACTCTAGGAGTAGAAAGTTTTTTTTCCACAAGTCCCCAAAGCCAGAACACAGCCAAAAAATTTCTTTTCTAAGTTTGTGGAAACCTTTGTGGAAAAGTTCCAGAACAGGTTTGTGTAGGACAATTGTTCACTGAGCAGAAGCAATACCTTTTATCACCAGTATGGCTATGTTGTGTGTTTGGTCTGTTTGCATTATGGCTAAGAATATTGATCCAATATCAAAGAACTGAGAATTTTCTTGTTACTTCAAGTTGCACTTATGTACCTTTGGGAGGCCCTTGGGTTAACCCAGAGTGTTCTTAAGATACCATGGAGCTCCTCAAGGACAGCCAAGAGCTCTCTGAAATTACACCCAGAGTGTTCTAGGTATACCTCAATGTTTTTTAGTTTGAACAAAATTTTGGTTTTGCTTATGCAAAGCCAATATGTATTCAAAGTGTTTTAAGCTTACAAAAATGAAAAACATTTCCTAGAAGCGTCTCAGAGAAATGTGTTCCACCACCAATCAAGTCTCAAATTCTTTCAGATCAAGGAAACCCTTGATTTTCATTTTGGGATCATTTGTTTGGATTATTGGGGAGTTCTCTAAGCCATGATTCCAAGAATCAAGTAGACTGTGTAAACCATGGGGTGGAATAGGATATCTCAAGATATCTTGATGTTGCCAAAGTGCAATAAATAGCTGACAAGGATCAGTCCAATCCGTAGCCCTTCGTTCTGTTTTGGTCAAATAAATCATCTTTTGATGTCTCTCACCAAAAAGTCTTGTAGAGTCTTGATCAAATTGAAACACTTTCCACTTGGAAAATATCCCCTTGAGAAACTCCCATGCTCTCTTGAGAAGTATTTGAAGTGTATCTTCCTGAAGTTCTTTCTGGTAAGAAACTCTCACTAGACCTATAAATACCACAGTCAATCTATACTCTGCCATACTGATAGCCTTGAGAATTTTGTTGATATTTATCTGATGAGGATCAGAAATCAAAGAATGTATAGATTTCTCTTGGGGGTATTCAGCTGATGATACATCACATCCATAAATATCCTTGTAAGAGCTTAATAGATGATCCACTAATGAGACAAAGAAAGTGTGAACCTCCTGACACAAAGCAAATCCTATAGGTGAGTGGAATTGTGCAGAATGGGATAATTTCATGCATGTTCTGTACCATTCTGGGAGTAACCTCCGTTTTGATGGTTCTCCTCCAGACTCTCCAAAGAATTTTATGCCTGGAAAAGCAATGTTCTTTATATCTTGTCTTGAATAAAACCCACCATGGTTGTACTTGACATATGAATCATGAAATTCCTGGATCTTTGATTGGTGTGTTGTAAGATATTTTACTTCAATCTTTGAAGTGGTTCTGTTCTGATCCCATCTGGATACAAGGAAATACAAGACTTCAGCTCGTATATGTTTATGTTTCCTCACATCACTCAGGTACCTAAACCATGATAATGAGGTATCAAATCTCTCTTGGGTCTGAAGCCTATCCTTCACTTGGGCTATCCTATTCTTGCACTTTGGATCTCTGTTCCCCTTCTTGTCAATCTTCTTGAAATTCAGATCCAAGTACTCCAATATACCAAATTCAGACTGTATGAAATTCCATCCCTCTTGTATGAGAGCCTCCAATGACACTTGATCACCTCCCTGATTAGCAAATATCACAATCAGACCTATAAAACACATTGTGATTTTCTGGTGGGCAAACTTGATTGCTTGATCAACTTGGTTGACTTGAGAACCTATACAATTATTCTGTTTGATAATCAAATTCTTTAATCTGTCAAACCAATCAGTTGTCTCATAAGCCAAACTTTGTGAATTGTTCACATAGAATACCCCTGTTTTTTGTAGAAGCGGGATAATTTTCCTAATTGGTGTACCATGAGTCTGCAATTCTTTCACACTTGAAGGCAAAACTCTTTGATTTACATCCATTTCAGAATCACTCAAAGATTCATTGGGTGAGTCAGTGACAAACAGATTATCTAAGAATTCTTGTTCATCTTGAATGTCTGACACTTCTGCTGGCGCTTCAAGTCTGGAACAATTATCTTTTCCAAGTACTCCTTGTGAATCACAACCGCCTTCTTGAAGAAAAAAGTTTGTTCCATACAAGATATCATCCCAACCTGAAGTAAGTGGAATTGTATCTGCTGGAATACCAGTATCACAAGGAGTCTTTTGGATGGATTCCAACTGCAATGAATCTTGGATAAGGTTTTGGTGATTGGAAACATCACCAAGTTTCCTTTTCCCCTTTTGTACCAAGTTTGATGTAGCCTGAATTGGATCAACCAACATATTTTGCTGACATGATGTTGGAGATTGAGAGTAGCTTTCAAAGGGAAAAAGACAGCTCTGATTGGTGAGCTCAGACTCCTTAACCAAACTCACACTTCCTGAAGATGAATGTCCTGTGTGCTCATGGATTAAATTGTAGGTGTCTGTGAACCTTTCATGACAATCAGTGTTTTCTTGGGTTTCACCCAATGCATGGTAATGCTCCGTGATTGGATATTTTTCTTGAAAATGGGCATATGATCCTTCTGGAACAATTTTGTTTGATTCATGTAGAGATTTGATTAAACAAGGGTTTGGTAACCATAGATCAGGGTTTGATACCATTTCTAGAGAAGTATGATAATTTTGGTATGTGTCAACAGATTTGTCTAAACCTGTTCTGTGGGATCCCATATATGGCTGGGGTTGGTGTTTGAAATGAGGATGGCTAGATGTCAAATCCCATGAGGGAATTTCATGATCAAATTTATCCATGTGAATTGAGGGGGGGATTGTGTTTTCCTGTGGTTCCAAAATGGTGAGTGTATCCCTATTTGATGTCATATGGTTTATGGAGTATATATCTCCTACGCTGTGGCTCTTTGTTGCATAAGGATCAATGAAGCCACAAAGATCAGGTTGGTTGCATTCATCTTGGATGGTGTAAGGAAATTTTGATAACCCCTGACTGTCTGGTGCCAAGACATGACCCAGATTTTCCTGTTGAGGGATGCTGATGTCATGCCATAAATTTCCTTCAGAAAAAGTTTGAATGATACTTGATGGGGTTGGTTTGGGTTGAAATGCTGAGGTTGAAAGGGGTAGTCTTAATAACAGAAATATTTCACAAAGCCAATTCCATCTCATGATTTGGGGCATTTGGTGAGTCAACATCAAGCTTAGGTAATCAAAACTCAAACCACTTTGTCTGTGCTCTCATTTGACCTGATTGAATTCTTGCATGTCAATGCATTGACACATGTCATATACACTGCATGTATACATAAAACTGTACATGTTTCATATACAAAGATATATTTGATTTGGCTCTGAAACATTGGGGCTTCAATCTGAATCAACCCCTGTGTAGATCACAAAATAGAGGCCCAGTATCAATGCTAGTACAGAAGGAACCCCAATCCACCTGAAAACTTACCTGATCATGCCAGTTACAAATTTTCCCTTTGTGGTAACCACACAAGTGGGTTATTGCTTCTTTATGGTGTATAGGTCAATCCAAGAAAAAAGGTTTGCGTTAAGATCACCAATCTACACTGAAAAGTCTAGAGGAATAATAGTTCCAAAACCTGTCCCAGTGAAGGGAACAGCTTGGACACACAGTCAGTCCTTTTTTGGTGATTGGATGTACCAATTTGACATTCATTGACAATTTACAGCCTAAAACCCATTCAGGTGTACTTTGTTTTTCTTGGAACCAGATTGGTTTTACAAATCACTGATTGGTTGTTTTTATCTGAGCTATCAAACTTCTCAAATCATTTAAATCAAGGTTGCCAAGAGAGATCATACCCAGGAGAGAGTGTAATTTTCAAAGGCCATGGATGAGAATTCAAAGAATGATGACCCTCATAAGAATAGATTCAATAGAAACTTTCAAAATGGCTAAATTTGAAACCTGAGTATTTTGAGATCAGGTAGAATGGACATTTACCATAAGATTATTCTGAATATATTTGGTTTAATCTTATATGTAGTTTGGAAGGAAGCATATCATCCCACTTTGCAATCATGTTTGGTTATAGCATCTGCAAGAAGCATGATGGACAAAACTTATGGAAGATATGACAACACCATATGGTAAACTATGTATCACGGAGGTGATAGTGATAGATATATTTCATGCTGTCTTCACAAGGGGTTTGAACTGGGGGGCAAGTCACAAAACATCATAGTAACAGAAGTTGAGGTTTGGTATGCACAAAGATAATGCACAAAGACTATGCAAGAAACTAATTTCTTCAAGATGACCCAGTTTTGTTCTGCTCTATCTGCTTGGTAAGATGTTCAACGGGGATAGTCAAAGCAATAAATCAAATGTGTCAAGAAATTGCAGATATCCATAACCAATAACATGCCACTAGTTTATCATGATTATTCAAAATTGTAAGCTGAGTTACTCAACATTTGTTACAACTCCAAATATGTACCACTTGTGAAAGAGGAGTTAGATGTCACAGACTGAGATGTAGTTATATATTGTATTACGTCACTTTGTAGCTTCTTCTCTCATCCGACAATCTCAATAACTGACTAGACTATTGTTATCAGCCTTCATTCCCTAGACAAGAACCCCCCCCTGAGGCTAGTCATAACATATTGTCGGATCTTTCATTACTGGGAATCGAGGACTCAGAACCAATCGATTTTTGGATTGAAAGAAGAAGAATTAGATTAAGATTTATATTAGATTTAGATTTAGATTTAGAACTGAACTGAAACTGTATCAATTGATTGAATAATCGATCTCAAACTCAAGAAACCCTTTTATATTGATCACAACTACAAAGTTTAAAACGTACCGATTCAATACTAGGCCGCCACCACGTCGCCCACGTACAGCGCCCCGAACCTCGGAGAGGCTGAGTCAGATTCCGAAGCAACCACACCATTCGTCGACGCCGACCATTCAATTGCCGATCCTGAACCAAATACATCTATCGAGCCGTATTCAACTATGGAGGACATACAACACCAGCTTAATGAACTATCAGCCTCTTTGGCAAACGAGCGAGCCCTTCGCGAACAAGCCGAAGCGCGATCTCGCGAGTCCGATGCCCGACTGGCTGCTATGATGGCCCATCAGGGTAATAATCCACCACCTACCCCAGCACCACCTGCTGCCGCTTCCCAATTCCAGCCAGAAGTCGCACCGGTGCCTAAAGGGCCCAAGGTGTCGACCCCGGACAAGTTTGATGGCGCGCGCGGTTCTCCCGCTGAGATCTTTCTCAGCCAAGTCCAGCTGTACTTGCTCGCACACCCTTATTTGTTTCGCGACGATCACAGCAAGGTTGTGTTCTCTTTATCGTATCTCACCGGAGCCGCGGGTAACTGGGCTCAGCCACTCATGACCGAATTGCTCAACGAATCGTCGGCTCACCTTGTTACATTCGAACGGTTCTTGACTAATTTTAAGGCGATGTATTTCGACACCGAGAAGAAATCTAAAGCCGAAAAAGTGTTGCGTAGTCTATCGCAGAAGACCTCCGTAGCAGCGTATACACATGAATTCAACATGTACGCCACGGCCACGGGATGGGAGGTTCCCACATTGATTAGCCAATATGAACAAGGCCTCAAGAAGGAAATCCGAGTTGCCATGGTCATGACTCAGGAGGAATTCACTAGTGTCGAACAAATTGCGAACTTGGCCATCAAGATCGACAGTAAACTTCATGGTGCCTCCAGTGTCTCTACCACATTTCATGTGCCCACTATCGACCCGAATGCGATGGATATCTCATCCAGTTTTGTCAGGCTGTCCGACGAAGAGCGTGCTCGACGATTACGTACGGGTTGTTGCTTTCTGTGCAATGGTCAAGGCCATATTGCGACCGACTGTCCTACTAAGAAGAGAGGTGGGGGTAGCAAGAGTAGGGCTAAGGGGTTTGTAAATTATAAGAGTAAGATTGCTGAGTTGGAAGCTAAGGTAGCGGCAATGGGGGTGCACCAATTAGACAGACAGGAGGGTGGAAGTCGATCTGATGAGTCAAAAAATGGCGCAGCTCGGGACTGATGGTTGTGCCTATCCCGAGCCAACAAAGGGATTTAGTGGACATTCAATTAGGTGCTAGTAGTGTTATGCCTTGCAATGCAGACGATCCTCGTCTATTTCTGCGTACTACACTTTTTTTGTCCCAGAATTCCCGCGCCACACCAAATCCCACTCCAATTACTACTCTCCTACTGGTTGATTCAGGTGCGACACATAACGTGTTGAGTGAGTCTTTAGCCAGTAAATCCGGGTTGATTCCCTTCTCTGAACGCACTACGAGGGTGGTCACTGGATTCGACGGGTCCGAGAGCCACTCATCCTATGAAATCGACCTTCACATTCAGCGCAATCCTTCACCGACTAGATTCATTATCACTAGGGTTAAGGACTCTTATGATGGTATACTTGGCATTCCTTGGATCAAGGAACATTCTCACCTGATCAATTGGAAATCGGGCACCATTCAGGACTTACAGCATTGCATTGCGACTGCGTCAGCGGTTCCGTCTCGCCCGAAATCACCCTTACAGGACCTTGGACTGGACCCCGTAAGGGATGCTAGGTGCTATGACGAGGGGATGCGTACCAGAAATGATACACCAGCATCCCCGCAATGTGAGTGTGATAGCGTCTCTCTTCCCATTCATGTCGAGTTTGCTGGCAAGCACACATCTTCCCCTGGACTACAGACATTCGATTACCCAACCACCAACACGACTACCACTATTGTGGGAGCCAACACCGGGTTACAGACCATTAATCACTTTGCAGCTGTTCCGACAGCTTCGTCCATTCCGCCACAACCCCATGCGAATCTAGTCGAGAGGCCCAAGGGGCATGTAAGGATACGTGACGAGGGGGCTTGTCATTTTGATGACACACACATGCCCCCGCAATGTGAGTTCGATCATGTTGATTCCTGTTTAACGCTTGAAGCAGCTGGCGAGTCATTACTTCCTTTACCTGTAAGGTCTGAAACCACCGAGACGCCTGCGGACAACATTACAATACTACCACTCAGCGTTGCGGCTGTAGACTCAGCTTCGTCCATTCCGCCACAATCCCCCGAGGATCTCGATGAGGAGCCGGAGGGGCACGCTAGGAAACGTGTCGAGGGGGCCTGTCATCTTCATGATGCGATTGAGCCCCCGCAATGTGAGTCTGGTAATTCTAATTGTCATGTTGATGTCGAGTCAGCTGGCCAGCGTAAACCTCTCCTACTAAACACACAGGCCTGCGTCGATCCTGCAAAGACGTCCTGGTCGACCTCAGCACGACTCGCGGCGGATCTGAAACTTCAGGAACCGGTCAAGTCCATTGAAGAGCTGGTTCCGGCATACTACCACCGACACCTCCATATGTTTAAAAAGTCAAATGCACAACGCCTCCCTCCACGTCGAAAGTACGACTTCAAGGTTGATCTGGTACCTGGCGCACAGCCTCAAGCTAGCCGTATCATTCCGTTGTCTCCGGCCGAGAACGAAGTACTTCAAAAATTGATTGATGACGGCCTTGCAAACGGAACTATACGTCGGACAACTTCACCTTGGGCTGCGCCCGTCCTTTTCACCGGAAAGAAAGACGGTAATCTACGACCTTGTTTTGATTATCGCAAGTTGAACTCCTTGACCGTGAAAAACAAATATCCACTTCCATTGACGATGGATTTAGTGGATAGTTTGTTAGACGCAGAGAAGTTTACCAAATTGGACCTCAGAAATGCTTATGGTAATCTTCGTGTCGCTGAAGGCGATGAGGATAAGCTGGCTTTCATATGCCGCCAAGGACAATTCGCCCCTCTGACGATGCCTTTTGGACCTACGGGTGCCCCAGGATACTTCCAGTATTTCATGCAGGATATTCTATTGGGAAGGATTAGTAAGGATGTTGCCGCCTACTTGGACGACACCATGATCTATACAAAGAAAGATGTGAATCACGAACAGGCGGTAGATGAAGTGCTTGATATCCTGGATAAGCACACTCTATGGTTGAAGCCTGAAAAGTGTGAATTTTCTAAGGACGAAATCGAATACCTTGGATTATTGATCTCAAAAAACAAAATCAAGATGGATCCAACGAAAGTCAAAGCCGTAAAGGATTGGCCAGCCCCACGAAACGTGATTGAGTTACAAAGATTTATCGGATTTTCCAACTTTTACCGGAGGTTTATAGATCACTTTTCCAGGACTACGAGACCACTACATAACCTGACCAAGTCAAAGACACCTTTTGTTTGGGACGACAAGTGTGATGAAGCTTTTGAATGTTTGAAGACATCTTTCACTACCGCACCTATTCTCAAGATTGCTGATCCTTACAAGGCATTCATCCTCGAATGCGATTGTTCGGATTTTGCGCTGGGAGCTGTTTTATCTCAGTGGTGTGATGTGGACAACGAACTACATCCTGTAGCTTACTTGTCGAGGTCCTTAGTACAGGCTGAACGCAACTACGAAATCTTCGACAAAGAGCTCTTGGCTATAGTGGCCGCCTTTAAAGAATGGCGACATTATCTCGAAGGAAATCCTAACCGCCTGGAAGTTATAGTGTACACGGACCACAGAAACTTAGAGACATTTATGACGACCAAGCAACTGACTAGGAGACAGGCAAGGTGGGCTGAGACCATGGGTTGTTTCGACTTTGTGATCAAATTTCGACCAGGACGCAAGGCAGGTAAACCTGATGCCCTATCTCGGAGACCCGACCTTGCACCAGATAAAACAGAAAACTGGACTTTTGGCCAACTACTGAGACCTGAAAACATTGAGGCGGACTCGTTTCCTGTGGAGTTGGATTCTTGTGAAGCGTTTTTTGAAGACGAGACAATTAAACTCCAAGACGCTGAGCGTTGGTTCGAAATTGATGTCCTTGGAGTTTCACCTGATGAATCCGATTTGATATCTGAAACTACAAATACATCTAAAACTGACGAAGAGATCATTGATTTAATTCGTATTGCAAACAAATCTGACGACCGCATGATCGAGTTGATGTCTGCTATCAAGAACCCACTATCACGGAAATTCAAGAACGCTTTTAACCATTTTGAAGAGAGAGACGGAGTGGTATACAGAAAAGGCAGAATTGAAGTACCTCATGATGATAATATTAAATTCTTAATAGTTCAAAGCCGCCATGACACTTTACTAGCAGGCCACCCTGGACGTGCAAAGACCTTAGGACTTGTCAGACGCTGCTTCAACTGGCCTTCACTGAAAGCTTATGTGAACCGATACGTCGACGGGTGCGACTCATGCCTACGCGTCAAGTCGAGCAACACAAAGCCGTTTGGATCACTAGAACCTCTGCCAACACCGGCAGGACCTTGGACCGATATCACTTACGATCTAATTACCAAACTACCTAAATCAAAAGATTTCGATAGTATACTAACAGTGGTCGACCGCATGACTAAAATGGCACATTTCCTGCCATGCAAAGAAACTATGACTGCAAGTGATTTAGCCGACATTATGATACAAAACGTATGGAAGCTGCATGGCACCCCGAAAAGTATTGTCTCAGATAGAGGAACCATTTTTGTTTCTCAAATTACGCAGGAATTGGATAAAAGATTAGGGATTCGGCTTCACCCATCCACAGCTTTCCATCCGAGGACTGACGGTCAGAGTGAGATTGTAAATAAATCAATTGAACAATATTTACGTCATTTTGTCGGGTATTCACAGGACAATTGGGAAGGTCTACTTCCGACAGCCGAGTTCGCGTATAATAATCGAGACCATGAATCTACCGGTATATCGCCATTCAAGGCGAATTATGGGTTTAATCCAAGCTTCAACAAGGTCCCGAGTAGTGAACAATGTATTCCAATAGTGGAGGATAGATTAAAAATGATCGATGAAGTACAACGTGAACTGACACATTATCTTGATATTGCTCAGGAGAGAATGAAAGAACAATTCGACAAACACGTAGAAAGTACACCACAATGGAACAATGGCGACGAAGTTTGGTTAAATGGGAAGAATGTATCCACGACAAGACCAAGCCCCAAATTGGAACACCAATGGCTAGGCCCGTTCACCATTGTTAAGAAAATTTCCAATTCCACTTATAAACTTAATCTTCCAAATTCAATGAAAGGAATTCATCCTATATTTCATGTGTCTTTATTGAGGAAACATAAAACTGACAGCATTTCTCAAAGGAAACACACAGAACCTCCGGCAATTATCATAGAAGGCGAGGAGGAATTCGAAGTAGCTGAGATTTTGGACCGTAGGAAAAGAGGTAAAAAGGTGGAATATTTTGTGAATTGGAAAGGATATACGTCAAATCACAATTCATGGGAACCAGAATTAAATTTATTGAACAGCAAAGATTTAGTAGATGATTTTAACATGAGGTTTCCAGATTTATCATCAAAAAAGAGAAGAAAAAGGAGAAAGTGAGAGGGTTAAGCTTTTTCCCACTGGGTTTTTTAATGCTAACCCGGGGAAGAATGGGCGTTAAAAGGGGGATAATGTTACAACTCCAAATATGTACCACTTGTGAAAGAGGAGTTAGATGTCACAGACTGAGATGTAGTTATATATTGTATTACGTCACTTTGTAGCTTCTTCTCTCATCCGACAATCTCAATAACTGACTAGACTATTGTTATCAGCCTTCATTCCCTAGACAAGAACCCCCCCCTGAGGCTAGTCATAACAACATTACTCCAGACTTGAAAACTATAAGCATCCAATTTGAGAATTTATAAATTTTGAACTTAAAACATCAAGCTTCATCCAAACTACAACACTTGTGGCTTCACTTTGAATCAGGAAATATAGGAGCAATATTCAATCTTGGCAAAGCTACAGAGTAAAGTTCAAAAGTGGTTGAATGGAAGTCATCTCCAGATCACTCTGTCTTGATAACAGCACTCAAATCAATAAAAGAACCCCTTGAAAGGCTTTTCATAGAAGCTATCCCACAACATATTCCAAATGATCCAAAAATATCACAATCCCAACACTTTGTGTTGTGCAAGGGTTTTTTGGCTTTGTGATGAAGCAGAACCCATCATATACCTTGAATGCCCTCAAATGCCAATCTTTCAACATGTTTGGACTTTGATTATGGACTTTGAAACATTATATTGTTACGGTAGACTCTGAGAAACCGATAGCCGTCAAAAGCAATAATCTTGGAAAACAAATACATTTTTGGCCCAATAAATTCTTATTTGCGGTGGATTTCCCTTGACAAAACCAATGCTCGGCAAAAAACAATAGTTTTTGACCCAATTTTTTGGGTATTGGTTTTCTCAGAGTCTACTGTACTACTGGTCTAGTGGATTATACTCCAGAGGACCAACCACTGATCAGAGCTTTCAATTCACAGGGGATTCAGTGTCATTCAATGCTTGATCCATCATTTGATCCAATCTTGGTACATACTCTCCATCAAATTTCACAGGTAAGTTGAGACTTAAGGTCACTGATATAAATTCACTTATGAGGATGATCCCTTTGGAATAAATGCTTGTGTAGGAGCAAAATTTTGGAGATTGAGTTTACTTGTGAAATTTTTTGTTTGTTTGTTTGTATAAAGTCTATTATTTGATCTTTGTTTTGAAAGACCTAAGCTTTGTAAATTCACTGCCATGTCAAATTTCCACCTCTCTATCATACCATCTTCAGATATTGGAATGCATGAAGTTGTGAATGTGAATGGCTGAGAACACCAGTGAAGCTGATCACAATGTGCTAACGGTAAGCCCATTCTCCAATCCTAAAGTATGCAGGCTTCAGACTGACTAGGTTATTGGAGGAAAAGAATAAAGATGAGAATTATTTGATGAGTAAAGAAACTCATGGCTGATGATCTATGTGGATTCTGATAGGATATTGGATCAGCCCTATGGCAACAAAGATAATGATGATTATGCAAAACTTAATCTCTTTCCAATAGATGAGGAAAGAAAGTGAAACTGAGAGAAGACAATATGATATATCTAAATATCATTGTTGCTAATTGATTGAGAATGATCAGCAAGATTGTTGATTGGGAAACATCAAAACACACATAAATAGAATACAAGGCTCAACATTAATACTAACATCAGACAAGATAAAAAGGGAACCTTCACAATCCATCTTCACCTTTCACACTGGGCTGACACCCATGTTGTCTGTCTTGATTGTCTTTCACCAGTCAGTGATATCCAACAATTTCTTTCCTGATCATTCCGTTAGTGATGACAATGTATTTGGAAGGGACCATTCAAACATCTCACCTGACCAAGCAAAAGACCTTATTGTAATTCAAATGATTGATTGAACATTTTGAGCATAGGATGATCAGTCAAGCAAAGTCTGCAGCCTAATGATTGTGGAATTCATTTGTCAGGAGAGTCTTTCTGTTGCATCAGAGCACTCTTCTTCCACTGGTTCCTAAATTTTCACATGGCATTGGTTAGGTGAATGGATTCATTCTAGGTCAAACAGCATTAAGTGTATGTGTCCACAACAGACCCAGCACATGATCCGCACACAAGCTTTTGTGCCTGCGCTGCTTCACCCCAAGGTGAATGGTGTGCTTGGTATTTTTGCACCTACAACTTGGGATACAAATACTTGTATACATCAAAGCTTAATTTTGGACAGGCATTGTTTGGCCAGCTGTGTTCATCATGAATCACGGATTGGTTTACTCAAAGAACCAGGATTTCAAGCATCATTCAACTCTGAAGAGGATAGTATTTCCAGGATATATGATCAATTATGCCCCTGGAGCATGTTCAAGCTATTACATATATATATATATATTTGGATGAACTCAAATTTGAAATAGTCATGGATATGTATATGCTCAAGGTGTGATTGTTTTAAATGTGTTACACAATATCCTATCATAAGACTTGAGAGTTTTAATTTACCCTACAAAATCTCAAGTAAGACCTCATGCGCCAGATGAAATCAGCAAATTTTGAGACTTGAGCTTGGTGTAATCATCCTTTTCCCTTGTACAAAAGTGACAGATTTGTTGAATCGAGTTTGAATATGGACTGGAATTGTTCCCAGTGTGGTTCAATGTTGGTTAGATTGCATGGTTTTCCTGTTTTTGTAGGATTTTTGGTAGTGATCAACATTCCTCATCGGAGTGAAGAGCTGCGGAAAACTCTGATTCACTGCCTTTGAATGAATCTTCACAGGAGAAGATTCTATCAGATGTCCTGATACGGAGAATTGAGGGACATCTTGTCCTTCGTGATCAACGTATTTTAAATCGTGTATTGATGGTGCATTGACAGTTAAACCCTCTGACCCATGAACATCCTGCTCTATATCTTTACAATAGTTCAATTCAGAGTTCTACTGCTTACAACCTGAACTTCTTTCTTTATTCCCTCCTGTGTGTCTTCGAGCCTCCCAATTGGCAAACGTGATACATACATTCAGCCTCAGCTTTGGCATTGTGTTTGAGAAAAAGATTTTGAATATGAGAAGTAGGTCTAAGTATAGACTTAATCTCTTCCATATCAAGATTGTTCGGAAATGGCTTTCAAATGATGAAACGAAAGGCTGTGATATAAAAGCTGAAGACCCAAGCCAACCCGGACAATGTATGTAAGAGACGGGCTTTCAGGTCATGGCAAACAGCCGAGTCGATCATTCATATCACCAGAAGGTATAGTCTGGCTTACGGGGCTAAACAGAGCTGCAAATATTTGTTCGGAAACGTAGCTGGTTTACATAAGGTTGGCAAAGCTCAAAAGCGGAAGCGGAAGGGCCGGAATTCTGTCGGGAAACTTCGTTGAAAGCCCGATCACATTTTGAAGCGCGTCATAGCGTTGTTATAGGTAAGAAAAAAGTGATTGGTCGGAAAGAGCGTAAGAAGATCAGAAAATTGTCACAAATCAGTCAAAAGACGATCAACAAGCTATTTGCAAAAAAGACAGAAAGGTGAAATTTTCTAGGACTATTCAAAATTTGTTTCTTGCCGTTCACATCTATCAATTGGAGGTCTAATCCTTGGACTTCATCCAAAGGCTTGTCAGATCGTCGCTCAGCAGGCAACTATTGGAGCTTCCCGATTGGAAAAGAAAGGAGAAGTAAATAGTGGGATACGAAAGAAGAGTGCATCTCTTGTGATGTTTTGCTGATTGCTCTGGAAAAGATAAAGAATGAGAATGACAGAAAGCCCAATCGGGGTACATATTGAGACATCAGTCCTCGATCAAGAGTCAGGATACAATAAATGCCTTTATATTCACTTTTGATGATCGTGATGAGAAAGACAGGGTTTTTCCCAAGATAGAACTCAAAGACCTTTTAACAATTACTGAAAGTATTCCGAACGGGATTCCCAATGAAGTTAGAAATTTAAACTTTCCAAACCAACCTACGAGTGATTCGAGGGTTTTTTTGGCTTTTTGATGAGACGGAACCAATCATTGATCTTCAATGGCTTCAATGGGCGATTTTCAAAAACGTTCGAACACTGATCATGGATTTTAGATGGGCTAATCTTGGAGAATCGCTTTGGAACAAGTGGGTGAAGGCACTCTAGGGAAACCAGCTGATTTGAAACATTTTATCTTTACTACTGGTATATTGGATTATACTCCAGAGTATGAACCATTGATCAAAGCATTCAACTCACAAGGGATTCAGTGTCATTTCATGCCTGATCCTTCATATGATCAATTCTTGGTACGTACTCTTCATCCAATTTCACAGGTAAGTTGACACTTAAGCTCACTGATATGATTTGTTTTTTCTTTCCTTGACTCGATTAAAAGGAATGGGACTTGAAGGTCAATGGGCCAATCTAATCAGTCAATTCACTTATGAAGACTTTCAATTCTTGATTTTAATCTCGAAAATTGGCGATTTCTTCATCATCATCATCATCATCATTTCCGAATTCCCAACTTCTTTTTAACTTTTTCTTCTCATCTTTTTATACTACCTAGTCTCTATAAACTGATTTGTTAAAGAATTTCAATAATCAATTCACTTTGATCATTAAGCAATTCTCATTTTTTTCTTATTCATTCAACACTTCAACTTCAATCATTCTTGATTACCTCTTTTTTTCTTATTTCTAAAAAACCTTTTTTTTCTTTCTTTCACCATCTCTCATTCATCAATCTTTATTTTTCGTAATTTCACAATTTTCTAATATTTGTCTAATGATGATTTCCAGAATTAGAATTTGTAAGAGATATAGATTGAAGAGAATGTAATGAAGAAGTAAATTTTCCCTCCTCAGTTCATCTCATCTTCAAGGCCCTTCACACACTTACACTTTATGTACTTTGATCAAGAATCAGATTTCGTCTCTTTTGATCAATCTGTTTCATCTTTCTCTATTGATCATGTGCTCAGAAGAAACGCTTTTCATGCTTGAAGTGGTTTACCCCCCTTAGGTTGGAATATGTACAATCTTTTGATCATGTTTGATAGCTAGAATTGCTTCTTACACAGAGTTCTATGTAAGTAGATATGTACTCAATGATCAAGTACTCTGTACTACAACACAGACTCACTTCTTCCATCCTCAGAGATCGAGATTGAGTTTGATTGCGATTCTTTTTCTTCTGACTGATTCTTGACCAGTTTCTATAGTTTCCATGATCATTGGTTGAAGTAGATTGAGTTGAATGAAGTTAATATTCAAAAGTGGGTCAAGGGTTAACTGTTAAGTGATGTAGAAACATAGTGTGATTGAGATTGATCAGTTGTACAAAATCTTTGAAATGAAAAAAAAGTGAGATTGTGTTGTAAAGTGAGGTGAAGTGATGAAGATGGAGAGAGGGTTTGAGTGTTGAAGTGAAGTGAAGTGATGTGATGTGATAGTATGATGATGATGAGTTTGATGTGTAATTTGAATTAAACTGATCCAATTTGAATTGTCATAAACTCATTCATTTGATTTCTAATTTTCAAATTTCAAAAAACAAAAAAAAGAAAAACTTAAATTTCTATTTTATTTTATTTTATTTTTTTGATTGAATTTGGATTAGATTGATTGACGATTTGGATCAGAGCAGAGGAAGATTGGAAGAAAGATAATCGATGATCAAGTTCTTCAAGATTGATTACTTATTTCAGTTCAAATCTTCTTCATCTTTTACCTTCATAGTCATTCAAATCATCAGTTCAACTTCCATTCCTCAAAAATGTCTAATCCACTCGATTTAACCAAATATATTGAAGACGAGGAAGATGAGGATGAAGCTTTCATGGAATCTGAACTTAAGAAAAACAAAAAAAGATCAGATTGGGCAAAAGGAAAATCTAGAGCTCGTCTGTCATCCATCTTCTCTATCTAACAATCATCTCATTCAAACCGTAACTGACGCTTTCACTCTTCTTCAGAACCAAGTGAGAACTGGGATAACGACTTCCTCTTCGGTTCTGTCTCTACCGAATCTCTCCCTTTACCTTCAAAGACGGCTTCACGTCCGAATCCACCCACCAGGAAACCGGGTTCAGCTCATTCTACCTCTGCTTCCACCCATCTACATTCATCCTCTCTTCAACATTCTCTCAATCAGCCACTTCCTCCACTTTCAAAACATTCAACTTCCATCTCAAGACCACCGATCAGAACTGCCAACAGTGCTAAGACAGAAGATCATGCTCCCCCTCTCAACTTACCTCTTCAGGATAGCAATTGCTCCACGCCCCGCAAGAAAGATCCTCACTCTCCGCGATCTCATCTCTCAGTCCCTCCTTCTCTCTCATCCTTTGCATCATCAAATTCATCTTTCGATCCTACCATCTCTACCTCTTTGCGGTCTTCTATCAAAAATAATCTCAAGTCGCCACCTGCTTCACTTCCTCCATCCTCACGCGCTTTGACTCACACTGCCCTCGATTTTCAAACCTCGGCCCTCGATTGCAGCTCAAAGGCAAGTCTGAAAACTATGGCCCAAAAGGGGACTGTCTCAGATCGTACCTCACGACCCTCTCGTCCGCCTCTTTCACTTCGAACTCGTCAGGCTTCCCACAAAGCGGTTTCCTCTCAAGATTCCGTACCTTCTGCATCTGATCTATCTTCGCTAGACATCCGGAGCCCATCCTCTAGTCTGTCAACCACAGATGATGGTCATGGGAATTGGAGTAGATCAAGCGGTGATTATAGTGCTGGATTCGGTGGCAGTGGCAAAGGAAATCGCAGTTTTCATACCGAAACCGAATTCACTGAACCCGATACGGAGTTAGATTGGGGGGATGACACGGATCTTGAGAATCGGTCATCTTGTTCACCAGTCAATCTCCATCAATCTACAAATCGAGCTCGAGCCTTATATCGATCTCAACCTGCTTCACAGACTGCTAAGCTCAATGGGAACAACTCAAGTCGAACCTGTAGGTCGGGTAGCACTGCCCATTCCCATCATCCCAACGAGCCTTCGCGAGCGATATCTGATTCTAGTTCATATCGCTCAGACCTGGCCAACCCTTCCCAACTAGAGTCGTCTTCACTTTCCCCCTCGCAGAAGTTAAACGAACACAACCAGGTTCGACGATCTGCTCATTCTAGTTTCGACTCTCAGACTACCTTCACCACGACACACTCTTCAAAATCCAGAAACCTTGATAATCCAGCTTCTCTTAATTCTGCTGCTTCGTCTTCATCTTCTATTGGGTATTACAAATCAAATCATTCAGACATCTCTCTCAAATCCTCTTTGTCTCGAGTTAGTCGTAATAGTATTGAAATCTTGACAAACAACTTGAGTCAGAATCATGAAGCTCACCTCAGGAGACAGCAAGCACGCACACCCGCTCTAAGCTCTGCATCATCCAACTTTCCATTACCCTATGGCAACCATTCATCGGACTCTTATGAAGCTGCTACCTCTGGTACTGAAACCGATGGTCTTTCAGATCATGCTCAAGCACGTCGTCGTAAATCTCCAATGGCCTCCACCTCCTCATCCAATCGAGTCACTCCGAATGCCACTCAAAGGTCTCGAAAGCAAGCCTTATATTCAAGGCCTCCAAATGCCAATCCGTCATCATCTGTGTCCTCCCTCGCAGGTTCCATCAGCTCTACCACGTTGAATATGAACTCACTCGTCTCACCGGATCGCTTCACCGACGATGGTGATGCAGATGCAGATATCAGTTTTGCGCCGTCCACCGAAGATGAGAGTAGGCTGAAAAATTTGCGCAAAAGGCTTCGAAGAAAACGCCCTTCTGCACTCGCTCTGAGCCCTACCCCTGTCACCAGCCCATCGACGGTATTGGATCGCAAGTCTAGCGTATCTGAGTCAATCTATGTAGATAGCCAATCATCAGGTGATTTGGCATTTGCTGCTGATTCAGATGAAGAAGGTAGAGGCCAGTTGCGACGTCCTTCTCGCACAGTTGCGATCGGTTCAACCTCACCATACCAAGTCATCGATTCAGCAGAAGTCCTCAGTATCAATCTCCGCTCTCCCACTCCGGTTGCCAACCGTGGTTTGAATCTACGAGCTCGTTCTAGTGTCTCGCATTCGGGTCCCAGTCCGAGTCCTCTTCTCAATGGCCATAGCTCAAAACCTACTGCGCCCCATGAATCCGGCAATATCGCGAAGAAGTTTAAGTCCAGGAGACCATTATCTTTCACGGCTCTTCTTTCGCGCAACTCTATAGCTTCGATCAGTTCTGCACAGAGTTCCAATCACATCGTTGGTGATCGTCATATAGATCCTATTCCAAATTCTGCTTCCCCTGCTAGAGGTCTCTTTGCTCGTAAGTCTAGCGAGACTGTCCGAGACCAAGTGTCCAAGAAACAGATGGCGCGAACCCAATCTCAGTCATCTGGTATAGACTCAGAGTCTATACGTAGCGAGAGACCTACTCGAGGTCACTTTCGTCAAGCGGCATCGATAGGTTCCAATCCGGTAAACTTTAAAGCATCCAAACCGTCTAACAGCTCACTCGAACCCAGTGAGAGCTTCATCTCACGCGTCCGAAGGCTATCTTCTAGACAATCCTCACACCAGAAAACGCCTCCAGCGACACCTAACCGCAAGCGTTTCTCGATCATGAGTGCTGGGATCCGTACCACACCCTCAAATCATCTTTACTCTCCACCAAGCACTTCATCTCAAGCTTTGTCTGCAGCATCTACTCCTAGCTCTAAACGAAATCATCGATCGCCTACTATCAGCGGTTCTGGAATCCCAGCTTCCACTAGTAAGGGGAGTGAATTGACCGTTAGAGCTGAGTCAGAAGTTGGACGTAAAGCTAGACCTTGTTCAAAAGACTCGAGCAGCTCGCGACCTTCTGGTTTGTTACGCGGTTCCAGTTTGCGCAGAAAGTTCTCAACCTCCACCAACAACAAAGCTTCAGTTGATGAACCTAATTTGACTGTCAGTCCGCCAGCTGCACCGCAGTCTATCACTGATCACAATCTGAGTGGAAGTGCGAGTAGTATAACTAGCAGTACTGGACCCCGTCTTCGTTCCATGGGCTCATCTAAACCACCCAAGAGTAATCCTGCGCTTAGGAAAAGGGTGGCAGCTAGTGTCTCAGCGACATTAGAAAATTACAAACTCGCTAACACGCCCCCCACTTCACAAACAATGGATGACTTTCAGCTCGTTTCGCCAAAGTCTGCTGAGTTTGATATCTCGCCAGATCCGTCAATTCGTCAACAGACAAGTCGGATCGTGAATTCAACTTATGCACCATATTCAGAACCACTTCCTGATCAATCTGTCTTACCTATCAGTAGCATCTCACCCATCATGCCGGGCAGCATGGGTGGTATCACCACAGCTTTGGGTAGAAGTAACAGTATGGGAGAATTGAGGATTCCATCAAGAATCACATCTCAGCAAGGTCGTTTACACACTGAATTGAATCAGATGAAAGAATTTGCTCGAGGCATTGACGGTTGGTTTTCTTTTTTCTGGTTTATTTTTCCTTTTTTCCCAGAAAGTGAAGTTGATTTTGATTCTGATTTGTGACTGCTGTAGATTTGAAATTGATGAGACGAAATTATCGCAGATTGATTGAATCTACTACCCGGGCACAGCTGTCGTCTGCTGCGAGTGACTCGAGTATGACAACACGGGATGAGACTGAGAATCCCTCTGCAGAGTCTCCTACAAAATTGTCAGAAGACATGGAATCAGTCCAGCCGAGTCCACGAGCCCTTGCGAGGATATCGTCAAACATAGCCAGGATCGAGTTGAATTATCGAGAATGGTGGACATGCTGTAATGTATTGATAGATTTAGGGGAAGGTGAAAAAGATCCCAAGGAACGATTTCCTCATGATCGGGACGCAACTAGTTCTTCTGATCAATCTGGATCCACAAAGGAAGGAGCCAAAGATGAAGAAGAGCATGAACACTTTGAGATCTTGAAGAACATGTTTGGACCTGGTGGTCCGATTGAGAATGAAAATGTCAAGACACCACCTAAACAGCAAAACGTCCTAAGAGGTGAAAGATCGTTTGAAAGAACCCCAGTCGGCAAATCTCAAAGGGTCTTGAAGAATGTTTCTTCTTCTGGTCCGATCCTAATGATGTCACCTGAAACACCTACAGCGAAAACTTTACCAGATGGACAGGAATTTGTCATTGAAGATGATGAGGATGATGGATCAGTCAAAGGAAAAGAAAACATTCAAAATCGAAACCTTTGGGTCAATAGTCCAAGTGAGGAAAGTAGTGAAGGGCATGGAGAAAGTTTAAGAATTGAAAAGACTCTGAGAGGCAAGAGTATCTTGAGAAGAAGTGGAGGGAGTAGTAGTATTCGAGTGTGTTCAGAAGGATGTGCATCGATCTCGTCTTCGGTTGGATCTCGAAATTCAAAAGCTTTAACGAAGTCGGCTCCTGCTCCGATTGTAGATCCACAACAACAACAATCAAGAAAGATTAGTTTGATCATGAGGAATGGGAGTGGGAAGATTAATGGTGCAGGATCGGCTAGGAATGCCTTACAGGGTGTGAAAGTGAGTTTTGAGAATCTGTGGAGTTGATCATTGAATGAATACAAACTGATTTGAGATTTGATAGGATTTTTTGAGAACATTGAAAGCGAAGATTCAAGAGGATAAATTAGTAAGGAAACATACGATTTCATCCTCTTCCTCCGTCTCAGCCTCTTCATCAAGTTCAATCTTTATTGAAATCGTACCGAGCACGGAAATCTCGAATTCAAAAGAAGAACACTCACCTACACCTTCGACTCCAAGATCGATGAAATCCACCTCTTCTTCATCCGAAGAAGAATGTTGGGATGATCAAATCTTAGAACCTACGACGACCACTAATCTAGGGATCGGGACGGGTCAAGGGAAGAAACGATTGGCGTTATCTTCGGAAAGGATGCCACAATTATTGAATTATTTAGCCATCGTTCGAGATCAATGTGAAGCATGTTTAGATGAATTAAAATCTCAAACGGTTTAGAGAAAAATGGTAAGATCGTCATCCTTTCCCTTTATGGGGCATTTTTTCTTTTTTTTTCTTCCCACCCACCAACAACAAAACAAACAAACAAAATAACTTGATGGATTGCGAAACTTGAGAAGGAAATTTCGAATTTTTTAAATTGATCTTCATCTTTTTCTTTTTTCTTAGTCTAGTTTTTTTCCTTTTTTTTTCATTATTTTATATCTCTCTGTTTTTTATTTTGTTTAAATTTATAGATGAATTCCCTTTCTTTTTTTTCTTTTTTCTTTTTTATTTTCTTTCATTGGTTGGCTTTAACTTTAAGTATGGTGAGAGAAGGAAGGGTAAAAGATGGTCAAAGGTTTTGAATTGATTTTTTGGTTTTTTTGTTTTCTTGAAAAAGATCGGGTTAGAATTCTTAATCTTTAATAAAACAAATTCATCTTTTATCATTTATATCTATTTACATTTATATATATATATGTGTGTGTGTTTTCTTCTTTTTTTTTTGATATATATATATATAAAGATTGTGATTACTTTTGTTTCATATTTTGGTTAAGATTGAGCAACGGGTTTTTTTAATGAATGAAGAAATGAATGAAGAAATTGATGAATGAATTAGTATGAAAATAGATGAAGACCTTATAAGTTTTGAATCTTGATATTGTTCTTGGATTCAAATGAAAAAAAAGAAAAAACTTATTATGTATGTACTAACACTACTACTACTACTACTACTGGTACCGTTTCATTCATTTGAATTTGAATTGACCGGTTTTTCGATTCAAGTTTGAATTAGAATAGCTTAGAATTTCTAAAAAAATGTGAACTCAGGTAAGGTTATTTATAGAGTGAGATGAAGTGATATTAGTTTTTTTTTTTGGATTGATTGATTGTTTGATTTTTATTTGGCTTCAATTATGATCTGTAGAGAATCAAACCCTGGATTCTGATGACGGCTTGAAGCATGTGAAAAGAGGTGAACAGACATATATATAATATAGCTGTATTCAGAGTATGCTTATATGATAGAACCAACTGATTAATTTTCCACCTCTGACCTCTGTATTGAGGCTATCATAGCAGTTACAGAGGTGCACACCGTAACTGCTTATAGGTCGAATTCCCTGCATTTGAAAACATCTCAAATCATTTTACACATGACTGGATTTACACACACCTCTCCCCCAACTAACACAAGTCCCGACCAGAGTCACTACCGGGCCCTTGATCCTGAAGCCCGGTCACTACGTTCATACCAAAGACACCACATTGCCAACCACGAACGACCCAACTCGCCCAGCGGTTTTTTTTGTTTTCTTCATCTCACCATGGCAAACAACAACAACAACAACATCGCTCACCAGCAATCGGCCTATCATTTTGGCTCGAACATTTTGAATCAAACTCATCAGCAACGTCATAGTGGCTCGCCTCATCACCCAAACTCTTATTTCGGTCCAAACATGGCGAGACCTCAATACCCTCATCCTGATCATCCACACTTTCAACGTCGTTCAAACGTTGGGAATCATAATCACCAACCTGGCCAACATCCTAACCGCCCTCCTGGTCCCAACATGGCAAGCCAAAATCATCAGCACCTCAGCGGCGATGCAGCCTATCGACCTAGTTCCAACAACGTCCCGCGTGATCATCAGTCTCCTCAAATTGACTCCAGCATTGTGAACCGTCTCGAATCCCTTGTCAACGACCAAGAGGGCGGTCTTGAGTCTCAGATCACTAATACTCAGACCACCAATAATCCGAGCACTGGTACTGACCCAGGTGTAGCACAATCTCAAAGAGCAGACCCCGAAGCAATACACCCACGCAAACGAGGCCCTGGCAAGAAAGCACGACCCGCCGCCAAAAGATCAAAGACCACCAACCAACCAGATGACGCACCAATTTTAGAAGCCTTCGATATCCAACAGACGACCAACAAGTCAGCTGTCGAGCTTCGATTTCTTGCCGAGAAGTATGCTACGGTGGGTATGAGTGAAGTGACTCTGAATGCGGTCTTGAAATTCCATGACGAAATGCAAACGATGATTGCCATTAAGGCCCTGGAGCTTGGCACTACAGTGTCAGTCATCGAACAAATATTGTAAGTACTATCAACAATATTTTTGCCTTTAGTTTAAACTCCCATTTAATCTCTCTTAACTTATCGGTCCAGTGGCAAGTACATCGGAACCCGACGAATGTCGGCCTGGAACTGCTTCCTGCGCAGCGACACAGCCCGAGGTATCTTCAAAGCAGGTGAGATAGTTGATTCAACTCTTCTCCCATTTACCTAACCCCAATTCACTCACTTATTTCCCAATAGCTAGCGGCATCAGCAGCGGTGAGGCCATGAAGCGCCTCGGTGCAACATGGGCCAACATGGATCAAGACGAAAAGCAAATTTATAAGGATTTAGCGGGCCAAGTCAATAATGGTACTGACACCCCCAACATCAACAACTCCAACATCGAGACACTCGACGAACAGCTGGACGTCATGGATGTCGGTCCTCAGTCTCGAGACAATATTCTTCACCCTCGCTCCAACACGTTGATCAATGCTCGATGTCTCAAGAAATACAAAGAAAACGCTATACGTCTTTTGGACCTCACTCTAGCCAGAGTAAGTAATTCGATTGATATCAAGTTAATCAATATCGACGAAACTAATTGACATCAACAACGCAATACTCACTATGTACTTGACATAGTGTGTTCCTGTAGCCAGATCCAACCTTTTCGAGCTCGCCATAATTGCGGTTTCGACCCACAGTGGCAAGTACAACTTTCAGCTCACACGGAATACTGCAGGAATCGACAAACAAATTCAATTTATGTACGCATCCGACGGTATCAACAACTTTCCGGCCCAGTTACAATCGTATGTTCTAGGGAAAACAACCACCAATCTCGCTGTTGATACTGCGAGTCAGTTTTCAATCCTCCACCGTACCACTTCATTGCACTGTCTCAACCTTCTAACCAATCCATTGTATTACAGACCCTGCGGGCCGATTCCAATCTCGAGTGGTCAATGCGCTATCAAATCACTTATGTGCGTCATTCCAGCAACACTCGAGTTGATATGTTCATATTAAACCAAATTTGGTACATTTGTAGATGAAACCACCCTGCTCAGCAAGTGGCCTTGGAGCAATTGCGATAAGGTACTCGCTGACGCAGGGTTTCAATTAAAATTGCTACCTGGGGCACGTTCCGAAGAACAAACCTTCAAAACACCCAGTGCCCGTTTAAACCACGCCAAGTTATTAGCCATTGACTCCGACCTGAAGGAGAAGTTGATTCAATTACTCCCCATCCAACGCTCCAATACTGAAATACAGGTGGATCAAAACATTACTCACCAGCTCAACGAGACTCCTCAACAATGGATAGTGAATGATGTCAATCCATTACTTGTACTTGATTCATCATCGCTCGATCCCTCATTGCTATAATTTTTTTCTTTTCATTGAACGCAGATTATCAAATTCGAACGAGATATCATCTCATCTCATGTATCTACTATCAAGTTGTTCGTACACGTATTAAAAATAAATACCAAACACTATATGTTTATGTTTATCATATTGCAATATATACAACTAACTTGATGTAAGCTTTCTGATGAGAGATGTGATTGGAACATGGATGTGACCCAAGCACAAAACAACAAACACAACATCATATAGTTAAGTTAGACACAAGATGAGGACTCATACAAATGACGAGATCTACATCTCTATATCTCGCGATGTGTATCTAAAAATTGTGTATTGAAGAATGTTAGTCGAAATATTTGGATCGCACCCGTGACTGACTTGCATAACGGAGTACGGGAACCTTCATAGTTACGATTCGCATGCAGCAAGAGGAAAGTCGCGATTTGATATCAATTGTTCAAGGTGGAGATAATAAACAATACGTACACAAGACTTTATTAGGATATACTCGATTTTGGTACGATTTTTGTATAAGAACTCAATTCGAAATCGAATGAATGTTCCCCCCAACCCTCATTCGATTTCGTTTCCTCTGTTCACTATTCATTTTCTCTAATTCTCCTCATCTTATCTACGTTTCTCAAAACGATTCTCATCATGTCATCATCAACTCCTTCACCCAGACCCCGCCCTAGATTACCTTACATGGGTAAACGAATAATACCTAGATTCGATGTTACCAAGCGTAATATGAAACGGCAACCTTGGCTCATCAAACCGGACATGCCCGCTCGAAGGAAGTCTGAACTTTCATACCTTCCGATGCAAAAAACAGCTATGCCGGAGGTCAAAGCTGGCGAGAATCAATGCTTCCACTGTGGTCTCTTTGGCCACCTCTTTGGGGACTGTCCTGATAAATACCGGCCCAAAGAAGGTGAAGATTTCAAAGACTGGCGCCTAATCGAAAACGGCAAGTATTATAGTGTGCTTGCGTTATGGCCGGGAGAATGGTGGGAACGCGAACTTGAAGCGAGTGATTTGGGCTTAACCCCATTACCAGAAGAAAGCTCACCTGCCCCAGCGTAAGTTACACATATTAGCATCGTCATATAGCTTTACGTTGACGGAGAACTATGGATGTAGATCGCAGGCCACGACGGCAATCTCACGAGACGAAACGGCCGTCGGCATGTTGAACTCGTCAGTACAAAGCCGAGCAACTCATTTCTAACGATGTATATGCTAAGGCGGTCTTTCTAGGTCGCAGACTCAAAGCACCTTGGTCACTCCTCCATCGACCTCCCAAGTGATGGAGGGTACACCGATCGAGAGCACTGTCGGAGGCTCCCAGCCTACCATCCAGTGAGTAACTCATCTGACCGCCGCCCACAACACGGCCTTGACACACACTCCTCTTCTTCCCGATTAGATTGCCTCGTAATATTCTTAAGCGTCGGGTTCGATCAAAGTCCTGTTCCAGCCTCAACCGGCTATGTATCAAGGTGGGCAGGTTTTCTGAAGATTGAATCATTACATTATCATTGATGTTGTCTAAGAAATATGTAATTGTAGTGTGTTTCTTTTCGTCGGAGTCCGTTTCCTAATGATTATGTCTTGTAAGACTTAAGCAAAGCAATTGAGATTGGCTTGCCTACTTTGTTTGTGTCTTTCTCTCACTCGCGGATCTTGTTTGTCTCGGAGCTTGCTCTTTTTTTGCTTGTACTAGTGGATCAAAAGTTTTATGATTTTGCCTAAGTTCGTCATGACCGCTCGGCTCAAATGGGGGCTAACTCAGTCACTATTCGCGCAATGTCAATAAAGTCATAATGAAAGTTGTAGTAAAAATGATTACAGCTAGAGTTTAATAAGACCGTTTCTGAACAATGTCACACCTTGAGGGTCCAAATGTGGATTCGATGATGTGCATAAATCTCATATCGCGCATAACTCCCTCAGTTTTCGCCCAAACATAATGATCAAATAATGGAGAATAATGTACAAACGATTTCACCATGGGTTTGATAAGTGGATTTTGACACCCGGTCACTTCTTGATGGTCATATTGACGTTTTGGTGAACTTTGGGGGTGTTGCAAAAGTCTAATAATGAGCACATCTCGGTGGGTTTTCACTGGAGCGTGATGATCGAATAATGAAAGTAGTAGGAAATTTAATTCCCATTAAAATTCAATATTAGCTTTTTCCAAAAAAATGAGTCCTTCGCACTCTTTGTGGGCTATATAGTGTTTGACACATATTTCTTCACGTCTATATCTCGGCGAGTTGGCCTCCTAAGACATTGAGTCTTCTACAGCGTAATGGTGAGTGTTTTTTAGGGGGGGTTTATTATTGGAAGATTTCCAAAATACGACTTTAAATTTTTACTAAAATTTCACCTCAGAATGTTGCATTTTTTCTTCTTTAACGTCAAGTATGCCAACATGAGATGGTAATGTGTCTGAAGATGGACAGCTATGGTCACTTTTCGCGGGAGTCTGGTGTAAAATTGAAAAAGATTGTGAGTGTCTCTAATCAGATTATCACATTTCCGCCATCCTGATAGTTTTTTTGATACTTTTATAAATAAAAACGTCCAAGACCCAAGGTCATCAGCCTATTTCATGAACCTGATGAGTTACTCTGACGATCATTCAGCCTTAATCAAAACTGAAGTAGATATCATGAGAGAGAAGTTCTCTCTGGCACTCGGTCATCAATGTTGAATGAGAACGGAGTCTCTTGTATTTGAATGGAAACTTGCAAACGCGAGTGATATATCAGGTTGCTTATCACTCGCGTATAGTGACTTTGAACCTAGGCCTTTAATGTTGATGGATCTTTCTTAGGGAATAATGTATTGTTAGTCGACCAATATCTCAGTGAGTTACACTCACCAAGTCTAAACAAGGATTTCCCAAACAAAACCGGTGCAAAGTACTTGAAGGTGAGGTGATGTGCCTTCAGCTTCAGTTTAGTATCTCATGTGCAATCCATTACGCCGACTAACGTTGTAGATTTTCGATGCGAGACTCCGGTCGACGACATGCACCACCTGTCTTCACTCATCAGCGATATTAATCAATATGGCGCATACAATTGAAAGTTCTTCGAACATTCAGTTGTTTGAATTCATGTTAACATGGGAGAAGTTCTCATGGGACAACCCCTTGAGCATTGAAGGTGAAGGGTGAATTCGAAAGGCTTGTTTCGAGAGAATGTGCTGTGGGCAATTTGTATGCAAATTTATCTCGAGTCTATGACTCATGGAATCTCCTCCTCATCTCTCGTATATTTTCAAAAACACGCAAAGTTGAATTTAATAGATCAAATCTTATGATAACTTTTCATCTTATCATTATTTTCTGTACATTAATAAAGAGATAAATACACGACATGAGGATACAAAGGATAGGGACTACGTGATATAAAAGTACATTGATGAGATCTACTCTTCACCTACAGCATCGATAATGTTAAGGATCATACCCTGATCAACCCTTCTTTCCCATGCTTCTGCGTCGACATCACTCAAGTCATCGGCCTCATCATCCACTTCAGCACCTCCCGCCACCTGCGCCCCTTCAAGACCATTGTGCGGACTAAAAAGATGCTTGAAGTCCCCAGCCTTGGTCGACCCACAGCCACTTGAGCGAAGTTGCCGAACTTTGAGTAGTTGGGATTTCCAAATAGTCATTAACTCGTAATCACCCACCTGTTCCGGCGTTCTTTGCAATACCTCCATGACTCGAATATCCCATACCTTTTGAAAGCCGGCGATCTTGACAAAGGCATTGTGAAGCATGCCTTCTGCTACACCAATTTTCGAATCTGTTGATAGAGTTTCGAGGACTGGGTTTTCCAGAAAATTCTCAATCATGTCGATGGGATTGTTAGCAATCGGGTTATCAAGGAAAGTATCCTTTAAAACCTTTGGATCACTTCCGGCCTCCTTGAGAGCAACCAGTATATTCCATATCCGGTTGTGCTCGTGTGTTGCCCATCTCATTGATCGTCGAACTTCCCAGCCCAGGCGACGTAGTTCCTCGTGGCCCCGCTGCAGTCGTGCCAGCGCACGCACTCCAGCTTGAGTTCCGTGATCGACTGCCCAAGGTTCTTCACTATGAGTAAATATACCATCGTTCCAGAAGTGGTCGTCGGCGTCTGCTTGCATCAAAATTCCATATTCGATGACAGGTGAAGTAGGGTGATCGGGGTACAATTCTTGAAATTCTTTAGCGATGCGGTTATAAGTCGTCAAGTGTTTCTTCAGTGTGCGTGTGCGACGTTGGATCGCCAGCATGATACGTTCTTTTTCATGTGTCCCTGTAGATAATGTCAAAACCACTTTAGGTCAGGTCGAAGTGGGTTTGATGAGGTACATAACGTTATTTGGGTAACTTACCAAGTCTAGACCCACCACCTACCCTGTTTTCTGGGTCTAAGGGCCGTTGTTCGGCCTTCAGAGCCAGAAATCGAGTACGTACCTCGGTTTTGGTGAACCACACTTTCAACAACAAGTCTTCGCCTGCCCCTATGAGAAAGGAGACTTTCAGCTTGGACCGCTATTGTCGTTTGGAATGTCAAATTACTTACTGGAGAGTGTGGTAAATGTGTCCGAGAGGCCGATTTTCATGCGCTGTTCCGAGATCTCTTTGGCAACATCTTGGAAACGATGAAGCCGATCGAAGGCATGCTCTCGATCGTGGGCATCTTCGTCCCTATAGTGGAATACGTTATCAGTGTCGAATTCTCATCATATATATATATATAGATAGAGACATACTTACCAAGTCTTGTACAGGAGATCCTCAAGGCACAATAACCTGCCCAGCTCAAGTCTTTGCCGAACCTTGATGTCTTTAGATTGTTCTAAATTAGTTTTTCTTTCTGCCTTCCACTGTTCACGAAAGAAGTCAAGGGTGTAGTTCGAGCCTTCTTGGTGTGGGTTGCGCATGGAACACCACTTGTCTAATATTCGTTGGGATTCGGTGATAGTCATCCTTGTATGTTTCAATCGCCGTAAGAGCCACTCGCCAGTTGCTGATTGGCGTCGAAAGGTCAGATACTCGCATCGCAAGTCAATGGTTTGAAGGCGATGAAATCGAGTTGAAGTTCGCAAACGCGCAATGACCGGACTGAGATCAGACCATATGCGCTCAAGACCTTCACCATCGGATAATCCCCAATGTTCCAGGAAGCGGGGATTATAAAACAACTGACATGTCCACGAGTGGACAAACGCATGGAAGACCGATGTACCCAGCGTAATTCGGTCTTTGTGTTCGTGTAGAAGGTTGTGCTGTGGATAATCGGTTTGTTTCAGTAAACAGTGATACCACAAGACTCATACAGAAGGGAGGTCTTACCTTTTTGATATGCTTGTCGAGGTGGCATCCAATGTCGTATAGGATTCCAAATCGCTTTTCGGTGGGGAATTGTTCCAGGAGTTTTTGTAGCAACGTGATTGGGTAATACATTCTTGACAAATATCAAACGACGTTAGTTTCGTGATTGTTCAAGAGGTAAAAAAAATGCACCGACTTTTCGCCACTCTGGTATATGTTGGCAAGCAAGAGTGGGACGTCGTGTCGACAGGCGGCTGCAAACAAACCGGTGTCATCACACTTGTCCCAGGTTGACGAACTTCGGGTATCATTCGCGGCCTTGTGCGCATCAGCGCATGGATCCTGAAGATCCATAAATATTCATGCATCAGTTGATGGTTATGAGAGCGGAAAGAGTGGAGGTTTGATTGAAACACTTACATTGTCTGCGTTAGAAGCATTTGTTGGATGCTGGTCTTTGGCCATTTGAGATGGCTGAACAAATATTGCTGGGTAATGTCGTTCTTCGGGCGTGTCTTTGCTGGCGAGTTTGTTGTGTCGGTGCTGGAAATTGCCATCCATGCATATGATGTAATCAGCTTCCCGTTCACTCCCCTTGATCTCATTCTTGGCTGGCCCAAAGCATCGACTGCACTTATCGGCCCAAATGTCGGCCTTTGTGAATTGGAGGCCGTGATGAAGAATCTCCTTCGAGATTACTGTGATTCGGCTGTAGAGATGCGTTCCACTTGAGAATGGCTGGGTAAGGTTGCGCCGATTATTCAGAATGCCACGAGCCTCAAATGGGATTGATGCTCGATCGTCGAGAAAGTTCATAAGGCCGTCGATAAAGCTTGTTGCTGAAGAAACCGATGTTTTCCAGATATTGTGAAATAGCTGCATTAGGGGAACGGAGAAAGCGGTTCGGGGTTGGGTTGGTGTGGAGGGCAGATATCCTTGATGCACCAGTTGAACAGCTTCAGGTTTACACCGACAGAACTTCACTGGCTTCATGGGGAAACGCCCTAAAGTGTCCCAAGTGTTCAGCTGTGGTACATTTGATCTAAACATAGATAACTTATACTTACCCAGTACATCAATGAGATCCACGTTCCGACGATAGATATCATTTGGTGCGCACGTACAATCAGGATTCGTACGGTCGAGGTATGAATGTTTCGTAGTCCAGTTGGCAGTGATGTATTGACAGTGAAGGTAGGCTGCGGTAATTGAATTCTCAATTTCTTCCCAACTTTGGCGAAGTTGTTCTCGCGCGTGGGCGTATCGTTCTTCTCGCTTTCTTCTGGCAAACTCTTCAATGGCTGCGTCGTCCGCTGCGTCCCCGTTGCCGACTGGTCGGCCATCATTCTCTGGTGCATCGGCATCGAAAAAGGGAACCTCATCATATGGCATAAATTGATCGATGTCAACTTCAGGTTCAGGTTCTGGTTCTGGTGGAGGTTGGAGAATAGGTTGACCACTAAGGAGGTTTCTGGTCCGTACCATCTCTTTCTCAAACTTTTCGGCGTCGTCTAAAGTCTTCTTGACACGTGGTCTCCGGGGTCGTTCATCGGTGTCATTAGAGTTGTGAGCGCCGACTCGCTTGTTACGGCCCATGACCGAAAACGTGGATTGGTGGTCGAGTGGCGGTGGTGAACGGGTGGTTTGATGATTCTGTGATGAGTGAATGAGTGACTTGAGTGAAATGGATTGGCGGTGAGTTGAGGGCGTAGTGACCGGGCTTCAGGATCAAGGGCCCGGTAGTGACTCTGGTCGGGACTTGTGTTAGTTGGGAGAGAGGTGTGTGTAAATCCAGTCATGTGTAAAATGATTTGAGATGTTTTCAAATGCAGGGAATTCGACCTATAAGCAGTTACGGTGTGCACCTCTGTAACTGCTATGATAGCCTCAATACAGAGGTCAGAGGTGTAATTTTCATGACATCATCAACACTAAACTTGTCTTAATCCTTTCCAAATCCAATTCAGTTTTGTTCATTTTCTTTACTTCAATCATGCCATCACTTTCATTTCCAATAGTAGTGGGTTCAAGTGTAAAGACCATCGTCAAGACAGTCACTGATAGAGTCTCTAGTCATCATCATCATCATCATCAACATCAAGCTGATCATTCAAGTGACGAGGGTGAAGATGTAGTTGATGATACTTATGCTAAAGGGTTTGTTGTTCCTTTGATGTATTTAAACAAGCTTGATCTTAGCTTCTATACTGAATGATTGGCTTAGTCAAGCGCGTCATCAATTCAAATACGATATTGGTTTTACCTTGATCAAAGTAAAGTCTCAAGATTGTGATCATGGCTTGTGTAGGCTTTTCTTTGATTTGGTTGGTTGATGATGTGGGATGAATTTACATTGGTAGAATTTTATCGAACAATCTACTCATCACACAGTAGAGGAGTTGAGTTTCTTAAATATCTCTCATGATCGAATGGTACTGGAATCTCAGGTTGATTTTTTGGTGACTCTTGTTTCGATGAAGACTACAAGACTTTGTTACTCATTCTGTACCATCACCACCTTGGATTAAACGAATCAAAGGTAGATTAGAATTGCTTTTTGTGTATGAAGATCTGATGGAATCCAAACCAGCTAGGCTGATTGAAATCATGAATCATGTTTGTTTTTTTCATTTGGGTGAAAACAAACTTAAACCTTTTTCTTTTTTTGGATCAATAGTTACCATTCCTTCAAAGGCTTGTCTTAAAGCAGCAGATCTTTTAATTCAATCTGATCCAGGTTTGATTAAAAGTGTAGGAGGTTCGACTTGGTGGCAATGGACTAAAAACGATCATGGGATTCATGCAGAATGGATCGCTCCTAAATCAGTTTGGAATGGGTTTCCAAATGGACAAGTTGAAGATGAAGAACCGGAGATACCGACTTTGTTTTTCATACATGGTGGTCTGTTGATGTTTTTTTTTTGGATTCGAGTCTCTCAAACTTGAAGAGTTAACTTCAATTGATCTGACTTTTAAAACTTTAATCCATCAGGTGGATTCTTCTTTGGATCTCTTGACACACATCGTTATCAAATCTGGAGAATGGCCAGAAAAGCCAACGCAAGAGCCTTTACTGTAGCCTATAGACTTGCACCTCAATATCCATTCCCATGTGCCTTGATGGATTGTTTAGCAGCTTATCTTTACCTCACCGAACCTAATCTATCCGAGAATGCATTACATAAACCGATCTCACCTAAACAGATTATCATCTCAGGTGATTCGGCTGGTGGGAATTTGACCCTTAGTTTACTTTGTGTGTTACGTTCTTTGGGTAAAGAATTACCTTCAGGTGGGGTTTTGATTTCACCTTGGGTGGATTTGACTCATAGTTTTGAAAGTGTGATGGAAAATGGTGATAAAGATATTTTACGTATGTTCATCCTTACTTACCAATCTCTTCTTCTTCTTCGTATTTTCTTTTTAAGCGTTAATGGGTAGAATGTGAAAAGAGTGAGGAAAAGATTGTTTGTGAATTCTGTAGCGCCGAACGGGTTTCTGTATCAACCTAGTGAAGCTTGGCCACCTTTACCACAACCTTCAAAGGCAATGGCTACAGAGACATTGACTCCAAACGGAGATCTTGGTGAGTGTTCATTTCTACTTTCTACGCTAGACTGACCTCTTCTCACAAAAACGAAACTTCAGATTCAGGAACAATTGAAGCACAAGTTTCGAATGGAGGAGGATCAAACACTCTGGTTCCCGACGATACGCTTGATGGGAAGGGCTCTTCACATGAGAGCAAATACCTTGAAAGGAACGCTAGTGTGCGTGGTGCAATGGGTCATCAAGTTCAGTTATACGCGACAAACTTACAGGAAAGTGTTGAGATTCTCATTAGGGAAAAGATAACTCTTCTCAATGAATCCTTAACGTTTATTGGATTGATTTAAACAGCTCAATAATCCGTTGGTTAGTCCGATGTACCAGACTAGCCTAGGGGGTCTATGTCCATTGCTGATTGTAAGCAAGGTTTCTCTACTGATATTGATGTAAGACGATAAAGTCTGACATTGAATATTAATATAGATTGCAAGTGATCATGTTGAGTTTCATTTCTAATGTTAATCATCTCGCCCAAAGATTTCTGACTATCACTCGGATGAAGGGTCTCTAGGAATGCTTAAGAGACGAAGTGATTTACATGGCTCATAGGGCTGCCAAGCCAGAACAATATCGATTGTCAAGTAGGTTAAAAGAACGGAATGAGATTGATGGACATGAGGTTAACTTGGACTGGAAGCCTACTTTGGTTCATCTACAAGTTTATG
The DNA here is from genome assembly GCA_022264835.1 of Melampsora americana. NCBI lineage: Eukaryota > Fungi > Basidiomycota > Pucciniomycetes > Pucciniales > Melampsoraceae > Melampsora > Melampsora americana. The sequence continues at coordinate 48,221 of JAIFHY010000128.1, read as the reverse complement.
GTCAGTGTATAAAGAATTAAGTATTTTGATCAATTTTCACGATATTCTTACTTATCTTTTTGGTAGTGCTATACAGACTCAACTTGTCATATGTTTTCAGTAGTGAGTATGAATTTATAACTAAACAATTCTAACAAGTTGTGGTACTGACTAACATCCTTTTTTTTTAATTTTACAAGATGGGTTGGACTCAACCGGCTAAATATTGTTATCGATCAATGGGAAGTTTTTGTCGATTTGTGATTGAGTTGCAAAAGGAGAAAGGGAACAAGTTAATTGTGAATGAAGAGATTGTGAATGATAAGATTCGGAATGGACAGGCTCATGATCCTGATAGTTCATTTACTGGGTCATATCTTGGTGATAAACCATTCAAAGTAAGTAAGGAACGTATTGAAATCAAATACAGTCTTGTTTAGCTTTGCTAGGATGAGATTGATTTGAAGGTGTGTTTTGTTTCATCGAGAACAACAGAGACCTGAATTCCAATCTAATATGGTAAGAGAAAGAATAGATGTAGAAGGAAACAGTAGACCATTAGAAGGAGACGGAGAATTGAGGTGTTTAAAAAATACAGAAAGATTAGAAGGATATGTACCGGCGGAAGTGATTGAAAGGTTTTTAGAAGGAAAAAGACAAGAACCGAAACCGAAACGAAAGAGTAAGATTATAGAGAAAGTGAATGATTTGAAAATGAAGAAAGAAAAGGAAAAAGAACTTGAACTTGAAGGATTTGTTAAAGAATTGAAAGCTGAAGAAGTGCCTCCTTCAACTGCTATGGCTGGTCGGATCCATACTGTAAGTGATTTTGAAATGGAATGAATGGGTAGGTTGAGAAGTTTGGACATTCATACTGAGAATTTTTTTTGATTTTTTAGAAAGAGGGATATAGATTAGCTTTAGAAGTTCGGAAACAGATTGCATCTGGACTTGTGTTTGTCAAACCAAGATAAATTGATAATCCTATACAGTTTGGTCATTTGTTTGATTTGATTTTGATTTTGATTTGATTTTGATTTGATAAAGCTTGTAGATTATAACTTGTTGATCAACGCCTTTTTGAATTGTAGATTGTGTTTCTTTATTCTTTTTTTTTGGATTAGGTTTTGATTAGGTGTAGGAATTAGATCTGGATGTAGGGTTTTTTTTGTGAATTTCTTGTAGATTGGGCAGATGTATTTAAAGAAAGGATCATTGATTTTACATACATGGAGTTTGATTTCAAGTGGGTTTTGGCTTGGAAGATTTGTTGTAGATTTGAATGAAGGTATGGTATGGTATGGTATGGTATGAGAGAGATTAGAGAATGGGGAAAAGGATGACCGATGAAGAGAGAAGATGATCGTGAGTAGGTTGGATTGAAAAAAGGGAAAATAAATGATTGAGAGATCATATACATAAGAGATTGAGAAGATAAAGTGTGAAAAGAACTTGGTGAGTTTCAAGCGACTGTTTTCTTTGGGGGATTCTTGAAAGTTTATCAAAAGGAGGAGTAGAAAGAGATTAACTGATTGAACATACATACATACATCCATCAATTTGATAAAGTAAAATAAGTCACCCAATTTTGAAATTCTCGGTACAATCACCTTTGTTTGAGTTGTTAAATAATTGAGGGTTCAAGTGATAAAGGATAACTTAATGTGAATTTGAAAGATTTTGTTTTGATTAAGTCTCATTCCAAACACGATCCAGATCATACTCCTAATGTCTCGGAATATACAATCCTCTTATAGTTTCTGACATCTAAGAACTGCAGGCATGAGTGCACAGTCAGCAGTCAAAGAAGTGAAAGTGAAAAGAAGTGATTAGAGTGTTGTTAGATGAACTTTTAAGCAGCCATCAAACCTGTGTTTGGTGGTCATGTAGACTTGATTCGACAAGAAGGAGAGGAGGAGGAGCATATCAAGGTTGTGACTGAGAAAGGCAATGATTTGTTTTGGTTGAAATGGTATATGATTTGTGTCATCCATCAAAGGGAAGTGTGGTGTGAGTCCATTTTTGGTTTCATGGTACTTTTTCAACTCTCACTTACTCTTTCACTCATGTTTATGAAATCTGACAAAGTCTTTTACCTAGCTCTTGAAAGTGGTGTGATGACTTTGTTTTTTGTAACTCCAGATTTACCTTACGTAGGGTTGAGATGGATGTAGGCAGTGATGAAGGTCGAAGAAAGTAAAATTGAATGGATTAATTGAGGTTGTTGTACATATGATTTACTCTGAGATGTGGTCGTGAAGTACCAGATTCAGGAGGTTAGAATCAAGGGTGAATAACCTTTTGTTCGAAAGTGCTACTCTCATTTACAATCAGCAAAGTTTTCGCGCTTGAGCCAGGGCGCTGAGGCTGAGAACTTTCTGGAAATTCTCACTTTTGGCTCACCATCGGTCCAGCGACGAATAGCATGGTTTGTGAATTGAATTCTTACTGCTCGAACTCCCTTGTTTATATCATACGCTCAGCCTCTGCGTCATAGCTCATGAAGCCTATGAAGATCTAAAACTCTGAATGTCCTGACGGAGCGCTCTGGGGAACGTGGATTAATTTAGGGCTTCAAGTAGAAACAGCTATCGTATCACCGACAGGATTTGAAGTCACAACTAGGTAAAGATGTAGACACATAATATTTTAGATTGTGATGCAGTGCTTAGACGGGATGCTATAGCAAGGCTGATTTTGAGGCAGAAGCGCTTTTGAATCTTTGAAGTCGAAAGAAGCCTTCTTGAAATTGGTACATGTATCAAAGATTGAGGTTGATAGCGTAAAGTGACTCGTCAGAGGTATCAAAAGGTGCTCAAGACTTCTTTACTATAAGTCCCTTATGAAGCCTTCTGCTGGAGTTTTCTCGTTCATTGTTACTATCTCTCAAGCTTCATTCGCTCGTCAATTGGAGTGGGCTGGGTTGATCTCTGTACCTTTTGCAGACCCAAGATGTAGCAGTTCTGATAAATTCAACACAACCAAAACGACTAGCTTTCTCCTTGAACGCCTCATTCGATTCCGCTAGGCGAGCTTCCTCCTTGACAGCCTTGTCCCATTCCTTCCATTGCTGTTCTCTCGCAGATTTTCTCTCAGGTGCTAGTTGCTTCAGTTTATCAAGTAGATCGGGAAATTTAGACATCAGATCACGTGGCGTGCCAGGTTGATCTCTAGTCGATTCAAAAACCCCGATCATTTGAGTCCAGAAATCTTCGAAGCGTGAAATTTCTAGGTTTGCTTCTTGATCGTAGAATTTCAAGTCACTTATCAGACGTGTTTCTCCAGCTAAATTTGTTTCATACCTACAAAAGTGGTAATTTGTGAGCTTCTTATGGTTCGAAATATCAATAAATTGACTATCTCATCTCTTACTTGTCATCGTGTAAATCTTTAATGAATCGAATGGTAGCTGCATCACCTGAGATCAAGCGAGAACCTTTGTAATAGAAAGAAGAACGTCTTAGTACGTATATATGTACAGCGCGGCAGCAGAAGGATGTGAATCAAAACTGACGAGCTTCTGTAAAATAATTGACATCTCTGATGTATGGAAAGCGTAAAAAGGGATATCGGTTAATTTCGAAGAATGGATTAAATTCTTCAGGTTTATCAAAGGTTTGCACATGCTCATGAATGGCCCTAAGTAAACTGATTCTCTTTTCTTGAAGAATCGAATGTTTATCAAAGAATGTACCAAAAGTGGTTCTTAACAGATGAGAAGCAGGTTCTGGCCAATCAAAAGACCTGTCCTTCTCTTGAGAAATTCGTATAAGTTTATTTAAGAACGCTCCAGCTAGAGGAGGAGCAAAGTTATCAATCCCTTTTTGAGTTTTCATCGTCTTCGCTATCTTTAGATAATAATCAAAACAAATCTCGGGTTCTTCGATACATTTTGGAGAATTGAGGACAGCATCAGAAAAGATCCAAGACTCTTTATGAACAGTTTCTGGATCGTTCATTTCGAATTCTCGGATTTCCTCTGTTTTAGACCCAAATAAGTAACTAATCGCGTCTTGATATTCTTGATTCTCCGCCATCATCGGTCCATCTTTTACCATTGTTTCGATTTGATCGATTTGTTGACTTGAGGAAGGAAGTTTAGTTAGATCTAGCAGTTCAGGGAATCGATCCCTGATTCGTTTAAATTCTCCCCTTAAGATCATCTCTTTTTCGTAATTCTCAATTAACTTTCGATACACTCCACGTTGAGTGAAGACCTCCGAGACTTGTTGTAATCCTTTCCAGAACTCATATAATGTGATTTCACTGTCGGCAGCATTCGACAAACCTAAAGATTTGGCTGCCGCTAATTTGAAAGCTCTCTCAGGATCAGATGATCCCAATTCAATCTCTTGACTAGGTCCAGCATTAGCTATCTCGATGAGATCTCTTGCAGCCTTAGCTGAGATATCGGAACCTGAAGTTTTAAAATGGAATATTGAATAGAAAAAAGACCATCAGCGTTTGGTTTGATAAAACCGTCAAAGAAACAATGGAGAAATTGATTGACCAGCTTTAGAAATATCTTTATCAAAATCAGGAAGGTTTTCAAAGACCTTGTTCAGTCTAGATTGACGACTGAGTTCAATGGCTTCCAAGACACCTTCGATGATTGAATCCCAATTCTTTGGAAGAGTAGATAAGTGAGCTTTATAAAAATTTTCAAACAACTCCATAAAAGCAGGATACCATGATGTGACTGGTTTTTTGGCTGCCGTAAGTCTCTCCTTATATTGCATTGCAAAGTCTGCAAATGTGGTAGTTAAAAGCCTTCCAAGTTTGTGGGCTTCTGCCTTATCAAGTTGTGCACCGTTTAATAAACACCACATTGCCTTCATTTCTGAATTTGCCGGGGTGGGAAATTGAGAAACGATAGTCCAGTATTGATAAATGATGTCCGCTGCCCTTAATTGAGGTTTTGTTGAGTCTTGATCCATGGTTCGATCGGTTTCAAGTTCGCTTATTTCACTTTGTTCTAAAGCTCTATTTCCGATACTTTCTTCTGTAATTTCATTCTGAATTGGTTTTACTGTAGAGATTTCAGATGGATCTTGCGATTTATAAAAGCCTTTAGATGTACTCGGAGTATCAAAGGTTTTTTCTTTCAATAGGTTCACTATTCTTGATCCATCAATTATATCAGATTTTGGGATATCAGAAACTTTAATGAGACTGTCGATTGTATTTCTTTTGATTTTAAGACGTGAAGAAGAAAAAATTGCTCTCAAAGGAGATAATTGAAGGAGTGAAAGAATTAAAATGTAAATAAAAGTAATAGTGGGTTGCCTCATGATGCCTTAGAAAGTGAAATAATGATATGAATGAGAAGTAGACAAAGGCCACAAGAAGATATATGTACTTTATGCTCCCCAGACCGGCGATGATGAATAGAAAATTGCAGGGCGGTTTAGTACAACCGGATGAATCATTCATGATCTCGACCGGATGATTCCATAGATCGCTAATAGGTTCTACGGATGTCTGAAGGGTGAAACAAAAACACTGACTCACATCAACTCATCTATCTGTTAAGCTATAATATCTTCTTCTGAACAGTTTCCCAATCAACACTGAGGCTGAGCGTGAGAAGCGAGAGTTGAATGTCTGGAACAAATGCAACTTGTGATCCCAAAGTCCCTTCCATGTCAGGCTTGGCCCCTCGGAGCTTCTGCGACATGTTTGAGACGCGAGCAAGCACTATTGTGAAGGCTTTGAGAGATGACTAAAGCTTAGATGGGCGCGGTAAACGCGCTCGTGAGGGGGCTTAGTTAAGCTTAAGAAATCACAAAGTATGGTGGGGATTGTCATCAGATTTGGTTTCAAAACGATCTCATGTCCTGTATATATGCAGGGTAATCGATCCGATTTAAGTAGCCTTCAGCTTAAGCTTAGCTTTTCTTGACCATGCTATCAAGTTCAAGCTGGATAGTATGAAACCATGTGAGGATGATCAGACTAGTAGTTGGTAACTTGTTATTAAGAGCATCACCACCGGGCCGTGCAAAAGAACCAAATTCCAATTGGTCTCATATGCACGCCGCGTGCGAAAAGACACGAGGCAGCGGGGCGTGTAAATGGCCTGTACGAGATACACGGCGGCCATACAGGAGCCCTCGACGGGTATGAATAGCCGCCCAATATACCTCCCAATGACACCGTTTTGGACCATCAACTTCACACGAGGCTGTCAACTTGAGCATATCTGGACAGCCTTGTGCCTTTGGAGACCTCCTGGGATGGATCCACCACCAGAGCAGTCAGTGCTTTGTTTGTCTTGAATGGCATGTTGAGCAAGTGATGCTGTGGCTATTGCAGCTTCAAGTTGAGCACGATTTCAATTTGTTGTTGCAATGCTTTGTATCATCAGGTCTTTAAAATCCAAGATGTGGTGTTGTGTGTTATGAGTCATGACGGTGAGGAGTGAGTAGGATGATGGGAAACGGTCTTCAAGTGAGATTATGATGAAGAATGATTGATCACTTCGTCATAATCTCACTTTTTCAATATCTCATGAATCTGCCACTTTTGAGGCAAGGCGTTAAACGACAGGCAATGTTGCTGAAAAGGATACCCAAGCACATCCTTGGATGCACCAAAGCATCGTCGAATGCACTGGTGCATCCTTGAATGTGCATGATTGGATGTACAGGGTGACGTGCAAATACTCACGCGTGAGTATGAAGGAGAATTGCACATAAAGATGAACAGCCGAAGAAGTTTGAGACATGTCACATCGGAAAGAAAACACACGAGAATGACCATGGAGAATATGGTTACGGGGAGTGACAAAATCAGAATGAAAGAGAGAGATAGAGACAAGCGGAAAGAAAAAACAAAAAGGACAAATGATAAAGTAACGCACCCGTACACCGAACGAGCTTTGCTTTTGCCTCCGATAGAAAATCAAATAAGAGATTTGCCCCAGGCTCAGCATATAGCTCAATAGATGACAATGCATACAATCTATATTGAATCAGAGACCAATTGGAAATGACAAGAAAAATACTTAATACTTTAAAACCCAAAATGAGCAACGCAGCATATAATATATGGCCAATGATCAACGAGAGCCCTTCGCAGTGTGAGAAACAAGGGTTAAAGCTGAGCATGAGTAAAGGCAAAGATCACAGATCACTTACGACGGCATGTCTGTTTTGTTTTGAAGGACGACCACTGTTGAGAGCATCAGTGATTGAACGCTCCAGCCTCTTTGCAGACACGTGGATTCCCTCGACTGTTTCTGGGTCAACTACGGAGGTAAGTTGACTGATTGCATTTTTTGAGAGGGAAGATTGGATACAATTGATTGTAGCGCGAGTGGACTTGACTAAAGGCGCGGTGAAGTCCCGATGAGAAAGGATTTCGGAGACCATGGGGTCCGGATTGATGATCTGTGATGATGAGGGATCTTGCTCGGAGGTGTTCATCAGTTGTCCAGAGTCAATGCATGAGCTGGCATCAGAGGCCACATTGCTATCAGGTGTCATCACGTATAACTCGAGGGCGAGAGACCGGCACAAAGTTCGCATATGAGAACAGGCCTTGCCCTCGTTTTGAAAAACCAAACAATTACACTCCGTTACCAATTTCCGGCCACCGTGAAGTTTGCAAGTGATTGTCGGAACCGTCGTCTCACTTGTAGAGCCTGAAGGGTTTAAATTCAAAAGAATTGGAATACCCAAATCCGTGGAAACGGCAAACATATGTCTACATGGTTTCTGAGTGAATTGAAAAAAATGACATCCGCATGAGGTTACTGCTTGATCCTCCGCATCAATAGAACACATCACAGACGCCTCAATCAAGGATCCGAACCACATGTATGGCGAGCCACCTGGAGGAGCCGACGTAATCTGAGCCTTGATGAGGGTATTGGAAGGTTGAGGGTTTGAAGAGACCGCTAATCCTGAGCAGATACCCAAACCAGTGGTGGTCGAAGGAAACGTAGATGGCATATCACTCGGGAGATGATTATTGAATTGGACGGTTAAACCTATAGGCCAGGGAGAAGGTATTTGAAGAGATTGATTGGGGCATTGTGATTTGATGTAAGATGCATAACAATCAAGAGTAGAAACGTTTCCATAAGGCCCAGCAAGCCACTGCACGGTGAAGATAGAGCTCGGGTCCTCAACTATGGCCATGTCGAAATTTTTCAGAGCAAGTACATATGCTTGCATGCCACCTTCTCTTTTGAAAACCCCTCACAATTGCAATTCGAAACCTCAGCTTTCAAAAGCCCCCGAGGAGGTTTAAATTTGACCAGGTAAGTACGTCTAGCAGGATTCGATAGTGAGTCAATGAGGAAGAAGGTGGGGAAGCGAAAAATCCGGACACCAAGGATAGCAAGGTCATCCAGATGATAATGACTGGCGGTGCGTTTTGAGATAATCTGAGCCTTGTTTGTTCGAGGTCCTCAAAAACCAAGGAGAACCTTGGACGAAGCAATTTGAAAGTTGGGCTCCACTTCTTTCATGAGGATATGAATTAACTCGTCGGGTCGCAGGCAAGTATGACGAGGCAGGTAAATCACTTTGAGCAGGCGGTGCCATACCTCGACGTAGTTATTAGTATGGATTCCTTGGTTGTTGGGGTGTGAATAGCATCTAGCCCACCGGGCTACGTGCTTCATCCAGAAGGTGCGGACGTAATTGACAAATTGAGGTTGAGACTGAGACCAATCAAGGGCAAGTTGATTGAAAGCTGCCTGAGGTGAGACAGCATAAGCTATTTTGATGAAACCCAATACGAGATCCTCGGCTATGTGTTTACCAGCCTGCAGACCAAGAAATCAAGTAATAGCATTGAGGTCAATATAAGAGTAGATTAAAAAAAAGAAAGACACTCACCAACTGGAGTGCCTTTTTACGAGCCGCGCGCAGTACGTGGAAGAAGCACCAAGACAGATGCGGCGGGGAAGATGAATCCGAATAAGCGTCAACAATTGCTCCGGCCAACGCAGGACAACAATTCGTCATGAAGGTCTTTGGATGGAAGTTGTAATCCTGTCGAAGCCATAGTAAGACATCCCGGATCGTTGAGCTAGGTGTATATAAACATAAAAAATATCTGTCAGAAAAGCTTGAGGCAAACAAAGCTCGGAACATGAAAATAAAACGCACGTTTGTTCATTCGACGTCAAGAACCAAACCACGGGAACTCCTTTTCCGGTAACTGGGCTGCGTACCACAATTGTGTAAAGGGAGAGCTTGAGATTGGCGAAGTCCTTTGGAAAATTGTTGGTTGTATTGTGCGTCAAGTCAAGGCATACGATATCACTTCCATGTGACCGTAGCTGTTGTTTTTGCCAAGGGGAGAAGAATCCAAAACTGATGAATCGAGCGTGTTTGTCAAAGCAATCTCAAACCTCCCAACCTTCTTCACGCAGTTTATTTCCCCAAGCTTGAAGTGATCGGTAAGCATCAGTGTCAAGGTGGACAAGATCGTCTTGACGTTTGTAAATCATATTTTTGACGGTCTGATAATCGATGTTGAGTAATTCAGGTACGTAATCTGGGTTTTCGAGATCCTCCTGATATCACAAATAAGCAATCATCAGGAAACGATAAAATGAGAGTAAAGTCAAACAAAAACACATACAGGAAACAAATCAGGGGACTTGAGGAGTTGCCTGATACCAGGCCAATCCATTCCACTGATGACCCTTTTGCACAACCAATCTTGAACTGCCGTTGCCAAACGCGTTTGCTTCATATCCGTAAGGCTGTATGTGTCATGGTTTGCATGCTTCCAAGTCCAATCAAGCTCATAGAGTCCATTATTGATCCGCTTTTTGATAGTAAACTTTGCAGGGCAGCCAACTTTAATTGATGGTTTTGAATTACGTTTCAACTTTTCTTTGGGTAAGACTGTAGTTGTGTGGTTTCCAGTGGTTCGAGTAAAGACAGTAGCATTTGTAGAAGTAGGACAAGGAGGAATGTTATTGGAAGAGTTTGAACAAGGTTTTTTTCAAGGATGACCAGCACAGGGGCATCGAAAAGTCCAAGTTTCTTCATGGATTCGCTTTGGTCCAGACCGTTTCTTTGCCAAAGTAACTTGTAAAGCCTTTACTTCATCCAAAGACAATCGCATGCGCCCATTTTTACGCTTTGAATTGACAACCCATGCAATGGTAGTTCGCATACCGGCCACAAAATCTTCTTGTATGTTGGCAACATCAGGCAAGGTTCGGCGTAGAATGGGTTCGTCAAATTGAGGCGGATCTTTGGTGACATTCCGCACCAACCGAAGGGAGTCGCTAGGTAAGTCGGACCCATCTGGGAGAGGGACATAGTGAATGAAGGGTAAAGGAACGATGTCGTATATATCTTGTAGCAATGGGTACTTGTCAGAACCATTTGACAAGGCCCGATCTACGATTTGAAGAGAATTGGCTTCATTAGAGTCAAGTAGAGGTGGAACAAAAGGTCTTGATGGCATCTCAGAATAGCAGAAAGAGTGAAAGAAAGTGGATAAAAATCAGTTCTAGCAGGTAGAATTGTGAGAAGTACGATAATAGCCTTGAAGGTGAACAACCGCAATGACAAAATAAAACTTCTAAGGGGAAAGAAACAAACCTGCGACAACGCAGAGAGTTCAAAAGAAAAAGATAAAAAATTAACAAAATATTATCTTCATCCTGTCGAGATACCTCGGTTGAAAATATCACGAGCATTTCAAACAAAGTCAACGGAGGACTTGAGCAAAGGAGAAGGAGCCTGAAAGAATTGCTCATGTCCATTGAAGCAAGGTAGTTCAGATGTGTCCGCACACTTTGAAAGGGATCAGTGATCATAGCCGTGAAAAATGACATTTCACTCACATAAGAGTTCAAGTCAGAGACATTCGAATACACAGATAAACAAGTAAGAGCCAGTCAGTTATGGATAACGAGATAACAGGCCCCAAAATAAAACATGCAGGGCACAGGATCTCACCCAAATGTTAGTCGAGCACTAGCAAAAATCCAATCAGCACAAAGGTCAAACAAAAAGAGTATGGGGAGAACGTATGCCACAGTAATTTCTTCAACATAAAGCTCATGAAAACATGTATCTTGAAGAGGACCTAGTAAGGAGAAATATTATTGTGGATATCTGTACTATAGAAATAGTTTCAAATCATCAGCTTCTAATGATGAAATAGAAAGACAAATCTTTGGAGACAGGCAACACCACATCAGACTTCTACCGAGTGACATACCTGTAGTACTAAAATCAAGATCACAAGGAGCCATCCAGGCTCAGGTCACACACACCTTGCGGTAGAAATACAAAGCATTGCCTTCTGGCTATGTACATATTATATATATAGATACAAGACATGCTCTGAGTAATGGAGAGGATAAAGCATCTGAGTCCACATATTGATTTAATTCACATACTCTGCAATGTATTCAATAAAAGGAGTACAGGGGATAGACAGAAATATTATACATTTCTATATAGAATCTCTTCATACTAATGTGATGAAGACTACATCAAAAGGTTCATTATTTGGAGTTATGAAAGAAATTTTAATGGTGATCATAAATCATGACAACCTTGGGGTCAGTCATGAAGCTCAAGGACCCATAGAGGCCAAGCCAAAATACCTAAGATTTAATCCATATCTGTTGAAGGAATCAAACATCTCAAACATCATAAAATTGCATAAAGCAAAAACAAATATAAATATCAGATGAGATAATTGGTAAGTATTAAGAAAAGAGAAATCAAACAATCAAACCAAATGACCATATAATATGATTTGAACCAGGCCAGAGCCATAAATCAAACCTAACAGTGTAGATTTTAATCATGGCAGTATCAAGGCTTTCACCAGGGAGGTGAACAAAATACATGATCATGATTTGTCATCATCAAAACACCAGATATCCAACCAAGTGCTTATCAAAAACACCACCATCACTTCTTACCACAGCTGTAATCTTGATGAATGAAATTACTATATTTGTGAAATAATCATCAAAAAGGAGAAACAACCTCCATCACTGGCAAAGAAAGGAAGAACACCTCAATGTTTGGAATGTATGAAGCAATATGCAAAAGCCCTGTAATACAATCTGAAAGCAGCAGAAAATCAGTCTTGCTAAGGCAAAATCTTGAAGCTGAGGCAATATTGAACCATTAAATTTTCATTATTGCCTATATAGGAATATATGTGGTACTTAAACCATGGGTGGATAATCACTAATCCTGACTGCTAACCCAGCCTGCCTCACTCTTGGCTGCTCAGTCAAGGAGGATGGATCTGAGGGGAATACAAGGTAAAGGATCCTGCATAAATGCAGGAAGATGAGGACAATGTCAGGCTGACGCATGACCCCTAACTGGAACCGTGAGATCTGCGTAGACAGTGTCATCACTGATTTAATTTTATTAAATACGCCTAACCCTAACACCTAACCGGTTGGGTGATAATTTGCCACCTAACCTCCGCCTTGACAGTGGCAGCACCAAGGGTGATTTTTGTATTCCCCTAACCCCTAACCGGTTGGGCAATATGTTATCCCCTAACCTCCGCCTTGATGGTGCCAGGTCTAAGTTAGACATTTTTATATCCCCCCCTAACCCCTAACCCTAAGGCCTAACCCCTAACCCTAAGGCCTAACCCCTAACCGGTTGGGCGATATGTTGTCCCCTAACCTCCGCCTTGATGGTGCAAGTCCCAAGTTACCTTTTTTTATATCCCCCGCAACCCTAACCCCTAAGGCCTAACCCCTAACTGGTTGGGCGATATGTTGTCCCCTAACCTCTGCCTTGATGGTGCAAGTTACAAGTAACAATTTTTTATATCCCCCGCAACCCTAACCCTAAGGCCTAACCCCTAACCGGTTGGGCAATATGTTGTCACCTAACCTCCGGCTTGATGGTGCAAGTTCCAAGTTACCATTTTTTATATTCCCCCTAACCCCTAACCGCTAAGGCCTAACCCCTAACCGGTTGGGCGATACATTGTGACCTAACCTCCGTGTTGATGGTGCAAACACGGTCTTCAATTTTATATACCCCACAAGGCTAACCCCTAACCGCGCAGACAATATGTTGTACCCTAAGTACAAAACACAGCCTGTTTTGGTAGGGTTTTTTTACAAGATAACAGTGTCACACCTCACCAACAGACTATCACAATGTCACATTTAATGCTATGTTTGGTTGCAAGTATGATATGTAAACACAAGTTGAACACCCGTCAAATGGCCCCGGGCAAAAGAGATCTTTGAAAAGCAAGATCATTTCAAATAAACACAGTTTGTTCAAGAGATGGTGACCAACCAAGGACAATACCTCTTTCATTTTCAACACGCTCTTGAAACAAGTCTTAAACTTGTTTATGTATATCACAAGCTTTCTTACCTCCTTGATAGTCCTCATCACCCTCAACATCCTATTCATTATCACCTTGTCTGGCTTTGACTAGGTCACTACTGCATGAACAGGTACGCAAGGCTCCGGAAGGTATTGAGAAATGGAGCAGATTGTCCACATGATTGCAGGAGGGGAAGGGATGCCTTTGCAATTGCAGAGCAACCAAGGGTTTCTAGGTTGGACAAACAATCAAAGGTCAGTGAAATCACATGATTAGGATTACATTTTATTTACTAATCATGACCTCATTGTTCCACTGTTCCAGTGGCTTATCAATTTGACATTACCCTTCACCCTTCAACACCGGCAAAATCAGAGAATTTCTTCAACTATCTAGCTGCAGTGTATATACTATTTTCCTGAATAAGTAGATGAAAGAAGAATGAGGCTGATTCAGGAATCAGGTGAGATAGAATATGTACATAGAATCTGACTTACAGATGACTAACAATACTTGATTTCTTGGACAGTGCGTGTCTCACTTGAATACGCTACATTATAGCACGCAGTGAGATTGATGAAAGCCGCTGGTTTTCAGGTTGATCCCCTCAAGTGTCTGTTTTATTTTTCAGTTAACAACATGTTGAGGACCAATTGGACTTTGGCAGTGGCCCAATATGCTGTCACTTGTTTTGGTCTGGTGTCCTTGTTAGCACAAGGCATAGTGAATGATGGGTTTTAAAGATTGTAGAATGATGAGGAAAGATGAAGAAGAAGATTTGGAGTGAGGATTTAGAAGGAATGGGCATGGGAAGAATGTTGAAGTTGTCCAGGTTTCCCGCTGATGGACGTCAAAGGGTAACAAAAGTGAATTTTGCTAAGTCACCAAAATAGATTTTGGAGTGATAATTTCACTGTTTGCGTTTATGCAAAAGGAGGGTTTAATCTCAGTTTGGGACGGGAAATGAGTTTGAAAACTCCATAAACCTTACAAAACAATTTTATTTGGTACAGAGTAAGTTGAATTTTGACATCAAATCTGGGCGTCAATAGCCAATAATAATTGGTACCCAATATAGCCTAACTCCGTTCAGGAAAAGCAAAAAACCAATCTGACACACCTAGTCTGGTTTGGAGTCAAGGTGCTCCATAATGCCTCCAAGGGGTAAGGGGGTTAAACTCAATGTAGGCACGGTGAACCAGGCCTGACACCAAACATTCGTATTAGCACAGGAACACATGTTGATCAACAACAAAGTCAGGTGTTGCATCCTGATGTGGTTTATCCAAATTTTAAAGCACAGAGGAGCAAGTCTGGAGCCAAGTTGAAAGCAGGATTCTCATTATGATTTGACTTGTGCATATCATGAATTCAACGAAAAAAAAAACCTTCAAAGGGAGTCGAACTCACGACTGGCACCCACAAGCAGTCCCTAACCATGTGGCCATACCACATGGTTAACAATCCATGAGAGCTTGAGAAAGCACGATATAATCAAGCACAGCCCTGGCTAACGATTTCACTCAAGGTCATTGTGCATATCACCAAAATGTGTGCAAGAATCACATAAGCTCTAATGATTCCGTCGCTTGACAGCGACGCTGTCGCTGTGTCACTGCAGCAACCACGGATCACAACGTATCAACATTGTTGGCCACAACTGTCCGCCCGCGTGGATCGCTGAAAAAGGTGCGGAGACATGCGTCCGCTCCAATATGCGAACGCACTAAAGATCCCGCTCAAAGCGTCACTTTTCATTCTGAAATTGACATTTAAGGGCCGCGGTCTTCCGTGACAAATACGTTACACCATAACAAACACGTAATGTAACCTGTTGTTTAACATTGTGCACTTTTGAGCATTCGAGCTGAAAGGGTTTACACTCTCCGTATATCCACGGCACGCGGTGCTGTGGGTTTTTTGTTTTTCATACGAATTAGACAATACAGCCTTATTTGCTGTCAAGATCAAAATACAGTCCCGTCTATTTTGCACGACCCGGTGCAGATGCTCTAAGAGCATCCGCAACGCAGACCTGCAAACGTAACAAATTTGACACACACGTAAGCTGTATGTTATGTTTGCAGGACTGGTGTAAGGGTTACACAGGAGCAGGAGCAGTATGGGTTTTAGATTATGGGTATAGATGGATTTACTATATGTTTCTTCTCAACGCCCGGCTCCAAACAGTCCCCACTCTTTGAGAGCCAATTGTGGGACTATTTGGAGCTAGGTGAGCGTTTGTTTCTTTTCTCTTGTATCTCTTGCTTTATGTTCTTTGGTTGTGGGTACTGACTCTTCGAGAGCCAATTGTGGGACTATTTGGAGCTAGGCCTAGTTCGTAATAACAAACAGAAGTTCCAAGTCAACGCTCTCTGTCGAGTCCGTGGGTTAAGAGCCATACTATCCAGTGAAGGTCACAAAGACCTTACAACTGGGTCACAAAACGACCATCCTGCGTGGTCTGAAAAGATGACAGCTCACCATGCGTGTGAGGTCCAAAATCCAGCAAAACCTGTTTTGCACAATCAATCCGCCATATTTCGAGGACCAACCAAATCTTTGCAGCAAAGTGTATTGGACGTCTAATGGACACAATATTGGCAAATGTGGTGACTTTATCACCACATGCGTCTATCATCACATGACACCAAACAGCAAGTTGCTCAATTGTAGCCAAACTGCATCACTCTTTGTGAAATTGAGTTGGACATATCAGGCATGGGCAGGAGCTCAAACACCTTTGCCTTTTGTGCGCGTTGGATGAACCGTATGTTGCATATGAAATACAGCTGTCACTAGGTTTGCAGCATGTTTTTTTGGCTCTGTATTTGGTTTAGCAAAGCGCGTGCGGTGGGGATGCTCTAACAGATGGGAATGTGGTATTAATGGGATCTTTACATACAATTCAATGTTGGACTGGGTTCTTAATTATTCTTATGTTGATATTTGACCATGATGTCATGGTTTGTTTACCACATTACCATCTTCCCTTTCCACAGTTTTTACAACCCTCTCTATCTTTCCTCATCGTTGCTTTTAGTTTTTTGCAGCCCACCCACCCATTCTCTTCCCTTTATTCATTTCCTTTTTTGGTTTCTGTCTTATCTCTGTGTTTCAGCTAGTTTCATTTGGTCTATTCCTTTAAATTTTTTCTTGTTTCCAGAAATTTTATTTTTATCTTCTGCTTTTGTCTCTTTCATTTCTATTCTTTGTTTCTGGTTTACTTTCATCCATTTTTACTTTTTAAAAATTATTTATTCATTTTCTCTTATATTCTCATTTTTATTTTTTATCATTTTTATCTATGTTCTCTATTTTGTCGAGTTGTTTCAAGTTAGCCGCTAGCCACCCCGTAGGGTTTTTACATTTTATCCAAGCAATTTATCACCCAGGTTTTTAAGCCTTGGGATTTTGCCCAAAACAATTTAATTTTGTTTCCCTTTGTTTAAGCCTGGTAAGTCTTATTCAGTACACATTTCCACTAATTTATTCTTCATCTATGTAGCTTGTGAATTAAATTGTATCGAAAATTACAAGGACTTGGTTTTGTATCATCAAGTCGGAGTCGGACACCACATATGGTTTTGTGAATGAAGATAAAGATGGGGATTTGGAGGTCATTTGATCATGCCACTTTATGTCATAACGCCTAGGGTAGATAGTGACGGTGTGAGTTTAAACTGAGTGAAGATAAAAGCTGTATTGTATGAGCTTAGAATTTAGAAATCCAAGTTGATGAAAAGTTGAAATTCGGTTTACCATTTTAGAAATTAACCATCTCAGATTGATTGAAGACCAAAACACCATCAAACCATCAAACCATCACTCACCATCAACATCATCAATCCACCTGAGCTCATTCAATAATCAACCAATGCATCTCGATCACCTCTCAGCTAGTTATCTCAAGATTTGGATGATTTCTAAATTAAAACCAATGCAAGTTCATTCAAATCATCTTCATCACTTGATAGTTAACTAATCTGATTCTACTGATCAATTCACTATCCTATAGATGTGATGCAGATCCAACAGTCTTATCAGATTATGTTACTGCACTCTTGAGGCACGATCAACCTATAAGTCAACTTAGATCCTCTTGTTTGAAACAGCTTGACGATTTCTTACATCAAGGTGGGAATATCCTATCCAAATTTTCAAAAGCTCTTTCAAAGCACTAATCAACTTGATCTTGATAGAAACCTCGTCTTTTGTAGCTGACCTCTTCGATCATCTTCAGGCATTTGATGTCAATGGAAAATACACCCCACCAGATTTGACCAAGCTTTCTTCTGGCTTACTTGGAAAAAGATCATTCTCAATGGGAAACCTATCACCTGTCAATCATAACTCTGATGACAATCAAGATCAAGCTAATACATCACTTCCAATTCCTCAATATACACCTACGCAGAGTCATCCCAGTTTTTTACTCTATCCTAATGACAATTCTCAACCATTACCACCATCTCTACCACCATTTAGCACTTCTGATCCTAGGACTCAAACTCGCTTTGGTTCAAGCCCACCCAAAAACACAAGAAGTGCAAAACGAGCTCGAAAAACTGAGATTTGTCGTGATTACCATTGTGCGCGTTACTGTTATTTGGTATCTCTCTCATACTTCCACATTGATCTGAATTCCAAGTGTTTAGCAAAACTCAACTGATATCGTCTTTTCATCGATATAGACCGAGGGTTTTGTGCTAGAGGAGAAGGTTGTCAATTCTCACATGATGAAAGACAGGCAAATCCTTCTCCTGCCTCTCAGCTACCTTCAGCTGTATTCCCTCATCACTCTCGAGGCGATGCTGAAGCCTCTGCCTCCTCACAAGGCTCTTCACGCTCAACCATCATACCTTCTTTGCCATCTCAACCATTCATCCCAGGCTTACCACCCTCTCTTCCATTCACCCACGATGTGATCACTACACTTTTCCCTGGCAATTCCCTCACGCCTAGTAACGCTCCAAATCAGTATTCGGGTCAACCTTTTCGGTCCGATCATTTCAATCAAACTCCTCTAAGACCGAACAAGTCGAAAACAACCCTAGTAGTTGAAAACATCCCACAAAGTTCTCTCTCAGATCGATATGTTCGAGATTACTTTTCTACCTTTGGATCACTTGTCAGTGTCAGCGTTGATGTTTACAATGCTCAGGCTCTAGTCACATTTCAATCCGCTGAAGATGCTGCCAAGGCATATGCGTCGCCTGAGCCGGTTTTCAACAATCGGTTTGTAAAGATCCATTTTAGAAGGTTCAATCCTAGTGATCAATTTAGAAGAGACAATGCTGGGAATCCAGATCAACCAACTCGTCAAAATGTCAATATGATCCCTTTACCACAGAGTATCACACCTGGACACCATCCTCGACCTACTTCCTTACTGAATCATAATGCTAACAAATACCATCAGGCTTCATCAGATCGACAACAACATTCCGCTGAACCTAGTTTATATCAGAGAGAACAAGAACTTAGGGAGAAGATCGAAGAACAAAAAAAGTTGATGGAGCAATTGAGTTTGAAACAGGCGTTGAAGCGAGTGACAAGTGCTATTCCTGCTACTAAATCTGGAACACGATCTCAACAAGAGACTAAAGAATGCACTCCTCAAAATTCAGAAACCATTGGAGGCACTAACCCTGTATCAGAAGCTGGTAGTCAGAGAAATCTAACCAAGTCTCCTACTGGTCTGGATACTGATCTAGATGATCAAGCAAATAGAGGTGGATCATCAGAAAATCCGGAAAGAAGTGTAGGTGCTCACTTTGACTAACTGCTTGAAATAATTCGAGAAGACAAACACGCTGAGATGTTTATGTTCTCTAGTCTGTCCCTCCTTTGAGTGATCCAAGTGGGACTAGTGCGACTTATCAAGGGGGAGTAGTCAGAGGAAGAGGAGGATTATCGTCGACACGTGGCGGATTTTCCGGAAGAGGAGCATGGTCTAATTCAAATAAGGCTTTCAGGCTTGATAATCGGACTTGTAGCTTGTCTGTACGTGATGTACCTAATTTTGAAGCTCAGGAAAAGATTCGAAAACATCTGGAGGTTTGTATTTCTTATAACTAGGATCATTCATCATCACTCATCGGAGGTATAAACCTGATTCGATTGTGACTTTTCCTTGAACATAAAATAGCAATTTGGAACTATTGTAGAAGTTGCGAAGATGAAGGGAAATGTAGAAGAAGGAGGGAAAGACGATTTTACAGTAAAGTTTTCAACTAGAGCATCAGCTGAAAAAGTAAGTCAAAACTCCCACAAAACACACCTCTCTCTCAGAAAAAGGATTAAAGAAGTGTTATTTTTCTATGATAGGCATTGGCACATGGAAAAGATGTACCAGAAGTAGGAAAGATTAAGATGAGTTGGATCAATCAACCTATGAATAGAAGTAGTCATGAGAGCGGATTTATTCCTGGTCTTACCAGTCATTGGAGTAAGAATGGGAATGGGAATGCAACTGGGAATGTAATTGGGAACGGGAATGGGAATGGACATGTGGATCTTTTTGTGGGAGGTGATGATGAGAATGGAGATGGAGATGGGGATAGAGATGGATGGAAACGATAAAAAGAATCTATCTTCTGAATGATCTTTTTTTTGGTGGCCTATAGAGGTTTAGAATTGGGTGATTGGTGATTAGTGTCTTTTTGGTGTTGAGGATGCATGTTGCCAAGGATAGAAAAACATTTCATGTGTGTAGTATGTTTTTCATCAAAGTTTATATTGGAATTAATTTGTTACAGTTATAATGCTCCAAGCTTCTTTTTTGGGTAACGTGGGTAGGTATTGTGGCCCAGTGGTTTGGGTTGATTGATGGTGACTTGAAGGAATTGGGTTTTCTGGGGAGGATCATCAATGAAAGCACATAAAGCTGTTCTTGTGAAGTTTGTGACCTCCAAACAATTGCAGACCAAAACAAATTGAGGGGTAAAGAATAATTTCAAATGCCTTATGCCTCTTCAGATCCTCAGGAAAAACTGTATCAGGCATTTGTGTATTGGTTTGTGAACATACTTGTTTTAAAGCTGACTAGACATGCATATCTGGAGATCTTGGGCTCCAACTCCCACCTGATATCTTTGATAACAATATCAATACTGAGCAGTTCAATCAGAATTAGTGAGCAACATAGGCCTAAACTTTTCCTTGATGATATGTTCTCTCACCAGAATATTAAGAGCAGAATGTTGGCGGACTATCAAGCTGTGATCTCTTGGGAACCAGCTGACCCAATTAATATTCTTCCTCTTTATCTTACTCTGGATTTTTGTTGAGTTCAGGTTGACAGTTTCTCTCCCAAAAGATGTCGATGAAACACTTTCTGGCTGGTGAGAGTTGACACCAAACCAGGAGGTTTCAGACTGCCTGTGATCTACATGGTTGACAGATTAGGTTTGGTGGGTCAAACTTGAAGTGTTTGGGTTATATTTTTTTGCAACAGGTTACACTGTGGTGATAATCTTGTTGTTCATCAGTATGTGAAAAGTATTTTCATCAGGTCATGGAATAGACAGACATCAGCAGTGACTGACTGTGTAAGCAGTATGTGAATGTGATTAAAACAAGCCTCACATGCCAATTTGTGACCAAGTCTTCCCCCAAGTTGACAAAGCCTGCATATCAAACATAGCTCATCTTTAATTTAAATTCCAAGTTCATCATCCCTTGAGAATTTGTCTCCAAGAGACAAAACATTTATTTCTATACCACTTCATGATCCTTATGAATTTATCAATGATTCAGCTTCACATCTTTCTCATTCTATCATGTCATTTATTTATAAGATGTAGCACTGTCTCTAGGAGGCATATACCAGGTCTGAATTCACTTCTTTACCCAACCTGACAATGATACTTGTCATGATGATCATAATTGATGTTGATGCTTTCTGATTAGATCCTGGTTCAACTGTTGGGCTTGCTTGGTCATATACAGGGGTTAAAAATAATGAATATGTAAAGGATAGAGATGTCATCAATGAGGTTGAGCTTCATGACCTCCGTAATGATGATGGATTCATGCCTGAACTGGCAACAAATGGATTCACTTATGTTCAAAACAGGTATATATCAGGAATTGAAGCACTGGATAAATTTTCCCCCATGTTCACAGAAGCTATGAAAGAAGATTCTGTCAAACTAGTAAAAGATCTGTAAGTAAATTTCAAGATAAATGATTCCTAAATACTAAATACACGATTGAAACAAAGACTTTCTCAATGTGGTTATATACTCAGGACAAATGCACGTGAGGCAGTCTGCTTTTCACTTGGTTACCGAGGTGGTCCAAATCCAGAATCCAAGAAACCTTTTCCAATAATTCACTCTGATTTATCACCAAGTGGTGCAGAGTGGAAGAAACAAGAAATTCAGGAAGCTTTTCTTAAGTCAAAGGATCCAAGTATATATCATTTAGGTGATTCCATAAAACGTGGAAAGCATCTTCTCATTCTCAATGTTTGGAGACCTGTTGAAACTGTAGATGATAATCCTCTTGCTATCTGTGATTGGACATCAGTCAAGAAAAAAGATGCACGCAAATTCAAAGTCACACCTTCACACATTGGGAATGCAATCCAGGCATGGAAGTATCAACCTCATCAAAAATGGTTTTACCTGAGTAACCAGAAACCACATGAAGTATTTGTTTTCATGCAGCATGACAGTCATGCACAAGATAAACATGGAATAAATGTTCCACATGCTTCAATGATCATGAGTGGCCCAGGAAGTGGAATTCCTACTCGGACCAGCTATGAATTCAGGATTGCAGTGGTTCTGGATGACTGATCAATTATAAACCTTGAATGGGGAATCAATATGAATTGTGAGAATAACAAGAGTGTCTCTTTCATTCAAATAAATCAACTAGAAATGAAGAAAATATTAAAGAGCTTTCAGTCCTAAACTTTTGTTTTCTTCTCATGAATCTAATATTGAAATCTCTATGCTGGAGTGTTATAAGTTTTCAAGACCTTGAACTTCATGGTCAAATGTCTAGGAATCAATCCCCAAGTCACTATTGATGACTACCTGATTCTGATGTCTTGTTTCTCACACTATATGTCTTATTTCTGCAGATAATCATACTTTTGATGTTAAATTTTGGGTCAATCCTTTTCATCTTTGGCACTTCCTCTTTGTATAAGATGGCTATTTAACAAATTTCCACATCTTTGTGAAATGTATGCATGGCTATGATGTTTGATTAGGTTTATTATAAAATCATTCACCTCTTTTTGATTTTCTCTTCTCAAATACCTTAGCACAATTGAACTCCTCAGAGCATCCTCAGTAAATAAAATATTGATCCAAGTGATACTTTGCCTGCTTGAGGTTAAGATAGATGTCCATTGACATCCTTCAAGTGAGTTCAAGTGGTGGTACAACCTCTGATAAGTCTCTTTCAGTTAGATTGGATTTGGCTTATGGGATTCACAATAAAGTGGGATCAAAACAAAAAAATAAACACATCATTGGTCCAGAGTTTAACAAGTTTGGTTCACCTTGAACAATCAATTTTGATAGGATCCCACTATTTCTCGCCCCCTCGGCAAGTATCCGTAGCCCCTTGTCGGACCGGAGAGGGGGCGACAAGCATTTCGTCGCCCCTTTTTACAAAAGGGGCGACTAAAAGGGGCGACTCGTTTATTATTTTTTTTGGATGGGTGGCTAATAGATAGAAGTCGAGGAACTGTAAATGAGGTGAATACGACCACCGGGGGTAGGATCCAGTTGGATCCTGGCCCCGGTCATTGCACAGCGATCTCAAGCTCAGATTTCCTAAGAGCAAGAGGAACGCGCCGAAAATGGGTGCATAAACATTCATCTTAAATTGGCATAAGTAAGGGGGCATAGGCATAATACAAACATGATAGTAGATATACTAAGAACCAAGACATCACTTGCAGAAGAAGTGAAAATAACAAGAGTACGAACTACAGGTAGTTGAACACAACACACATAGTATGATGTGGATGTGGAATGAATAAGATGAAGGACGAAGAAAGAGAGCGGAGAGAGAGAGAGGAAGATGAAAAGGTGAAGGAGGGCACAGGGGCCAATTGGGGGTTGTTCAGGGGTGTTCGCCCCTTTTCGCCCTTTTTTTTTCATGGGATGAGGCGATGTTGGGTCTTTTGCGCCGCATTAGACAAAAGGGGGCTCAGCGTAAGGAAAATGGGGCGAATGGTAGTGGATTCTCGGGAGAACCAGTCAGAAGTGGTAGCCCCTAATCGCCCTTGCGGTCCGACTCACCAAGAATTTGGCTGGAGTTGCTCGGGTTCCGTCGGGTACCTCGGATAATGCCCCAAATCAAGGGGGCTACGGATACTTGCCGAGGGGGCGAGAAATAGTGGGATCCTTTTGATAATTCATAAGAAGATTGTGACCTAAAGTGACAAATGTGCTACCAAGATAGCACAAGTAAAGACACACCACCTCAAGTGTTGATAAAAATCAGATTATTCAATGATAATATACAAAATATGAATATATTTATAACTTCAACTTTTTAAATACTTGGACAAGCCATAATTTACACTCTTTGACAAGCAACAGCATTGTATCCCCTTGGTAATTGAAACTTTACTATCCTCTATTACATCAAACCACAACAAACTTCATAAAATTTTTGTGTTGAAAATCCTTGTGCCAGCTTGAGAGACGGTTTACCATGTTATGATGTTGCTTGTGTGAGTTTTACTGTGTAATTTATGTGTGACATCATTTTTATATGCTAATACACCACAAAGACAGCTTTGTGCGTCAGGGCGCCGGGCGTGTCTGAAATTCGGGACACGACCCGATGGCCATGAGCTGGGCACCGGTCAGACATCCACGTGCAGTATATATCCGCACCGCATCCGCAGGATGCGCTGGCGTCATTCATGCCAGGACGTCCTGGCAGCACACTAAGCTCGGATTGCCTATGGATGCCCACTGCATGTGGGCATCCATAGGGTGCACTGTGGATGAACAGCCTGCATCGATAATATGATATCGTCAAGCCACTCGAAAGACCGGGCATCGGAGGGACACCACAAAAACTAAGTCACCGGACGCCGACCAGTCATCCCTCCGTCATCCCAGTGCTATTGCTGCTCAGCCATCCATCTAAACGACTGGTAAGTCATTTTCTCCTTTTCCGTCTCTCTTCATCTCAATCAAACCTTTTCCCTTAGAATTGAATCCTGTGGTCTCCATTTTTTCACCTTTAGAATCAAATCATCTTAAACTATCTCAACCTGAGTCAATCCATCTCGGTTTCATTCGCACTTCCTCTTTTGCAAACATCACATCAAACATGTCGTTTGCTCAAATCATGGAATTGCGAGGCTTGTTTGTTGTAGATAGTTGTTCGTTTAAGTTTTTAGTTGTCATCACTCTATCCTTCTCTTGCTAAAATTGTCTTGTTTGTAGATTTCGAACGGTTCCTCTCTGGTAGATCGTATAAATATCGTTGTTTGTTATGCCATGGTAGATCAATGAATGAAATAGAAAGTCATAAGAATTTACCCAATCATAAGTCATTGGTTGCTGCTCAAGAAGCTATTGATCGTGAGAATGAGCAACATCTTGGCTCGTTCCTCCAGAATGACAACAATGATCGTTCCGACACGGAACCAGCAGAAGCAGATCATCAGGAAGAGTTTCCTGATGACTACAACGAATCACCAGAACCCGAAGGCTATACAGAGGCTCTGATGAAGCTTCTCACCGGAAATTACAGCGAATCTGAATCTGAAGATTCGGATTCCTCTCAAGAGGCTCGACAACATGTGGAGCTTGAAAATGTTGACTGGAATTCGATTCTGATTAAAAAGCTGCAAGAGGACGCGGATCAGAGCTCAACCACCTCTGAATCACATCAATCAAGTGATTCAGACATGGATAATGAAGCCATTGAAGAACCCTCAAAACAAAACACACCTCGAATAGATACGGACTGGTATCCTTTCACAAAGGAGGTGTGTATTTCATTAGAATGATACACTTTCAGTTTGATCAATGACTGATTCTTAATCCCATCTAAAGCAGGTTGTGGGATTGTTATCTTTAGGATCTGGACGCCACCTTGCATCAGAGAGTGAATACGAGCATAATCGAATGCTGTTTGGAATATTCAACATCACTCTACCCGCGTACAGAACTTTAGGACGGTTGCAAAAACGAATGTGTGCACGGCTGGGATTCAATGTGAATGTGTGGGAGAGTGCCCTCCGAAATCCGTGCTATGGACTCAGTATCAAAGAGATTGTGGCTCAGGTGAGATTTCTTTTCATGAAACACTATTCGAAATAAGCATATTGACAATTTTATATCGAACAGGAGCTTGCAAATCCTACTGTAACAAAACACTTGACCTTCATTCCGGAATACGAGCCAAATCAACCGACAAACCGATTATCTCAGTCTAAGAAGTGGCGAGAAGGATTTTCACGTAACCAGAGACTCCAGATGGTTCCATCAACAAAAGGACATTTCTTTCTCTACGAGCCAATCTGTCAAGCTTCTGGAGGGTGGATTGTTCCAGTATTTTTCTTCCAGCAGTCCGGGAAAATCTATGCGAAATGTTTGAAGGCATCCATTGTCTCTCAGGGAGACAATTCTTCAAATATAAAGATCATCGTGAATAAAGATCAGAATTTTGATTCACTTCTTTTGATTACTGTAGATATGGATACTATTGGGGCAACTTTTATAGATTCAAAGGATAGTAAAGGTATACCTCTGAAAGGAAGATATGGGGGAGTAATGTATCGTGAGTTTTTTTTTTGCTTGGTTTGATATTTTTTTTTGATCAAATGTACATTCTGTTATAGAACACGATGGAGATGGATATCGCGAGATACCTCTGCCCAATCCATGGCGTATCAAATCTAATGGTAAAGTGATTCAACATGTTCCACTTACAATCTATTCAGACGATACTTCTGGTAATGTCTCAAAGAAATGGAATAAGCATATGAGTTACTATTTTACTCTATCGGGCTTACCTCCGGGAATGACAAACCAAGAGTATAATATTCACTTTCTCTCAACATCGAACAAAGCGGGCGCACTTGAACTTGGGGAGAACTTGGTGACAGAATTAAAGTAAATATTGATTATTGATCATCTTGACACACTCAAAAACTGACCTTTCATCTTTGGATAGCATGCTCGGACAGGACGGATTCACTACTTATGACGAATCGCTAAAGGAGGACGTGCTTGTGATGGTCGTTCCTTTGTGTCATCTTGGAGATTCTCCAATGCATGCCGAAATCACAAATACGACAAACCCATTGGTAACTTTAAACCCCTGCCGTATATGTACACTTGGTGTTGAGACCCTGACGGCCAAGAAAGATGCTAAATACACTTGAGCGTTTGTTGGTCTTCATCAGGACAAGGTATGTGATATCAATTATAAGCATTTAATCTCATTTTCAAGCCATTTTGTAATTTGAAACATAAGCGGGTTCTTAAAACTGATTCAATCTTATGTTGTGGTGATATAGGGAGGTCCTCAGCCTCGTGAATGGGAAACTACAAAGTCACAAACTTACGAACTATGGGAATTGTTGCAAAATCCAAAGAAACATACTGAATTCCGTAGAAAATCAAAAGAATATGGTGTTAAAGATACGACAAATACACGATTTGTGGAACGCTTTCATGAGCTTCATCAAGATCACAAGTATTCAAAAGAAGAGGTACACAAGATGTTTAAAGATCTCAATGATCAATTTGGAGATCGACTGTTCAATCCTTTTTTACATTTGGCCGGTAAGTTCTACAAGTGTTATGTTTCTTGAACAATTAAATGACTGGATGCTATTAGGTTTTGAGGGACATTTAGATACACCGGTAGAATCTCTGCACGTGGTTTTACTCGGAGTGGTGAAATATCTATTCAGAGATGCGATGGACAATCTCCCTGATTCCGCACTACCTTCGGTTTTGGCACGATGGAAATCATTCGATACGTCCGGTTTAAATGTTCCAACAATTCAACCAAGAACTCTGACTAGTTATTATCAAAGTTTAGTCGGTAAA
Source organism: Melampsora americana (assembly GCA_022264835.1). Classification (NCBI taxonomy): domain Eukaryota; kingdom Fungi; phylum Basidiomycota; class Pucciniomycetes; order Pucciniales; family Melampsoraceae; genus Melampsora; species Melampsora americana. Next base: position 20,874 of record JAIFHY010000128.1, on the reverse strand, counting down.
GATTTCCAAACAATCTTGCAATCTATTCCCTTTGTACTCTATCCGCATTTCTCATACGAAAGACGAAGGATGTGGACCGCTTTAGTTCATCTTGGCTCTTATATTTTTCAAGCTGAAATTACCAACATGCGCACCTACTTGACCAATCTGAAAAAATTAGTAAATATATTCCTTGGCCACCTTATCCGATGGACAGCACAGTGGACAAACAAACCCAAGTTTCATATGCTAGTTCATCTCATTCATTCAATCGACCGCTTCGGACCACTTTCTCTAGTTGCAACTCAAAAATTCGAAAGTTTTAACGGTATACTAAGAATCGCTTCAATTCACACAAATCGACACAATCCAGGCCTTCACATTGCTCGAATTTTCCTTTATGCTGGCATGCTTCGACACATCTTTTCTGGAGGATCATTTTGGGATCGTAAAAATCACTGTCGAGCACGTGGAGGAAAGAAAATTATTGAGTTATTTGCAAAAAATGAATGGGTCAGGTCAGCTTTTTCTTATAACACTGATTGGAATGCAGAAGGAACTTTTTCAATGAAAGGTATGGTATGAATATATATTCTCATCAAGCCCTTTGAATTTTACTACTGACTGACTTAATACACATAGGTACGATCACTGCTCCTGGGACAGCTCCAAGTGAGCTGAAGGAGGCTTTTCCCAAACACAGTTGGTCACCAAAGAAAGAATCCATCCTTGCATCAAAACAGCGAGTTCGTCTGCGTAACTTTGTTCTCTTGGATCTCAAGTCCAAAAACTCACCACGAGTTGGCCGTGTTGAGAGTTTCTGGGAAGGAACACTCTCAAAAAGTGTTGAGCACTTAGTAAACATCAAGATATGTGACGTCTCCACAGATATTGATGAATTTTATGGATTTCGTGGGCTAACTGTCTCTCAAGAAGACCTTTGGATTCCCCTCAAGGTAAGAACTTCTTTTGCATCAAAAGAAGTAATTGATATTCCTTGCTAAAGACAGGATTACCAACTTCAGACTATTCAGTGTGTCTTAAACATTCAACACAATTGCAATTTGGCTAAATGTCAACCCCAGAAGAGTCCGCAAAACGACGATGGACAACTTCCATTGAGGTCTCCGTATCAGATCCAACATAAAGTTTTCAATGGATACCTGATCAACTCAGGGGCTCTATACTCAGCTGAATTCCATCGAAGCATTGCGGATATCAAATACCAGGCGTGGAGCGTAGAAGAATGGGAGGAATGTATCCATAAAGGTATGGAAAGTTGGAAATCAACTCAAGAAAAGAAAGAAAAATTAAAACAAGATCAAATGAACAAAACCACTAAATACAAGGAAAAAGAGAATGCTGCCAAAAGGAAACATGTTGCTATTGACCAGCCTGAAGACATTGATGTGGCAGGTCATATTGATCCTGCTTTGGTCTGAGAGTCTTTCAGTTTTATTGTTTTTTTTAAATTGGAAGTCTCCATCCTCCTCTTATTATTCTCCCAAACAAGCCTCCGTGTTGATCTCTTGTCACCAGCTCTTAAAAAGTTGTCAATTTTTTTTTGATACCTTTTCATAAAGTGAATGTCTTACCAAACATTACTTTTTTCCTGTCTCATAAAAAACTTGTGTGATGAGGCAAGAACAACCAAAAAAACTTGTGTGATGAGGCAAGAACAACCAAAGTGGCCCATTCTTTTTTGCCGAACGCTGGATGATGAAATCATCCAGTCGGTCATGTCATGTGATCAATGAAATTGACACTTTGGGCGGTTTTGTAACCAAAAGTGTGATTGTTTCTTTTGTCACCGTTTCTTTCGTCACTTCAACTTCAATTTTCGATTTGTCTTTTATCATCATCTCTTCTCATTTTCATCTTTCACTATTTCTCTTCCTGTTTTTTTTTCTTTTTGGTCACGGTGTCCTCCATCCCAATCTAATATGTTCAAACCCTACGCTCGCCAAGATCGTGCTAAAAAGAAGACTCGAAATCGTGGTCCTGGTACGTCCATTCTTCTCTTGACCTTTCAAGTTTGATCACTCATGTCTTTTTTTTACAGATAACGATACTCAATCTTTGGTAAACTCACTACCAGTGTCACTTAGGTTTCTCAACCCGCAGTCGAATCAGTCAGACAGTCACAACAAAGACCAGGAAGAAGAACGTCAAATGGGAGATAGCGAAGAAGAACGTCGACGAGAGGATAGCGAAGAAGAACGTCGACGAGAGGATAGCAAAGAAGAACGTCGACGAGAGGATAGTGAAGAACAACGTCGACAAGAGGATAGTGAAGAAGAACGTCAACGAGAGGATAGTGAAGAAGAACGTCGACAAGAAGATAGCAAAAGACCGCCTTCACCTGATCGACTTCAAGGAGGTTCGGTCAACCCAATCCGATCACTTTTCCGCAGTGCAGTCCCCTCCATCCCTTCTGTCAATCTCCCGATGTCACCAGAAGATTGGGCTAAATTTGACCAGGTAGCTAACATATTCAGTCTCGAACCCAGCTATTGAGCAGAGGCACTCCGACTTGGTTCAGTAAGCCTTTCCTCATCCTCTTTTCTGACGAGTGTAAAGTTTGAACGCACACTGATCCCCTTTCAATCCTTTCTGTTTCAGATTACAGGCGATGATAATCGTTATTGGACGATTCTGTGCCTCCAGCAACAGGCACGTCAACAAGTGGCCAAGCAGGGTGCCAGCTTGCACAATGACTGGACACCAGACACAAATCTCCCAGTAAGTCTTCCTTTCCTTTGTGAAGACCCAAACTTACAACACTTATTGTTTTAGGAACAACTTAAGAAGATCATCCGCCGTACTCTAGGAGATCCTTCGATTGAGTCATACACCGAAACCTTGAACTCAAACAAGGTTATCATTCCTGGATCCTTTCATCGGAAGGCTATGGTATGTAAACTTCATCTCACCCAACTCATAATGATTGAACGACACTGACACCAAGGTTTTCAGCAAGCTATCATGGACATGAGTATCAAGTGGAAGGCTGAACACTTACCACCTGACTTTGGAACTACGTTACAAGATCTATCGAATCATGAAAAGTTCATGGAACTTTTCAAGGCTAAGCTGAGACACGCTCGAGATGATTTTCGACTGATTGTAAGTCGAGTGGCCTCATCTCTGATTTGACTCGATTTACTGATCATCTATCCAATTCAATAGTTATTGAAGGAGATTTGGTTTACGCAAAGCAAGATAAACTCGAAGCAACCTCAAGTTGAAGTTCCAGCCCTTGGCTCTCTCCTTGGACAAGTAAGTTTGACAATATTTTATTTTCTTTGACTCCTTTCGTCACATTTGCGTGGAATGGTAAAGCTGACTTTTCCTCAAGTTGTATAATTTCTTTGATCCGAGTGAATCTCGTACCGAAAAGGAGCTTCAAAGAGATGTTGATACCAAAACCCAAGCTCGATTTGCTTACCTGGTGAGCAGTTTCACACCACTCAATGTACAAATGGTTCACTAATCTCATTTCAACTTTTTTTTTTATTTAGAGAATGGCGATTGGTATATACAATGAGACCAGCCCAGCCCAGCGTAAGGCAAACGGTGGATTTACTCATTGGCGAACGATTGATCGCAAGTTGGCTGAACTTCACAACAAAAGTCACGAATATCGCCGAGCGTAGGTCCATAACATTCATGAGGCTATCATACAATTGTGCTAACTCAATCTCCTATAAAATTCAGATTCAATGCCATTGTTCTTGCTCGAGATCAGGGTCTATTCAATGGAAAGAACCGATGGGACAAAATCAAGCTAAATGATCAATTTCAGATCCCGAGCGAGGAAGATGTTGTCACTGCCATTCCTTACCTGCCTCCGAATTCCAGTTGATTGGGTTATTCATCTAATCCTTCTCATTTCAATATCTAACTTGTTTTCTTTTTCATTGTATCCATATGTTTATTGTTTTTATTGTTTTTATTGTTTTTATTGTTCTATCATCTTATTGTTTTGTTGTTTTTATCATTATCATAATTTTTTTAATAACAATTGATGCTTATCAAAGTTATTAAACTTTCATGAAGCCAAATGAATCTAAACTACACAAGTGGAGTAAGAAAAAGAGTACACATCGAGGTACAATCTATCCGAAGGTCATCCAGTGCTCAGCGGCCTGGATGTCCAACGGGCTGCAGGAGGTGATTCGGTGAGAATCAATGGTGCGATTGCCCCCACGATGAACCCCAAGGGATGTCTGATGGATGTTCATCCGTCGTCTCTGGGCAGACCGACGTGCTCTGCTTGGACGTCCCCAGTCTGGAGTCCAACGGTCGGATCTGTATGGGGTGTGGGTGGATGCCCGTCCCCCACCAAGAGAAATCGGACACCCGAAGGACATCCAAGTGTCCTTGTGGTGTAGATATCAAGGGTTGTCAAGTCAAAATAATTACAACACAAAACCTTTAACAGTTACGGTACTCAAAGTAACTATGTATGCGTACATATGTGGCAAAACATAGATCAAGCACACGTCCAAAATGTCATTACATATGTCCACAACTTCAATTTCTGTGGTCCAACTCAAAATGGCAAAGAGAAAATAACAAGCCCAATTGGTTCGTCACTGATGATGTTAAAATTGAGATAATACACCCTTAAGAGCAGCCACAATCATTGGTGTTGAATTTGGGGTTATTCAGGCCAAATTATAAAATCCTTGGCTGGGGTCAACTAATCCAATACCAAATCCCTGTTGGATTAAACCAATGTTGATGGTGTGGTCAAACCCACTGAGGCTAACTTACAAAAGACTCAAGAATAGAAGGTGAAAGTGGCTGTATGGGTAGATGGATTGGAATGATAAACAGGGGATGTCTTCATTGGGATTTGATGAATTGATATATTTGGTCCAATGTTTCAGTCAGTGAATGGGTGAATTTATTGTTTCCCATGGTTTATCTCTTTTAAACTCATCACATTCTACCTTTGGAATCTTTTCTCCTCATCAAGGAAAATTGTTTCAAAGGTGAGTCATCACCATCATCATGATTTCTTTCATGATCCAGTGAGAACTCCACTGATGTTCTATCTTTGTACAGCATCCTATATCTCCTCAGTCTCTTGTCTTTCCCAAATTCTCTTGTACTCTTTCTATTATCTTCCTTTCCTGTCTTCAAGTTTGTCAAGTTCAGAAGTCACTAGTTGTCTTTTGCCTCAGTGTGTCTTGTCAACACTTACTCAAACCTGCTGTCCAACCTTTGTAAAGTTTATCAATCTTTTTGTCACAGAGCATTGAGTGTCATCTTTTTAGAATTCTTTCAATTCCAAAGGTGTTGGTTTTGAGTTGGAGTTTTGATTAGAGTCAATCTATTGCTCTGTATTACAGATTCATTTTCACAACTGTTCCTAGGTTTGAGTTGGCTTTCATCCATAATATTCTATCATTTTTTTCACTTTCAAGGATCCACTCTCTTCTAATTATCTATCAACTAACTTGTTCTCAAATGTCACCAATCAATTGGTTGTATTGTTTAATCCAAGTGGTACAGGTTTAAAGTATTGCCATATATATATATATATATATGTATATATCTAACAACAGCTCAAATATTGTCAACAATGTTATGCAATGGATTGATTGATGCTAAAAGAAAAAAATGTTGGACAGTAGTGATATGCTTTATCTCAATTTGTGTGTATTCTTTATGTCTAACTTGGTCATGTGCTAGCCTACCTGCAGGTTATATCTAGTATTGTGTGTAGTGGTGTGGTGGTTTCCTTTCCCTCACCTTTCACCATGTCAATATCCTTGTAGCACGTCCACGTGCACACACGGAGATTTTTGTAACAAATCTGAATGTCTCTTGGTCGGATTTAGACTGAGATTGTTCTTAAGCACCCTTTGCAAATTATGATTTAGTTAAAGAATCTGTGAGATTCTTTGTCATCAGCTGGGGTCAACTGACTGTTGATGTCCCAGTTGATAAGGGGAGGATATTTCTCTTGTAGAACCTCTTTTATGGGTCTTTTGAGGTTCTGATACAATTCATTTGTGTGTGTATGTCAATGTGCTACAAGAATACAAACATGGTGTTTCCTACTCACCATATTGATCCGCTGGCTCAGTTATGTTCATTAAAAGAATTAAGTGAAAAACATTTCAATAGAGTGTTGGAGAGAGAAGCACTGAGAAAATTGATGTGGTGGAGGAACAAGGTCATAGTTGAGCAAGGAGTAGTCAAGGCCATGGAAGTGGAAATTGTTGAGGTGGTTATCAAAAGTTCAAACAGTTTATTTCATTGGACTCTGGAAGATCCATAGCGCGTCCGTGAAATATTCTGTATAACTGATAATGTGTGTTTTGGATCCCCCTTATATTGCTTTATTGCGCATGTACTCCATGCACATCAAACATCTTGCTGCTTTGTTCCATCGGCGAGTCGAGCTTCATACATATTTATGATTTAAGAAGTGTGCCGTATCGCTCATGTACGCAGCAGGGTCCTTCAAATTTTCCGCAACTTGCTCAATCGTTGCGGCATGTTGAGTACATCGTCATGAAAAAATCAATTGTCAAACGTGTTCCTAAGTCCGATTACAACTTGTCTGATTCAAATCATTGGACAAACCTTTGTGACTTTTGATTATTTTCGACCACTGGAACATCACATCGCCTATACCCCCATTGGAGCCATATATCGAAGGAGGTATGTTGCTGCGATATATTATGTAGTCACAAAACATGCAAAACAGGGACCCAAGACGTGCAGATTCATGTCCCATGATTGGCCACTGGTCATCTGATGATGTTGTGAAATCCTCAATCTCCCCATGTATATGTGCCAGCTAGGAGTCAGACGTTAGGAGAAACCGGACAGACTCGCTAGGCTCAACGAAAAGTGAGTGTCATCGAATCCATACACTATCTACCCCAGAATCAGACACACACTTATAAAGATATTCGTTATTCAATTATCTCACTTGCAAACTTGTATGGAATAACCAAGGTCAACTTCAGCCATCTTATAGGTAGAAACAAGCTATTCCCCTGTGAAGATAGGGTCCTACTTATAACTGCGCGACGGCGGTGATTCCAACTCACTACAACATAGATTTGGAACAGGAGTTAATCTATCGGCACCGGGGTAACTTTTAAGGAGCACAGTGTTGACCCCGTAAGACACTCCACTATGTCGTTTCAATCGTATCATCAAGATCCGTCACTGGACTTTCACCGTCCAATAGAAGCCATACTCCTTTCCTGATGTTAGTTTGAACATGTCCTGAACTTTGATGTGAAGCCTAGCTCGCACGAGGATTGCTTTCCATACCCCTCATTGGGAAGCCGATCAGTGGAGGAAGAGGGACTGTCTGAGAAAGTGCTATAAAGATCTGCTCCTCTTCGACGACTGTCATCAGAGCACGTACCTCCTCAATTCTTCGGACCATCAATCTTTCAAATTCAAACTCTTTTTACTTTAGAAATAGTCAAGAAGGAATCGAAGCTCAGACGGCCCGATCAGGTAGATAGATCGCTCCTTTCCTCCTCGTATATGATATCTTTTGTCTTGCATCATAACAAATCTTGCTTTAATTCCGTGCTCTATCAATCCTCCTAAGAGGTCTACAAGAGAAAATAAATCCTAAAAAATCAAGAAGAATACAAACTTCCCTCATTCTGTAAATTTCGAATCTAAGTGAGAAATTGTTCTGAAAGAATATCCGGCAATATCACTATCTCCGGTGAGTATCTTTTATTAAACAAATATGCAAGAATTATATTTCTCGAATGCCGAGTGGAGAATGTCAAGGAAATAAAGATCATTCTAGTCCAAGATCAACAATGCTTTTTTTATCGGCTGTGGCTAACTTTGATCATCTTTTGATCACCTCTATCAAGCTTCATAATTGTGTAGTCTCTAGAAAGTTTTATCTGACCTTAATTGGATACCAGAATAAAGGCGCGCTCAAACAGCTTTTGGTGACCTCTGACTCAAGTACTGTTTGGTCTTGAATCAATTGGCCAACAGGAATCGAGGAATAATATCCCAAGCCTATATCATTACAATCTTACCTTCCAGCCAATCGGCACTTGAGCAATATCAACTTCATACCTAGGGATTCGAACCATCTTCATTCCTCCGAAAATAGTTAAATTTTCTGTAAGCCGTAAATGGATCTCGGAAGTCTTCCTCAAAATGTAACTGGCTTCAGTTCATCGTCTGCGGTTCATGCCGCAGCTAGCAATTCACTTCTGAATTTCTTTCAAGGGGTAGCGAATCATCCTTATCCCCAGATTCCACCCGGAATTCCAATCAGTCAAAGTCTATTTGAGTTCACCCTTCACCCTATGTTCCCTATCACAGCTGTGATAGGATATGTGACTATGATTGGCTGGTTAAATCGTCAACAAGACGGAAAAAATAGGATGAAGGGAGACTGGTGGAAGGCTATTGTGGTGCTTCATAATGTACTTTTGGCAGTGAGTGTCTAGCTCAAAATTTTACATACTTTCAAGATCATCTGACTGATAACATTGAGGTCTATTTGTCGAATCATCTTCATAGGCTTACAGTTTATGGACGTTCAAAGGTACTGCAACCGGGACATTCCAATACTTCTTCCGTGGATATCGCAGTGCAGGTGTCAATGGGATCTTACACACTTTTTGTGACACTTCAATGCATCTATGGGATAACACTTTGTCAACCTATAGTTATTGGTTCTACCTTAGCAAGTATTGGGAGATTATTGATAGTTTAATTTTGATTGGAAAAGGAAGAAAAGCAAGTCTTTTACAAGAGTATCACCATGCTGTGAGTACATAAAACTTCCCTCCTGAGTCATCTTCACATGATATCTTTGAAACGAGCTAAGCCTCTGCGTGCCATTTTCCGCGTTTTAATCTTTTAGGGCGCTATCATGACAGTTTGGAGTGGTTCACGCTACGAATCCCCAGCTTCGTGGCTCTTTGTAGTCTTCAACAGCTTAGTACATACCATCATGTACAGCTACTACGCTATTTCGGCCCTTCACCTACCCTTTCCTGCTGTGCTCAAGAGATCTCTGACAAAGATACAGATCACTCAATTCATTGTGGGAGGTTCACTCGGTGCTCTCACAATCCTCATCAGCCCTCCAGCTCTAGGAGAAATATCCAAATTTGAATGGACACCACTTTCAGGATCTAAAGGGTTTGAACGTCTTGGAAACGCTTTTGATGAAAAAGCTTGCTTACACACGCCGGGCCAGAAACTGACCGTCTTGGGAGGCGTCGGATGTCAGTATCATTTATCCCTGCTTGTTCCAATGGCAAATCAATGAAGAAAAGATGTTTTACTGAATTGTCTCCTTTTTTGTTTTGAAAATGATATGAGAACAGACTTGATACCCTTAACTGGTCTTTTTGTCTCTTTCTATATTCGATCCTATCAACAAAAACATAAATTGGCTAGTTCTACTAAAGAAAGTAAAACCAAAGTGTCAAAGAATGACTAAAATGATTCAAATCATAATGGATTTTTTTACAATTAGAGATAAGGATCGAATTGTTTTAGAGTTTTTTTATTTACATTTTCATCACCATATGTTCCTTTGTACATGTTTATATATGCATGTGAGATTATTGCAAGTCGTCATCTATCTAACACAAAAAGCTTACAAACCAACTTTTCTTTTCTTAATTCCTTGAGATTGCGGGGTTCTCATCATCCATTCCGATAGAGTTATGTGGATGTTAATGAATTGATATTATGATTATAATTTGCACAATGAATATCATGCAGTTTTTTTTCTCGTGAACTTGAGTAAGGCCGATGATACTGGGTTTGAAGCCACATCCCTATTGTTGAAAATTTCATAAATTAGTGAGTGCTATGTGCAAAATATTTATACATAGGATTCGGAGGGGATTGAGAGACATCATGGCACAGAAACCCTTTACAAAGGCGCCATTGGATAAAGATCGGAGGCCCAAAACGGCCTAAAGAGGGAGAAAATGACGCTAATGATTCAGAGCCCATCGAGCACCTGAAGCTGTAACTCTTCTCGTCGAAATGCCATCAAAACAATTTAGGCAGTTCTGCATTCATTCTCATATAGCCAAGTGTATCTTTTCAGACTTTCACAACATCAGAATCACATAAATTGTGTCATCAGGATTGTCTCATGCAACACCAGCCACACGTGACTTTCCGGGTTGACCCGGTCTACGTAGCCTCGATTGAAGCATATTGAGCCCCTCAGAGACAGGATATGTGTATAACGAATCTTGCGTCCCCTTGGTACATCAATCCACTTCCTATTGTATCCCCTCATTTCTAACGAGCCTCGACCATCGAACCACCAATAACCCCACACCAAACAACACCAACACTTACACTATTCATCATGTCTGCCTGGCGTGCGCACTTCGGGTTAGCGTTTTTGGGACACTCTGTTTGAATTAACTTTTCTGATCGTATCGATCTTTCCTAATCATAGGTTCAATAAGTACCTTACTATCACTGCTCGTGCCACTCAACGAGCTTTGAAAGAAGAGTTTAAGGGAAAAGCCGAGACTCGAGCGAGGACTAACCTACGTTATCAGACCTGGGAAGCCGGTAAAGCCGGTGAACAAGTCGGTTTTATTTCTTTTTCTACTTCATGCCGATTGTCAACCCTCGCATCGACACATCTCTAACCTTTCCTTTCTTATCTTACTTGTATATGTGACTTTTAGACCTGGGTGAAGGCCCAAGAAGAAACTGATCCCTCCAAGTCTGCAACATCCTGATGCGACCACTATTTCAAAAGATCGATGCTACAATCTGGATCGATCAAAGTTAGAATTGTTCTATGATTTTTGATTTCGAAGAAATTCAACTGAGATAGCTTCATTCAAGATGCTGTCCATATAGCTCTCACAAAACTGAGTCATCATCCCAGTTGCGCCACATGCGTTATGTTACTCAATTTGTGGTCCGATCTATGTTACTATTAACTGGCAAGGTAGTGGACTTTGTAGCTGTTGGTGTCTGAGTGACTTTGGTCCAGAACCATCGATCTGCCTATTTCAAAAGGAAGATGTCAGCCCAGGGCGTTATGCTGTCCCATAAAGTGATCTGGCGGCCAATGGCTTCGAGCTGCATAGAGGTTGATGTCCTCTTCAATTCCCAACTTGCGTGCATGTAGCGCAAGCGCAAAACAGACTCTCAGCAATGCCGCATTCTGATACTGGATTATCGCCCAAGACTCATATGTATAAGTCCCTGATGCCTACCGTGGTCAATGATAACAGCCCGGGCTCAATGACAGTTTCAGAATTGTCTTCAGTTGATCAGATTGGCAGTCTGCTGAATCACCCCATCAAATTTGAAACAGTACCATTCTATAATCACCAATAGGATTAAGAGCTTGTATGAACAAAACATACATTATATACCCGTCGGCATCAAGATATGATTGCTCAAGCTGAGTACCGCTGGAAACAAACAGATCATGATGTTCTGATCAACGCGTCTAGTGATTTTGCCAACATAATATTTGTACTCATTATTGTGGGGTGAGGAGAGAAACAGAACCTTGTGTTGTCTCTACATTGGAAGATATGACATAGGCAATGATTCTCATCAATCATATAACCTTGCATTGCATTTGTGCCTATGTTTCCCTTACAAAATTTACACAAAGCTGGAAATCAATAGAAGGGTATGTAGGGGAAGTATAAGATTATTTCCATTTCGAACTGAAGTTAGCTTTCATATTTTCAAAGAATTAAACTATTAAAGGATACAACAATAACAAGAAATAAATTAAATGATCGAAGATATTAAAACAAAGCTTCCTATCAATTTGATTTATTGATAGGTATTGCGACCCAAGGTACTTCACCATCCGGATTTACCATCTCTAAAGTCATTTCACCTTTCTTTGTAGTAGGATGAAACTTTGTGGTCTTACTATGAACAAATATTGTATCAGATTCGAACAGGACGTCCATATCTTCTAAACTTCTTCCAGCAGTTTCCGGCTAGAAACACGAAAAAGCAATCAAAAATGAGAAAGGCTCGAAATTAATGATTTTGAGGAAAATGTTTTAACTCACATAGAGGAAGTAGATGTTGGGAATTGTGAAGATACAAAGTCCGCCAAATCTACACAGTTTTCAAAGAAACAGTCAATGGGTTTGTAAATTTAGAAAAGTTCGATGGGCATGGAATTCAAATCACTTACAAGATGAATGTCCAGAATCCAATGGCATTGAGTAAGAATGGTGTAATTTCTGTGACAATTCCATTTCCAATAGACCAACCTACAACACTCCACTGTTGAAAAGAAACACCATGATTCAGTTTCATTAATCCACCTCTCCAAGAGATAGTACCGCAAATAAACTCACAGCACCACCTTTAGATCTGCAAGAGTTAGGCATGATCTCAGTTGGATATAACCAAGGAACTGTTAACCAAGCTATTCAGGTCGGAAATAAAGATGATCAAAATTTAGTAAAATCAAACGAAATCAAATCTCTGATAGAATCAAACACGCACTAGCTCCAAAAGTGGACGTGTACAAGAAGATACATCTACAACATACAAAATAATAGGTTAGAAAAATGCGTCGGAGGTTTGAAGGATCGAAGGTAAGGGACTTACGTAATCAATACCGAGCCCCATCTCGAGCGGACGTCAGCTGGTACGTTGGTATCAATCGCATATCTAAAGGACCAAGGAGTGAGTAATTTTACATCTCACATGACTCGATTAATATGAATATCTTACTAACCTAGTTGAGACACCACCCAGGAAAAGAGCCAAGCCCATAACCATAGCTCCCCAATATAATGTGACTCGTCTTCCCATCCTATCCAGAGTGAACACAGCGACTAGTACGCTGAACACTGTGAAAGATACGATCACATTTAGAGTTGGGGTCAAAGTGAAAGTCAAAATAATTGATGATTACTCACTATAAGATATGTTATTGATTCCAGAGAGTCTTTTAAAAAATAGAAATATTTCACTCTAGTCAGATTTTGTAAAATTAGATCAAAGTATTTCGAAAAGAAAGACATACAAGCTGGAAAAATGTTCGTCAGAACCAGCCTAAAGAAGAAGAAAGAAGAAGATTTTAATGTTGATAAGAGTCAATGTTCAGATGTTTAGATTAAATTGGGGATGATTGAGTCAAACAACTAACAAGTTGAAAAACATCAGGAGCATAAACTGTCACTACACCAATTCCTACTAATTCTTGTAAGATTTGTAACCAAATAACAAGCCAAGTTCGACGACGAAGATGTTGACTATCTTGCTTTGCGATCATGCTCCAGTATGTGGGTTTAGCTATGGCAAATTGTTCAGTCAGCCTAGGTCCTTTTTTATCCAGTCTCTTATTTGGGTGACCACTTACAAACATTGAGCTGTTCGTTAGCTGCGACGGCTATGATACCTTCCAGCTCTAATTCGATCTCCCTCTCAACATCTGCTGCTCCATTAGAACGGGTCAAGTTTAAGATATGTCTTGCTTTATCTACTTCTCCTACTTTAACCAACCTAAATGAAGATGATGATCAATTTTTCGAAAAATAGAATGGATGGAATTTATAGAAAAGAAGATTACCATCTCGGCGATTCTGGGAATAGTGGGACCAGGATTAATAAAGCTAAGATGAACACAATCTAAAAAAGTGTCGTAAACTCCGGATTCAGATCTAAGTTTATATTCGGATGAAGTGACGATTTCTATCTTACTTGTAAAGCGAGCGGAAACCTCCATCTAAAACTTTGATTTCCATCTCTTAGACCAAATTCCGTCCACTAATAAATAAGTTAATTGCAAATTCGTAAGTTTAGACTTCTTACATTCTTTCAAAGAGGAAAATCTAGATAGAAGACTTACATAGGCAATCACCAGACCAAGGATATTTAAAAAGACTATAAATAAAGTAAAAAACAAAGGAGAATATTAGTGTTTTAGATAAGAATAAAGAAATGAAGATGAGATTCCTAACATTCAAAACCTAAAGCTGCTCCTCGATTTGTATGATGAGAAATTTCTGACGTCCAAACAGGTACAATAGCATTGAGATTACCAGTTCCAAAACTAAAAAAAGACAAGAAAGAGAGATTGAATGAGTCATTCGATATATATGAATCTATATTCAAGAGAAAAAAATCAACTACATACCCTGTGATGACTCGTGCCAAACTTTGACAAATCAAGTAAAGAGATTAATGATTAGGAATTCAATCTCTATAGAATTTGTGAGCGAGTTTCGAATTTGATTTTCTTACCACATCCAAAGCAACTGAACAAAATGAAAAAATCCTGAAGTCAGTTGACCTTACGAAAGCAATTTCTCCAAATGGAAAAAGAAATAAGAGTCGTCAAGATCTAAAACGTACACTTTGAGAAGATGCCTGTAGTGACGCTCCAACAACTGCAAAAATACAACCAAAAACAATAGCTATTGGACGAAAAAAGCATATATAAGTAAGACAAAAGTAAAGGTTGATATATATATATATGGATGAGTTTGGGATTTGTACTTCTCAGTCGTCCGATTCGATCACCTAGCGATCCAGCTACTAGAGCTCCGACTAGTGTTCCCTATGATTTGATAATGTATAATCAGTTATACATTCAGAAAGGATGGAGTAAAAGTGACGGACGATGTAATAAACAGCGACAATACTAAAAAAATCAGAGATGAGCAAATTGAATCCAAATGATAGAAGATTGGTGGAATAAACCATGGAGTTGTAAAACACTTACCCTCCGATTGCTGCTGAATCTCTTGCAGTTTGTGGAGAACTATCCACTCCCATCAATCTACGATAATCTCCTGTATTATTAACACCTGAGAATTTTAAACAATACCATATCAGAACTTTGCAAAAACATTCTAGAGAATAGAAGAAAAAATGATCGTACCTGACATCACTCCCCTTGGTTTTTGGAAAATGAAGAAAGTGATTGATAAGGCGAAAGAATCAAAGGAGTATAAGTTGAAGAAGAACTCACTGATCAAATCCATAAAACCTTTTTAAGTACGCAATCATCCCGGTCGATCAATATCAATCAGTCTCCAAATTTTTCTCACCTATTGAATACCAAACACAATATAACTCACATGATAGCTAAACCAGCCACAAGATTAATAGCGGTATTCAAACTTTTACCCTTCAAAGGTAATTGTCTCTTGGCATTATAACCACCAGGAAAATACTTAGCATATTTCCAAACTTTAGCAGTTTCAGATCTTTTAATAATTCTTTCTCCTACGATTTCGATCTGATGATTCAATCTATAAACTTCTGTTGGTGAATTATTAAGATCTCTATTGGGCTGTTCATTTTTTGATAAATTGTCCTTGGAATTGTTTTCTTCAATCGGATATGATATAGGTGCTACTGCTGGTGGTAGAACTGTGATATCTTCACTATAACCTGGATTTTCCTTCATTGTGTTATCCATGTCGTTTGATGATGGAAATAAAATTAAAGTGGATGAATGTGGTCAAAGTTGAATGATCTGACCCCCAACGAGGAGCTTGATGTTCCTAAAGAGTTAGATGTATTCACGTTGATAAGTAAAGCTGATAAATTAGGGATGAAGGTGTTAAGAATAAAGGTGGCGATACGAGGTTGTCGTATGAACGCCTATAAAGAAGAAATAATTGAAAGATTTCTTGGGACCATTTACTCTCCCTTACCTTATAGACTTCAAGAAAACTAACGAACTAAAAAGATTAGAGGTCAAGAAGGCTGAACATCATTAAGGCTGAGCCAAATCAGATTAGTCAATATTGAGATCTCATAGACATTAAGTCTGATGGCTATCTTCTTAGTCCATGTGACGTTTTAACTTTCAGTCCTTATTAAAATATTCGAATGTAACTGTTTCTTTAGTTGAAGGAAAGTTACCTCGTTACTCGGGATAGCTGATCTTTACAAGCGATATGAACTTTGATACACCTTTCTTTCGAATCGAACTTCAAAATTCTATAACCAGTTAAAGTAACAATGATATTGGGCTTGACGCAAAAATGAAACTAGGTGTCATTGTCAAGAGACATGTTTACCTAACAAATTTGATAGTTAAAGGTATCCTTCAACACCGATGTCCTTCAATGCCAAACCGATTTCCAAACGAGAGTTGAGTTTTGCGTTTAATTGATTCATATATTCATATCTCTGTGAACCAACCGTTACCCAAGTCTGCGAGTGAGACCCCGTGTGAAATAAGCTTAACACGCGAAACACAACTTTCGGCTGAAATACAATACCGAAGCTCAACTATCACCCTGAAGTCATGGGTACATATATATGGGATCTTCTCGGAATATATTTTCGGCTAGCATAGAGTATTCATAGCACACGCTTACCTTCGCCTTAGGTTGGCTACCTAGTCAAAATATTTGACAGAAGCTCTGGAATGAGTCAAATCAGGTCAAATCTCAATACAAACTTCGATTTCTGGTACACCCATGATACCCAAAATCATTCAGGATCATCTGATAGAATATGTAGTACCTCAATAAAGGTTCATCGCACCTCATAGCACACTGATCTAAGGAACCAGCTAGCAGAGGATATATCCAATGGCATTGCTTGAAGATATCATAAAGTTGAAATTCATTATTCTGTTGGATCGGGAGATCGGGTTGACATATCTTCTGTCACAATGGACCCGAGTTTTTTCCTTCGCGCCGCCCATTCTATGGCTCGGGCTTGCCGACGTAAGCGTTCAGCTTCGTCAATAGGTTTATGAGCCAGAGTATCATGAATGTTAAGTACGTTAAGTTCAGGATCTGTAGGTGAACCAAGTGGTAGGTCTTCACCCGGCGGATCTATTGGTTTGACGAGTCCACCCGTCGGAGGAGATGGATTGCGAGTTACTGAAGGTGGATCGGATGTCACTAGTATTGTGGACCGAGAGGTGCCTTCAAGTTTATCATCATTCTTTGTCCGACTCTCTTCTTCATTCCCATCGACGTGTTCGTGCTCCCCGTCTTCCTTAACTGCATCGCCTTCGTCACTCGATTCACCATAATCAGCGATACCTTGTAATCCATTAATCTGAACTTCAGAAACTTTAGACTTTTCGCTTGTTGCGTTTTTTGTAGATTGTTTTCCGGATTTCATTGATTCCCAATATGATCTAAATTTGCCATCTTTACCTAAAAAAGAAGCAAATCTAGGATCATTACCATGATTGGCCAAGATTCGAATTTCAAGTAATGAGGGAGAAGGTGAAGAATTCAATGCTTCTAAAGTTCTTGACATGAGTAAGATTTGATCAGATGGTGGAATCTACACAAAAAAATAGTGTTCGATCAAAAAAGACAAAATTCAGTCAATTGAACCATTTCAAACATTTTAAATTGAATTGTAAGGCCTTTACTTTCGATAGTCGGATATTTTCTTCCCGTTGTTTTTCTTCTTCTTCTCTCAATCTAATTCGCTTATGTTGTTGCTCATCTCTCTTTCTCCTTAGTTTTCTACAAATCATCGTCAGATAACAGGTAGAGTAAGTCCCAGCACCAAGCATCGGTCTCAATGAATGTTTGCAACTTCTTTTCAATTTACCTTTGTGCAATTTCTTGTCGTTCCATTTCATCAAAATAAAACATCTCTTCGTGATCCGAGGGTAAATCAGAGTACCCAGTTGGACTAACAGGAGGTGGAGTGATGATAGCGGGTTCCTCAAAGCCATTAGGAGGAGTTCTAGACAGCAGTAGTCGAGCGTCATATCTAGATATGAAAGGCATGTTCATTGCATACGTCAGTAAGTTGTAGCTTAGATGATTACTAACATCGACATTGTCATTTTGAAAACTATATTGACAGTATTAAGTTTTGAACTAATTGCTCTATTGAAAGCTTCGTAAATTCATGATCACCAGACAGTAGATGGTGTACACTATCTTGTTGTAGTTTTGATTGATTTCTTATACCGCTTGGGACCTCCTTTCAACTTCTTGACAAATTCATTCCGTTCTTTTTGGCGCAGAACTCGTCTTTGACGAGATTAATGTAGATTATCGAGTAGTACGTTGTTCAATGTTGATATCAGATACGATTTGAGAGCGAAAGGTCGAAAGATTCTGTTTGTGATGTGACTTGATGGTGCCCTTTGACCTATATAATCCCTTACTCAGCATAGGTAAAATTGAATTCCCTTACCTATCTACCCAAACCCCTTCTCCTTGATCTGATGATGAACTGGTAATATTTCCACCTATCCGGATCAATCTGCCTCCTTCAATTTCGTCACTTCTGCCCTCAGCTTGTTTACCAAGCCATTCATTATCGCAAAGTTCAGCTTCGAATGCTTCAATATGTAATCCGGAAAGGGTATCTGCTGTTTCTGAAGGGTCCCTATCGTTTGAGTATAAGTTGGGAAGTGATGCAAATGTGGAAGTAGGAGATTTACTTCGTCTTCGTTTTTGATGAGACATTTTTTGAAGCTAATTTTCTGGTCATTGGTTAATCCACGATCAGGAATCAATCTCAAATTGTCGCGATGAGAGCCAAAACCTGTATTAAGCCATGACTCAAACCTACTCAAACCCATACATATCACCTTTCATCCTGGAGTCTGGACAATTTTTCATGTGCCTTTTTCATTGAGCAGCTTAGTAGACTGAGTTATCATTATTCTAACAAATATTGGAATTTTCCTTCACATATTCTATAGTTCATTCATCATCACATCTATCTGAATCCAAGTGATTTCTTAGTATGACCCAAATATATGAAGGCAGCCATGAAAATATGATGCTCTGGGTTGTATGCAGAACTATAAGTTTGGCTTAAGAATCTCAGATCGGAAAATCTTGATAGGCTCTAGGGAAACTCTTTGGTTCTCAGTCGGAGAATGAAAGCAAGGGAAATCAGATAATTATTCTGATGAAGAGAAAGCAGCTTCATTGTAAGAACAACGTAAAGTACATATAAAAATTCAGGTGCCAATAATAATGATTGAAAACTGTTCCTAGAGTTTCATCTTTCTCTTTTCATAATTCGAGAGTACTATCATTATAGATTAAGATTCTTATAATTTATAAAACTTGAGGTCTAGGACTGCTATCTTACTTAGCAGTTCATGACAGAAAAGTGGCCGAGAATTGCAACATGTCCATTGGGTAGGTTTGTCAAGGTTGCATCTGGAGAAATATTTACCTTGACTCGCCACAGGAAGACTAACCCAGAAATTTCGTGAGGGGGCTATCAAGTCGCGTGCAGTCTACAATCAGTCCCTGAAGCCTTCGCCATAGGACTATCAGCCCGACTGCCCCGTGTGACCCAATGGTTTTTTACAATAATGATGAGGAAAGAAAAAAGGGGATGATACCCACTACGTTGATGAGCTCGGACGGAGGTCCTTATGGACATCCTTCTCCGCAAAGATGATACTTCAAGTAGCCTCTATTTCTCTACAAAGATGATATGCCAATGCAGCCACTATTGCTTGATATGACTTGGACCGCAAACACGCGGTGAGACCCAGTATGCTGATGAGACCTGACAGAGGTGATGATCATCATCATTTTCCACAAAAATGAATAGTATTTGAATAGCCATTATTGCTTCAAAGAGACCGCAGTCCATTGACTGCACGAAGCTAGCCTCACAATTCCTAGACATCGCATACACCATTTGCCGAAAATCTTTTGAAGATGAACTCGGGTCGACTTTGGATAGGCATTTCGACAGGAAAAGGGGCCATTAAACTGAAACCAGATGAAGTCAATCAAGATCTTCTACTGTTCTGAAAACTTTACTTTCTCTCAGTTTAACTACATACATAGCTCAAAGATGTTTCGATCGAAGACGTAGATGTCTATGCGTAAAGGTTTTGCATCAGTCTCCACAAAATGTACAATGACAGTATTCGCTCAGAATGTTTTGGAGATGAGTTCCGATACGCTTTGAATCGCATTTCGACAGGACACGGTCCGATGAGAATAAAACTAGATCAAGTCAATGTTCTACTGCGCGGAATATCTCAGTACGTTCTCAATAAACACTTTCTCTCACAACTTCCACCTTCATAATTGATAAAGATCTCAAGAATTCTGGATGTGATGGAATCTCGATTTAAAACAATATTGGACTACTTCAAGTAAAACTCATTACTTGATATCTTGAACTCGTATGCGGATGCCGAGTACATGCTTCGTCAGATAGCCGGAAAACCTCGTGAAAGAGATAGAAGTTCAAGAATATAGCTCAAAGATGTTTCGATCGAGAAATTCAACGTCCATACGTCAAGGTTTTGAATGGACGGAAGTCCCGGATGGTCGAGCTGCGACTCCTCTTTGTAGACGGGAACCTGGTTCGGAACTGGAGCCATTTTCCTCAGAGTTTCGTTACTTCACATTTGATATTTGCATATATTTTATTTCTGTAGGATCCCGTCAATCGCCTCGTCCTCATATTCAGCCGACGCAGCCTCAAAGCGGCAAGACACCAGGCATTTAGCACTTTCTTCAAGTACGTCCGACCGGTATCGGCCCCTGTAGCTTATGGGGACCCGTAGCTTATACCGTTGCGCTCAACAGGGCTAAGCAAAGGAAGATGGTGATTGCAATACATTCAGCTTTTGTATAGAACCTGAACTTTCCGGTCTTGGCCACAAGTTTCAAAGTGCTTCAACTTCAAGGCAGTGCTCGTATGTCAGGAAGATTATCGATGGCTGTTACAATACGTACGTGAAGGTGTGGAAACCCGGTATGGATGCAGGACAGTCATATCATTCTTTGAAGATCAGGACTGTGGAGTTTGAATGTGTCTGATGGGTATAAAAGTCGAATCGTTTTCACGATATTTCCTTTTCATCCACACATTCTTCAACTTGATTTCGCGTCTTGAAAATCAGTGGTCTGCTCATCTTATTATTCCTGAACCTTTTTGAGTACTTCAATCACTGAT
>JAIFHY010000127.1:0-195254 GCA_022264835.1 Melampsora americana | reverse complement strand
TCGTGCACCTTTGTCCCGCGGTACCTACGGCGCCGAACACAGTAGCACGCAATGCAAGGTCCATTGAGGCACTCGGCATCACCACTAGTGCCTATCAAGACACGAATTTTCAGATAAGCAAATGAACCTGCTAGGAACTCATAGAAAGACTGTTTAGAATGGTTCTTACATTGTTCCCACCAAGCTCCAACAACGTCTTTCCGAACCTAGCTTGCACTTGTTGACCCACCTCCTTGCCTACCTTTTCGCTTCCAGTAAAGCTAACAAGATCAACCCCTTTATCATTAACAAGTGTCTGACCCACGGAGTTCCCGCCACAAACTAAGGCGGCGATAGCTCCTGGTAAACCGTGATATTCGATGACCTCTGTGATAATCTTGGTCGTGGCTATCGCTGTTAATGGTGTCGAGGGCGAGGGTTTCCAGATGGTTGAATTACCAGTAATGAAGGATAGACCAAAATTCCAACCGTAAACCGCACCTGATGAAAACGAGAGGAAAGAGTAGTAAATCATCAACTCTTCCATGGTCTCAGCTTAAAAACTTGGAAAATGCTCAACTCACAAGGAAAATTGAAAGCTGAGATAACTCCTACTAAGCCCAATGGATTCGGAATCTCCTGAATCACATGACCCTTTCGTTCACTAGAATAATCTTGCCACCAAACATCCTACTAAGCCCAAGTGCATAATCAAAGATTTGAATTGCTTCCTCTACTTCACCTAAACTTTCGGCTTTGATTTTTCCCATCTCAATCGTGATAAGTGAAGCAAGAAGATCCTTCTTTTCTGTAAGTTTTGAATTGATTTCTTTTAAGATTTCACCACGTTTGGGACCAGGTACTTTTTCTCCATTCTAATGCTGCTTGACGAGCAGCTAAGATAGTCGCAGTAGTTTCGGATGCATTCGGTGAGGAAATCGTTGGACCGATTGGTTTTCCATCTGCTGGATCACAAGGGGTCAGAAGTTCTCCCATGACCTTGTTTCCATTTTCCATCATAAAATCCTGGTAATGGATCCTGAGATGTTGGTAAAATTGATAGTTGTTCAAGTATAGGTTGTGCCCTAGTTGAGATAGAGAAAGGTTTTGAAATCTTCAAAGTTTGATGTAGATGATATCGGTTAGTGAGACGAAGGTGATTAGGTATTCCGATGAGTTTAGTTGTTTTACTCAAGTTTCTGCTCATGATGATGGAACAAAGTGAAGTGAAGTCAAATGAGGTCGAACGGTCTTGGACTCAGCCGAGTTACATACATACATATGTAACATACGTCATCAGTCGTCGTCGTCGATCACTGATCATGGCTTTAGCGATCTCGATGTATTGTATTGTACATACATACCATGGCTTTACAATTTCCGTTCATCATCATTTTTTGGGTTGTACATATTTTAAAAAAAATTGATTTTGATTTTTTGAGGAGTTTTTGATTTCACATACCACACTAACTAGCTTTACGACTTCTTGTGGGGTTTCTGTTGCAATGGAATTCCTTCAAAATAGGTTCAATGTAGTAATGAAGACAGTCATCAAAATATACAAAGAAATACAAAAAGATGAAGACCATAATCAAAAAGGAAGGAAAGCCATCATAAGTGACGATATTGAGTTTCAAGTATCTAAATCCGTGTTCAAATGACAAATTCTCCCTCTTGCTTGGATAAATTGTGCTTGGTTTGGATAAACTTTTGGTGTGTCTAGAATTGCTGTAGCTGAGTTCATCTTGACATTATATTATTCAGTTGTTTCCCAGATCCTTGCCTTTGCTTGATGTATTCCTTGCAATAGGATATAAAATGCGTCAGTGGTGTCGTTGCAAAGGAACCTTCACATCTCATATTATCCTCTTCAACTTCTATCCAATGTAGGAATCTCTTCAATGGGCACTGGCCGCATCTAAGTTGAAAACTTTCGGCTGCTTGGCCTCTCTTAATCTGTTTGCATCAGCTATCTATCTCTCTTTCAGTTTGTATGGTTTGATATGAAGAGCTCCTCTTTGGTGAAAAAGTGTTTGTGTGTGTGGTAAAAGTCCTCGATGAGTGATTTCCAATCTACTTTGATTTTTGTAGCTCATAATCAACTTGCGCAGAGCTTCCCATTAATTCAGCATCATGCAGGAACAATCTTACCCTCACTGGCTGTAAGTAAAGAGCTTTGGAGCTCAAGTTTATGAGACTCTGACCATAATGAAGATACCAAACAGTATACAAGTATAAAGATTTATTTGAAAGAAGTAATGGTATAAACAATTATTAAAAGTAAGATGTAGAAACTCATCCAATCAATTTATTTAGCCCCTAGCTTAGGATAGATCCCAATTTCAAATCCCATAATTCAAACCCATGAACGTTTCCCATTTCAGTTCCATTAACCTCATCACCACCAATCTTTTCCCTCCACTCAAATTCATAATCATCACCAAATCCAATATAAACACCTTTAACAGATCCATATTCAAATTGATTCACATTAGAAGAATGTTGATGATTTTTAATCTTCTCAATCAATGTCCAACTTTCTTCACTATCAATTTGAATTTCATCTTGATTTTGATTTTGATTTTCTTGATTAACAATCTCAATCTCTTCATTCCTTTCCTCAACCATGCTCTGATGAATAAAATCAATTAAATTGTTCTTACTTTTACCTTCAACTATATCTTTTAACCATTTACTTCCAAACTCAAAAAAATCTGCACTCATGATTCCCATCAATCCAATCTCTTCACTCTTCAAAATTCCTTTACCTTCTTCTTTTCCAAACTTTCTAAGTTTACTTAAATCAATCAAACTTTTCGAAAGACTCAAGTATCTAAGACTATCAATGATCATAGAAGATCTTTTAACAGTCTCTTCTAATTCGTCCTCTCTAATTCCTCTTTCAGTCGCAAGTTGATAAACCGTTTTCTTAGCAAATATACTTGCAAGCCAAGTAGTCAAACCTAAAACCTAAACAAAAAAACCCATTTCATTCAACTTCTAAAAATTTATCTGCTTGGTTTTTCTTTTGACTTACTTGTGGAGTAGCACCAGCAGTTAGAAGACTATTGGTAGCTAATGTGCTAAAGCAGTCGAAGGTCCTGCAATGGGTGCTAAACCTATGACTGTTAATGGAATGGCTACTAATCCAATACTCGCTCCGGTAAGAGTGATCAAACCAATCGTTTGTGCTGATTTCATGGCTGAAAATCGATTAGTCACTCTATCCGGTCTACACTCAAAATTGAACCTACTCAAGAAAAAAAAAACCAATTCTGATCATTAGTTTTCTTTTCAAGGTATGTAAGATTGATTGGTTTTTATTTCATTCAAGAAGCTTACCATACACTTCCTACTTCTATCTCCCATGTTTCTTTCGGTTTTAATTCATTTTGAAAATGAAGTGGTACTAATAATGTGAAAGTGATAAGTTTAGACTGATAGAAGTTTTATTATGAATTTTGATCTTTGGCATCTTCTCTTTTTTTCTCTTTCTCTGTGTAGTTTTTTGAATGACTTGGACGTTTTGGATTATTTTTTCGTGTGTGTGTGGAAGATCAATGGATTGGGTTTAATTGACTTCTTTTGATCTTTAAATTGGTACAGTTTAAAAAGTTTTCTTAACAGGAACTCAAGAAGGAAGTCTCAATATCTCTAACAATTGATCATGTAGTCTTGATCTCATCATAGTCTATATGATCTCGTTCAAACAAATCTCAAATTCCTCAAAGAATTCTATTTTTCAAACAAGACCTCACAATCCGAATTGTTTATTGCTGAAACTTATCAAACGATCTTAGCACAGTCCATTGACTTTCAAAATTAAACTCAATCCAGTAAATCAAACTACCTCAACATGCGCATTTTGATCACCATGTGAACTCATACTGTCATCATGATTAATCACATTCGTTTCATTTCTTTGCAGTGTACCCTTCATGCATACTTTTTGTGGCCGTATCTGATGATATCATAATGGTGAAATGAGTTAAGAGTGATGTTAAGATAATCTGATACATTGTAAAACTACAAATAATATGCCATAATGTTCAAACTACATTGCTACAAATCTTATCAAACGCCAGATATCAATAAATAGATATCAAATAAGAGCTACTTTTACTTTGGTTCCACTGATCTTCAAGATTAAAAGCATCAGACTTCCAATCATCCTCACTCTCACCTCTTTCTCTACCCTGCTCAACCGCTTCCACAAACTCATCCACCCTCTCCAACTTTTGTTGGACCGCCATCCTGGCTTCCTCAACAACCCCACCCGCAATCTCTTTAACCCTCTTCAAATCCCCACCTCTACGTCCTCCAATCCCTTTTCCTTTCAATAAATTATCTCCTATCCCAATCGAAATCACATACGATTTATCTTCTGCTTCTATCTTCAAATTCGTTCCATAAAGCTTTTTCTTTGATCCTCCTCCTTCTTCTTCAGTTTCTTCTGATGAAGTAGAAGGTTTAGATACTCGGGACCGGTCCCATCTAGATTGAATCTCGTGCACAAGTTCTTCTAGAAGTTGAAGTTGATGAGAGATATAACTTTCAACTGTTTCTGATAGTTTTGATTGAAGGTATAGTGCTAAACCTGGTTTGAGGAACCAATTCAAGACTGGATGAGTTGAATCATGAGGATACAAGCTCAATCCCTTCGTGTCCACAATGTAAAAACCTAAACATCAATATGATGAAGCAAAAAAAAACTTTGATCAGAATGAGATTGAAAGAAGCTTACTTGGACATCAAAATGGGTTGCTTTAACCTTCAAAAGCCTCTCATCTTCATTCTCTTCATTCCCTCCAATCTCGATTTCCATCACACAACTAATCCCATCCTCAGTGCCCATTCCCACAAACACATCAAGTAAACCTTCATCCTCAAATTCACTAGTCGTCATCCTACTTAACCAACTTTTCTCTGGATCAATTTTCTTCTTAAAATAGAATCCTACATCTTTTGTAAATAATCTTAAACCTTTTAGTATCAAAGTTTGGGTTGAAGTTATTGAAGAGGTACGAGTCGATGATTCGGTGATTGTTCGAGGTGCAGTGTGCTTGAAATCTACGACGTTTTTGTTCGTGAATCGAATTTGGTCTGGCATGAAACCTGACATCGATCTCAAGGTGAGTGGCTTGTGTTCAAGATTGGACAATAAGAAGACCATCATGAGCTTGAGTGAAAAAAAGAAAGGAATTATGTAATAAAATGAAAGACTCACATCGATTGCAAACTCGAATTCTCGCGATACAAACTCGATTCGGGGCAATGGGATTTCCTAAAACAAATATCTCAAATCAAAACTTGCTCAAGTCATAATCATCCCAAAAGAAAATGCTCAACTTGAATCATGGCTAAAAGTTTAGGCACAAGATAGACCCAAAGCTCATACCAGATCTTAGACCTAGAAACCTTTCTCTTCACTCCACTTACAGACTTCTCTAATTCGTCAAACTGAAAATGTTGAACTAATTCACCCAAACTTTGAATTAAGTTGGTTGAAATTTGATCATTAATGATTTCATCTTTCATTCGTTTGATGATTTGAGTGATTTTTTCAATCGGTTTTTGAATGGGTTTTTGATAATTTGGGTTTGGTTTGGGTTGGATTTCTTTCCATAGTTTAATTAAAATTGATTCTAATCTTTTATAAAAAGTTGAAGTGTAGATTAGTTGTGAATTATTTATGGATTCTGAAATTAAGTTCTGGAACTATGATATGTGTGTGATCAACAGAAGAAAAGTGATTAGTTTCCCACTGAAAAGTGATCAAATGAGAAAACCGTTGAGAAAAAAAAAGAATGTACGCAAAACTAACTTCATCACCAATCTTTTTCAATCCTTGATCATTTTTCAAAATCTTTAAAATTTCACTCAAAACTTCTCCAAACTCATTCCAATTCTCTTCTTTAGTAAATTGACAAATCAAATCAAACCCAGTCTCGAATATCTCATTGATTTCCACATTCTGATGGATTTCTTCATCAAAATGATCAATATAATCCGAAATCCAAGAAAACAAAGTACTAATAGCTTTGAAAAGTTTTGATTTCAAATTATTGTCTATCCGAATCAAAATTGAAACCAATGAGTTTGAGATCTTATCAATTAATTCTTGTGGGTCTTTTGATGATGTTTGGTTTGGAAGAATGATCTGAATGAATAGATCGATCGTGTCATTTATCAAGGATCTGAATTGGTTTGAGGTAAAGAGTATGTTTAAGAAATCTAGGATTGATTGAGAGAGTTCTTGAGGAGTTGGTAAACCTGTGGGAAATGCAATGAGTTTAGTTTTGTATGATGGTACAGCTTAAATGGATCTGATTGACCTTGACTGGTTGAAGGTGACTCGATGATGGGCTCAAGTACAAGGTTTGAAGCAGCATGAAGTAATCGTTGAAACTGATTGTGAGCTATGTCATGCAGAATGTATAAAGAAAACCATCAGATCAAGATGATGATGATGATGATATATGAATGATAGTTTACCATTCTTCGAATCAGTAAATCGACGAAAGGCTTCAATAAAGGTTTTTAATGAATCAATGATTTCACTTGATGGGTCAATAAAGATTGGAGAATCAAGTAAAGCTTTTAAGATGAGATCAAGTTGAGATTGAGTTGGTAATTTACCAATGCTCAATGCTGAGATATATCTACCAAAGTGATTTAGATTTAAAGACATGATTGATGATAAATAGGAATGGATGGATGGATGGTCGAATGGATGGTTTTGATGATGAATTGAATTTAATCGACAAAGTAAACTAATCCTGTTTACCTACTCACTCACTCACTTGGTCAACCTTCCACTTTGATTTTTCTATATTCAATCTAATCAAAATCAAAATCAAAATTGAATTCAAATGATATTCAAAAGAAAAGACTCTTGTCTCTGAACTAACTGGATATAGAATGCTACTTGATCTTTCAAATTAGGATCCCAGTGGGAGGTCCTCTCTGGAGTTTTACGTCTTTTTTCAATCAGAGCTCCAAAGAATTCAATACCTGGCACTGAATTCCAATTCCAAGTGCTAGAAATCTTTGGAACACCTCCTCACCATCCTTTTCAGTTCTTTCCTCTGTCTGGAATCTGAATCTGTGAGACTGTCCCTTCCTGTTCCTCGAGTTTTGTACTTCTTCGCTCCGAACTTCGAAGTAACCGAGTTTTGATCGGGTCAGTTGTCGCGTTGAAATTTAAAGACGCGTTTGTCTCGGGTTTTGAATGAAACCGTCTCACCTCATCGTCTTGAATTCTCCATAATCAACTCATTACCTCTCCTCATTTACCATTTGATCCTTCATCTCAAAACAGGAATCAAAAACCTTCTACAGACCTGGATCACTCGAATTGAACGTACATTATGCCTCTCAAAAGGCTGAGAGAAAGCTAGAGAGCTCCAAGGCTCACGAGGCCCGAATGGAACGTAAAAGAATCCTCGAACCAGCAGTCTTAGCTGTCGTCTCTGCTCTGGGTGGTTTTGAAGACATTATTGTAGAAGAGGATGAAGATGATGAAAAAAACTCAGGAAGAGGATCTAAACCAAAACTTCAAAAAGTCTATAAACTGGGTGATGAATGTTTAGGATGTTTGAAAGATTTGAAAAAGTTTTGGAGGTTGGACGAGGATGATGAAGATAGAACGGTGGCTCGATTACTTTATGATAGTCAAATTTTACCTAAAGATTTGCTTCCGATCATTAACTCACTCGATCTTGATGATAAGAAGGATTTTCGGGTATCTCTCCTTTGCTGTGGGTGATACTTCTTTCAAGTTTGAAGCTGTTGTTTCGAACAATTGATCCGATTCCCTTCCAATTCCCTTAAAAAAATATAGCTGACCTCATATCGGCTCTCACCTGGCCAATCGATGTTGCTTCAGAGCTTAAAGAGATGGATGAGCTCTTGGATCAGGAAAACAAACGAGAGCTCAAACAAATCGATTTTTCCGGTCTCATCTCTGCACAACTTTCTTATAAACGGGATATCTTACGAAGTGGTGCCTTGGCACACATCTTCAGGCTCATTGTCCCTTCTCTACAAAAGGGTAAACGGTATGCATTTTCTCTTTGCGAACTAGACGTACGATGCCAGGTCTGACATTCAAAGATATCTTACTTCTCAGAGAGCGAACGGAAAAGGATGAAAATATAATATCATTAATATTGCACATCATACGGAATCTCGTTGCCTTGAAGGACAAACCTTGTCCCATCGGGGAATCATCTACGTCGGCTGATGACTATCAACTTCAATCTGAACTTATCCTTCAAATGTCTCAATTCGGAATATTCGACTTTTTAATACATCTGAGTCATGGTTCAAATCGCTTTGACATCTTTGGCGCCTGGAATATAATTGCTCTCGATATTTGGCATTTACTTTTTCGGGGGATAAACGCTGAGGACTTGGTCGATGCAGAATCCTTCTCCAAGACCGATGAGGAAGGACAGACTGTGAAAACCTTGTCTACTTCAGCTAGGAGGTTAGAGGCTTTACTTGCAGAAGAAGAGAAACAAAAGCGAAGAGAAGCTAGAAAAGCACCGACTCGACATTCTCGCTTTGGTACCACTATCAGTGTGCATGCGGTATGTTTGTGAAATAATGAGGAGGATATGATGAATGTTATCTAAAAAAAGCGCTTTGCTTGGATGATCAGGGCGATCGAAAGTATACCTTGCACCGTCAAAGTGACATCACAACTTCTCTAGAACATGCCTTGGATTCGCGTAAAAAAGGAAAGAAAAAACCTGTCCGACTCAGGGACGAGCTTGGAACATCGATTGAACTCACGACTGATGCCATGAAAGTTTTGAGAAAAGTTGCCACCGAATTTATTGAATCGGCATTCAACCGTCAGTCTCACCCGAATCTTACTCGGTGACCTTTCGGAACTGATTGTCTTTTCAAATAGCTTTCTTTGGCTCTATCTTACAGGATATTCAAATGGAGAGAGACAAAGTGAAAGAAACAGATACCATTCGTTTTATGTCATTGTTTGGCTTCTTTCTTCAATACTTCTTGCTTCTCAGGGATAGAGAGAAACGTGTAGGGATACCTCCGGATAGTGAAGAGGGTCATGATTTTGATTTGATTGCAAGCTTGATTGAGCCTGGCTGCATACGGTATATTCTCGAGAAGATCAAGGCTAATGTGGAGGAGAAACCTATGCCAGCTGTGGAGGTACATGCAGCAGTGAACTGCTTACTGCACCAGGTAAGTCGCTAGATTCCATTTCAATCATTGCGCAGTAACGCTAAGCTATACCTCTAATGAACAGCTTTTAGTTATCGACGGTTTGATGGCTTCCGGTGTCGCCTCCTACATCGACGCGGCTACACTTATACAAGACAAACTATATTATGACGAAACAAGCTTAGAGGTCGTGGTCCAATTATTGTCGGGCTATACTACCCAGTCCCATAAGTTTCTTGAGAATATCATTTTTGTCGCCACTGTCTTTTTGAAGATGCTTGAGCGGCATTCTAAGAGTCAGGACCATATGTTTGTTCGTAAAAAGAAGCCTAACAAAAGTCTCAAATGAAAAGCAAGGGCAACCTGACTGAAGGACAACAAGAAGATGCTGAAGCTGGATTAGGGGTAGGGGATGAGGAGGAAGCTGAGTTTGAAGCGATGGAAGCTCAGAATGCCCAGAGATATGCCGAACATAAGTTCGAGTTTGAAAAGTTTCAAGCAGTGAGGATCCCTTCTAATCAAAGAACAAACTTGTGCTAACGCAGCTAGTGGTTCTTCGGATAGCAACAATTGTGCAGCGGATCTGACTAACAACTCTTCATCTAGAAATTTGCTCGTGAGCCAGTGCTCAATACACTGCTGCTCTACCTGACTGGCCACCGGGAGTTCAATGATCCTGAGCAACTGAAGCGAGTCGTCAGACTTCTTCATCGGATCGCCGTGAACGCCAAAGCAGATGGCTTATTCTTCAAGGTCCGTAGTGCATTTGGCCCAAACTATTGAGATGTATTAAAATCATACTCGTTCCCTCCCGATGTCTAGGTCTCTACATTCGATACACTTAGTTCTCTTCTCGATGATCGGGCTAGTTCACCAAGAAACTCATCTTACGATGATCTTTGGAAGTTGATCGATTATATCTTAAAACAATTCTTCAAATCGATTCGAGAAAATCCATTCATGCTGGTCGAATGTTTCTTTCCTTCTCGAAAGACTAAGACAGGTGCTCGAAACATTGAAAATAGTGATAGTGATGCAGATAGTTTGGTTCTCACCAAATCTAAATCTAAATCTAAAAGAAAGGTTAGTACACAATTTCGCCTTGAGATCATAACACATAAATGACTTATATAATTCTGTATCTAGCCATTAAAACTTCCAGCAGAAATCGTGGTGACACCAGGATTGACGTGGTCCCAGAAATTGGGTGTTGCGATCGGTTTACTTGTCGATAACAACAAATCTGATCTTGTTGAACAAGTTAAAGACACTCTGCGCTTAGTTTCAGCCGCCCGGACTGCGATCGTCCTCATCACCGACGGTTCTCCAGATGAGGATGAAAATATTAACATCCAAGCCTGGCTTGATGAGCCAAATGAAGAACTCAGTGAAGCGTTGAAGGAGAAATTTGCTAAGCCTTCCCAGGCCGCGTTAGAAAAGTTTGAAGATCATGGTACGCTATGCTTTTTCAAAAATCTTGTTGGGTTAGATCTTCGATTGACCTTTGTGATTAATGGGCTCAGAGGTCAAATCGGAGGACGAAGATTTCCAAGAAGGCCTGGCACGTGATCCACAGCTTCATTTGTTTTTACGTCTACTATCCTGGGAAAGCACAGAAGGTATGTTGCTGCTTGATAATTCCATATTATCATTCGATATCTTTAAAATCATTTCCCTGAATGGGGCGCTCTACAAAGCAACTGTTCGGTATGGGGGCATGTAAACTTATTCAACTGTTTTTTCTTCCGTCTGATTGAAGATGAGGGACGGCTTCATTGGTCAATACCTAAAAGCCAATTACATACCGAGTTGAATGTAAATCTCAAAGTGATTGATTATTTCTTATTAAACCCTCTGGATCATAACGGTAAATCTGCAGCAGAATTAGTAAAGAAGAAACGGAAGAGTAAAGCAAGTAGACAACGACGTACAAGACGTGAGACGAGTGCTGATTTGAATGAAGAAGAAGGTACTTTGGATGGGGATAGTGATGGCGAGGAGGGTTCTCATCGGAAACGTCAAGCGAAGAAACAACAAGAAGTTAAACAGTATCAATCTGCTCAGGTATGATCTTCTTGGATTTATTACCACACTTGCTTAGGCATTTCAAGGCAGTAGATTTATACTGATGTATCTTTCTATCATCAGTTTATTGCTGATTCGGATGACGAAGATGATCCAGAGCGAGATGCGAGATTTTTTGAACAAGAGTTTGTCACCTTCTGCATCCAGTTCACCAAAATAATCAAAGCTTATTGGAAGATGAACTTTTCTCTTGAATAGACGGCTTTTAAGAGAGCGTATCAATCAAGGTGCCATTCTGGGAATGGGTGCACCTGCTGCAAATGCAAATCCGATCTCAACACGCAAGATACGCGCAAAACCGGCGAAAAGGAGCAGGCAGATCCGAAAACCCTCTAGATCAAACGATGATAGGACCAATAACGCAGTAGTCATCAGATCAAGATCATCTAGCGATGATGAGATGGATATTGACATGTTGAATGAAGATGAAGATGAAGTGAATTTATCAATCCAGAAAAGGAGTTCAAGAGAAGGATCACCTGAACTGAGTCAAGAAGAAGGCAACAGTGGTGATGAAAGTGAGAAAGGAAGAAGAACGACTACGACGAGTATTACGACACCTACACATTCTTCTAATTCTTCACAACCAGTTCTTTCACAAATCAAAAATGAGGACCTGAGGAATAGGAAAAGAAGTTTGATTGCTTCTGTTCAAGATGATGATGATGATGATGATGAGATGGAGATTGATGAATTGGAGGTTTCACCTAGGAGGGTTAAAGCCAGAAAGATTATTGTTTTGGATAGTGATGAGGAATAAATTTTTTTTGTGAAAGAGAATTGTGGTTATTGATCTAAGTGGATTCAATTCTTACTTGAGGATATTGATAAAAGTATGAAATGTTGTAGATTAAAGAAATTTGGTTTGAGAGAAGATTTTTTCTTTATGGATTTGTTTATTTCATTTTTTTAAAGTATTTTGGTGAATTTGATTTGATTTGATCTTAAAGATGGATTTGTATAACCAATGAAGATGGGAATTATTTTTGACATCTAATGTAATTTTTTGTTTGAGATTTTCTTTTATGACTGGATAATTAATCAAAGTTTATAATTTGATTAGTGAGGATGTTTTTCTATTTGATGTGTGGTGTTGGTCTATTGAAAAGGACCGAGTAAATCTTTTGGTCATATATCTTAACCGGCCTGACTATCTAAGTGATTTGTTGCACTTTTTAGTCCATGCAAGGACAATCATAAAATGGAGAAAAAGTACATTTTTTGTGTCGAGCCAATCTTGATGTTGGGTGTCAACTTCAAGGTATCACTCATAATTGAATTGATTCAAGTTCAGGAGGGAGGATGATTGGATTGAAGGATGATTATGGGTTTGTACGTGATGGTTCATGATATTGTTATGGGATTTGAAGACACATCCAACTTTCAAGTCTGTTAAGATTTGATTTGATTTCATCAAGCTGACACATTTTCCATCGATCACTCGCATTTCGATTCTTACATGAATAGCTTGAAACTCACTTGAAGGAAATGTCCAATGTCAAACTTTTACCATTTCAACAATCGGTTCTATCTGATCTTAAACAAGAAGATGCTTTAATCATCCTGGCAAGAGGTTTAGGCGCGCGTTCAGTGATTGGAAACTTTTTAAAACCTTATACTAGAGGTCATCCTAAACCAGTGATCGTGATTAATGCAACTGTAGAAGAAGAATCAGGTATGAAGGATGATCTTGGAATGCAAATGGTTTCGATCGGTCATGAGATGGGATCGAAAGAAAGGTAAGGTTTTTTTTTCATCTCTTTGATTAATTTTTTTAAAATTTGATTCTCATCACCTGTGTTTTTCCCTTGATTAGGGAACGCGTGTATCAGAGAGGTGGCGTTTTGTCTATTACATCAAGAATCTTGATTGTGGATTTACTTTGTCGTAAGATCGATATTGAACGGATCACTGGCTTAGTAATCCTTCACGCCGAACTGTAGGTTAGTTCCGAAACTTCCAGTCGAACGAATTATAGATATAAAGCTAAATCTTCCCAACAATTAATCATGAATTCTTCTATTATGCAGTGTTACGCCGACTTCTATTGAAGCTTTCATTGTTCGAGTCTTTAGGAGCTCTAACACAGTTGAGTAGTACCCTTTCTCAATATTTTCGACCGTCATTGTCGATCGTGATACTGACGCTCTAAATTTCATCTGATTTGCAATATCCATAGACCGGGTTTTTGAAAGCATTCTCTGAAGAGCCTGAACATTTTACCTTTGGACTCTCACCCCTTCAAACGGTATTGACTCAATTACGACTTCGTACAGTCATGATATGGCCTAGGTGAGCTTTATGGACGTGGTTTTCAAAGTCAAATTTGCATGTTTTGACTTTGGCGAAATTTATCTCTATCCTAGATTTCATGCATCTGTCAGAAAGGACTTAGAGACTCGTAAGCCTAAGGTGATCGAACTACACCAACCCTTAAGTCCCGCAATGAATGATATCCAAACTTCAATCATTGAATGTATGGATGCCAGTCTAAATCAAATCCGTAGAGCCAACCCGAACGTCAGTATGTGTCTAATCATATCATTCGATCACTTTTGCTTACAAAATGTATATTTTTGATAGCTTGAAGTGGATGATCTCACAGTCGATAACGCCCTCTTTCGGTCCTTTGACATGGTGATCAGGGCTCAACTCGATCCAATTTGGCATCGAGTCAGTCCTCAAACTCGACAATTAGTTAGTGATCTTACAACATTACGCAAATTACTCGGGTTTGTCATTCGAGATACATTAGCCGATTTTCATTCTGATTCCAGCTCAAGGATTGATATTCTTGTTTTTTTCTCTTAGATATCTCCTCAGCTTTGATTGTGTGACGTTTTATCAGTTTTTGGAAACAATTTTGGCCGCCAATTCATCAAATCCGACTACTGGTGTGACTGCGCAAAACCAGAGCCCTTGGCTTTTCACAAGTGCAGCTGACACGATCTTTTCAGTAGCCAAAAGAAGGTTATATGAGAAGATTGAGAAATTCAAGAACCCTACTGATGATTCCAATAACGGCAAAGAAGGACCGACAGAGGAAGAGGAAGAAGCGATGAGGGAAATGGAAGCTTTAGATGCGGCTGAGAAAGCTGGCTTGGATGTCTCTGGATTTGCTCGAAAAGCACAGTGGAACTGGAATTGGTTACCCAAGGGAACTCAACCGGTTTTAGAAGAGCAGCCCAAGTGGCTTTTACTAAGCGAAGTACTGAAGGAGATTGAGGTTAGTCTTGAGTCTGAAGAACTTTCTGGTAAGTACAAGTGAATTTTAGAAAAAAAAACCTACTTTGGCTGACATTTGTTTTGCTTAATTTTTACCTTATTGTCGCGTACAGACCAAGAATGTGAAAATCTCAACTCAGGAAACGTGGTATTGATCATGTGCTCATCATCTTCAATTTGTGCAATGTTGAATGAATATCTAACAACTCAAGATGAAGAATTAGATGAAATACACAAAGTAAGACCTATGATGAGACGTAGATTAAAACATTATTTTCTTTGGAAAGGATCACTTGGAAAGATGACCCGAAATTTAAATCAAAAATCTGAAAATTTAAATCCGATTAAATCAATTCTACCATCGAATTTCGCATCTGGATCACGATCTGGACCGGATCAACATTCGAGTGAAGCACTTAAACGTAAAGCTGAATATCGTAATAGTGGGGCTGTGTTAAATAAACGTCGTAGAGTTAGAGGTGGTGGTGCGGGCACTGGATCCACAAGTCGAGCTGATGGAAAAACTGAATCTGCTAGAGCTGCAGATCCTGAGGCGTTGGAAAAAGAAGCAGGTGATGTTGCAGACTTGTGCGTCTGATTTTGGATATCCCAGCAAAGGATGAAAGTACTGACAAAGTTGCTTTCAAAAACAAATTCAAAAGACTCGATTCTATGACGAGTGCGTCCGGTTTGAAACCGATCGAAGATGACACGACTAGTCAAGCGTTGATAGTAGAAGAGTTCAATGAAGATGATTTTTCGGCTTACTTTGATTTGTTATCAATTGATGATATGGTGATCATTAGGACCTATGTGGGTGATGAGGATGATAGAGTCTTAGAAGAATTGCGACCTCGATACATAGTGATGTATGAACCAGATGTGGCTTTTGTGAGGCGGGTGGAGGTACGTGATTGTGTAATTTCACCTGAACTATGTAACTCTAACATGTTTTTATCTTCTCCCAGTGTTATCGAGCTTCAAACCCTGAATTGAATGTGAAAACTTACTTTATCATGTACAGTGATTCGGTTGAAGAGCAAAGGTATCTATCAAGTGTTAGAAGAGAAAAAGAAGCTTTTGAGCGACTGATACGAGAAAATGCTGTTTGTTCTCAACCTTGTTTTCATTTGTTTGTGATTTGAGATACTGATTTACATCACGTATTCTTTTTTTCTATAATTTTAGTCGATGGTTGTACCCCTTCAAGCGGAAGTGAGACCTGGAGAAAGTACGGAGGAAGAAACTCTTCGTACCATCTCATCTCGACTTGGTGGAAAGGCATTACAGAGTGGATTACCTCAAGTAAGTTTTTCCTGACTAGAAACCCGATCACGTGCTATGAGTTGGTTGTAACTGTGTCTTTCTAGGTGGTTGTAGATGTGCGAGAGTTTCGGTCATCTTTGCCTTCACTGTTACATGCTGCCAATTTCTTGGTAGAACCAACCACGTTGATAGTTGGTGATTATATCATCTCACCAGAGATGTGCGTCGAAAGAAAAAGTATCAGTGATTTGATACAAAGTTTCAATTCTGGAAGATTGTGAGTATCCAACATCACAAAGCGTCGTAGCTTTCTAAACAAATTTATCGACTCAAGAATATAAGGACAATGCTGATATGTTACCAATTTCTAGATTTCAGCAATGTGAGATGATGACTGCTCATTATAAGCAGCCGATCTTGTTAATCGAGTTCGATCAGAAGAAATCTTTCTCACTTGATGTAAGTAATTCGATTTTCACCTTCATCTACACATCAATGATTTTTGTTTGATTTGGTTGTCATTCTTCGCATGGTACTATGATTCTTTTAAAATGATTAGACATATAAAGATACTCGGGGAGCAGGTAGCGGTGTGACAAAGGCCCCTTCGGATACAGATTTACAAGCTAAATTGGTTCTTCTCACTCTTAGCTTTCCAAAGCTGCGATTAATTTGGTCATCATCCCCTCATGCAACAGCAGAGATCTTTCGAGAAATCAAATCTGGACACCCTGAACCCGATACAGCAACGGCAAGTCTTGTAGGATTAGATGAATACGCAAAAGCAGATAAATCAGCAGGAAATTTGGAGTTATTGGGAGGAGGTAGTACAAATCGAATTTTAGCGGAAGAAATGATTAGAAGTCTTCCTGGAATGAATCTAACTAATTCAAATAAGATTTTAAGATCTAAAAAGAAAAAAGTGAATACTTTGAAAGAATTGTGTGGATTGAGTGAAAGAGAGATGAAGAATCTTTTGGGACCTGAATCTGGAATGAAACTTTATAAATTTGTTAATGAAGAAGTTGATGGGAAAGTATAGATTTTGTTTTATATAGCCAACTCATTGATTCTTT
Organism: Melampsora americana; assembly: GCA_022264835.1. Taxonomy (NCBI): domain Eukaryota; kingdom Fungi; phylum Basidiomycota; class Pucciniomycetes; order Pucciniales; family Melampsoraceae; genus Melampsora; species Melampsora americana. Next base: position 178,422 of record JAIFHY010000127.1, on the reverse strand, counting down.
CTGATTTTTCTTGTTGAATTTTTATGGAAACCATTTGGATGTATTTTTGGTACTGGGTTCTTTTTTTTGATTTGTGTCAAGTATAGAGATGTGAATTTTTCTGGTCAAGATGAAATCTTTATGTATCATTCTTTGGTGTTCAATGTGTGTCATACATCTTATCAGTTATCAAAAATTTCGCTCGGAAAGTCTGCCTCAACTTCAAGATCTCAAGATTTCGAGACTTGAGTGTAAAAATGTATTTCCGTCTTGTTCAACTCTCATTGATAATCTTACATCTTGAAAAACAGAAGAAAACAATAGAGAAGTAGGATAGAACCTTACAGTGACGCGACCTTGAAAAAGTATAGAAAAGTTTTATTTACTACAACACATCGATGTCTACAAATCACAGCTTCATGAGATCAAAAAATAGTAAAAAATTCTCAGGCGTCAATTTCCTCCAAACTATCAAACCAGCCACCAATATTACCAGCTCGACGATCACGAGCACCCATGCGAATCTGCTTTTGACGTTTTGAACTTCGTTTTACACGAGCTACCTTGTTTGAATGACTCGAGATTGAATGACTCGAGGCTTTGTCATTGAGCTCATGATCAATTGCATTGGAGTCGAGCGACCATTCATTTTCGAGTAGCTCATTTAACTTGGACCCAACACGCTCGGCTCCATTCCTTGAGCCTGACAAATTACCAGCATCGGGGCCTACAGCCGACGAAAAGGATGGTGGATAAATGAAAGATGCATTCTGAATCACAGTGACTTGCTTACCAAGTTCCAACGCCGCGTAACCTCCCATGACAAATAGAGGTAATTGTTCACCCCATTGTAGACTCTCTGTTATATGTGGTAGACCTTGTATTATTGGAGGCATTCGGTTCAAAGAATTATTGCACTGATCAAGCTCGGTACTTCCCATTTGCTGCAGAAGTGGTTGCAGAAAAGGGATCTTGCCAAAATCCAGCTTTCCCCCTGAAAGAATAGGATCAGAAAACCCACATATTGCCCTCAAGAAATGCCTTCAATGAAAAAAGCATAGAAGCCCATCGGAAGACGTATTTACCTGTTGATGCGACAATAAAGCGTACGTTTTCCAGTTGTTCAAACGTAGGTTCTGAGGCTTGTGGTGATTCAGTCCTTAAATTCAACGTCCAGGTCCCAGTTGCTTTGTCTCGTTTAGCCATTTGTACAGTAGTGTGTAAAAGAAGCTCAAGTCGACCTTCAGCGGTGCGTCTTTTAATTTGGAAAAGTGTTGAAGGATTGACAGATCCACCATTGCGAGCTTTACGGACCATGTTCAATCGAGCTGAAAGATAACAAAGAGTCAGTTTTTGTGAAATTGAGGAACTCGATTATCCTTTTACTTACCTTCTCGACAATCTTCTTGCCAAAAGTTCATCTTTTCTAAACATTCAAAAGAAAGCGAAATCAGTGTCAACTTGTATCCAGCTCGAGATCAGGAAGATGAATAAGAGAAGAAGGTCAAATCAACCTAGATTGCTATATTTGGTGACCCAAGAGAGCGGGAAATCGTAGTGCTTGGCTGCAAGGTCATTGAAATTTTGATTTTTTGATAAATAACCAAGGAGAAGCAAGATCAGTCAAGGTGCCTCTACTTTCTCGTCTCGTTTTTAACATTTCTAAGATCTAAAACTTCAATTCATCATCATGAAAACTGTGTTAACGTACTTTTTAGATAGCCACGACATATCAATATCACCTTTTTGGCTCCTTTTTTGATTGCTAGCTCACAAATCTGGGCAGACGTTAAGCTAGTTTTAGAAATCAAAGTTTGTTGAACAAGTACTCTCGTGTCCGCTGTAGTTTACATTTCATTCAAAAGTTAATGAGACTTACCCGCCGCCGATCACCACAATACTACTTCCGTCAATTGAACTCTGTTTGACAGAAGCTTTGAACTCTTCATTTCCTCCTTTCGCAAACCACAAAGAATGACACCAGCCATCGCCGTGATGAGAATCAGTAATCCTTTGACTAGGGATTAAGCAAGAGGGTATGATTGGAAATTCTTGTGGTCCAATCGACATGACAACAAATCTAGCTCCAAATTTCTTTCCCTTAGAAGTTGTAACAGTGAAACCATATCCTCGTCCTTCAGTCTTGACGTGAAGTACAGAGTAAAGTATTCCTGTGACAGTATCATGCTTGATCACTTCGCTTAAATTATACCGCTTGATTAATTCAGTTTGGCAAAATTTTTGAAAAACCTCAGTAGTAGGTCGAAAGTAAGAAGCTCTGTCTCGTTCATTGACTGGTCGACCTAAAAGGGCTCGTGATCTTCTACATTTCCTATCACCACCATTCTCAGATTGTCCTACTGTAGGTTTCGTGTTCTCGACTCCATTTGAGGTGGCGCAAGCTGCTTCTGCACCGGTTCTCCTGGCGAAGGCTTCGAGTCCATCAACGTCTGCGGGCCCTGTTGTTTTGGTATGATCATCAAATTAGAAATTCTGATACAGTTTCAAAAAGATTGAAGTACTTACCAGGATGGAAGAACATAGGAGATCGTAGATGAGGGATTTGAAGGTGATTGAAAAAACTTCAAATTCACGTTATCGAGCAATCGCGTTAGTCAGTTCATCACAATGAGTTATTTTCGGTGATAAAATGCTCTCTCAATTGATCCTTACCCATTCCATCTACCTAACCAACCTGCAGAAGCATTTGAGTCCAATGCTAATATTTTAGTATCTGTTGTATCACTACCCCCTAACTTGATTGATCGACCTTTTTTACGAGTTTTTAGAAATGATAGTTTAGAGTGTTCTAGGTCTGTGTATAGAGAAGCTGGAAATGGTTCACGTAAACGTGCTGCTAGTCCGAGTGCATGTGGACCTAAGAAATATATAAAAAGTCTATTCAGGATCTTTGTAGTATTTGGCGGACACTAGATTTGAGTTTCCACTTATCGAGTACTGAATATTTATATATGAACCTCAAACTTACCTCCACCAATGATCAGAACATCAAAAAAGTCATCATCTTCAATAGTCTCAATTGGAATTTCTTCATACATTTGATGCTGATTCTCGGCCATAATCTCAAACAGAGCAAGTTTTGATTTCTTGAAGTGATTAGCTTGAACAAATTGTATATATTCTTTGTATAGATACTGTAAATTTTGTATAGATCAATCAAAAGGAAGAGAAAGATAGGCAGGCCTAAATCAGGTTTGCAGCAAATATATATGGTCTGAGTGAATATGTGTGCAATAATAGTTGTAATCAGTGAGACGCTTCGCGATATACCAAGATCAATCAAAGTTCTTTGAAGTTTGAAAAGGACTTCCTGATATCAGTTCCATTTCCAAGATTTATTGAATTGATGAGAACCGGAAAGGTACTCTTGAGCCAATCAGTGTGATCAGGACAATCGGTGATGAGTTGCGTTATTTGCAATGTTTTGTTTGTGACGAGTACCTTTCCGGCCTATCAACAGATCACAACCGGTGAGGTCTTTGGACAGGGTTTCTTTAGTATATTATGAAGACATAAACTTTACACAAAGCCGAGAGTGAATGGAGCCTGAGGATGTACTCCTTAAGCTTTTTTTCCACTCTAAAGAAGCTCACGAAGTCTGAATCGCCTGATTCTGAAGTGCTTGGTAATTGGTCGGTGTAGAGATATCACAATCATGCCTCAGAATATCTGATGTGAAGGGATGTTGAGATTTTCCTATTTCCTTTTGGTGAAGGGTTTCAAGGCTTGTTATGCCCGGCGACTCTATAAAGAGTCCTACCCAATCGTTGTTTTGATGTTGTTTTTTGAAAAAGGTCATCCAGCGCCCATACCATTTGTCCCACTTAGTTCCAACCCAGCCAATCAAAACCACTATCATACAACTACTTGCAAGCATAGACATATTTGTATCACACTGAATAATCATTTGTAGGTAGTACCATTGCCAACAAATTACAATAAAACACTCTACCATAGTGGTTGCTCTAATAATCTAAACATAAGTACAACGTTTTGGATTTGATCATATAAAAACTTGCTTTTATAGACTCAAGATTATGATTCCCAAATACAAATCAAGATGATGACTTGCAAGTATTTCCTTCAAGATAGTGTCTTTAAATGACACATACATTCTGGCTGCTCCTCTAGCCACCCATTTCCATCCAAAAATATTGATGTTGTGTTGGTTGTAGCAGCAGGCAAGGTGTAAGAAGTAATCTTCTATTTGACTCCAAAGTAAGGGTCCATCAAAAAAATAGATGTTGAGAATTTGATGGAGAGTTTGGTTATCCAACTTGAAATCTGAGTCTTTTGAAGCCAAAAAATTCACCTTTCCGTGCTGTTTTTTGTTGGCTTTCTTCTTTTTCTTCTCAAATTATGTAGGTGGAAGGTTTGTCCCAGCATGATCAAGAGCATTCTGTTGGGCTACACATACAGATTGATGGCAGTTTTTGAGTACAGATTGATGGGACTGAAGGTTGGTATACAAGTGTGGCCACAGTCACGTTTGTGTATTCAGAGTACAAGGTACAGCTATTCCAATAATTGGTGTCAAGCAGATTTTTTGTATTTTTTATTAGGTTTGGGCTTGCCAAAGGCCCCATAGAATTTGTTTTTCATTCCATTTACCTGGAATATCACTTTACCTACCGTACCCCTCCCTTGCACAACTATCAGTGAATTGGTCTATTGACGCTTTTGGTCTATGAGGACTATTAGTCTATCAGTGCTGCTTGGTGTGCGGATTGCACTTTTGATAGTTGAACCAATGATCAGTTTGAGATGGGGATGGGAGGTTGAGGAGGATTGAAGATGGGAATGAAAAGGCAAGTGGATTACATGGTCAAGAAAGGGGCACGCTTGAACCTTTTGACCTACAAAATTTGGTCAAATTAAATTCAACATGGCCTTTGGCAAGCCTAAACCTGAGAAATAAATAAATAAAAATTTGTCCAGACAGCAATTGTTGGAATAGCTGTATAAAAAACTCAATTAATCTGGATGAGGTGTAAAAATGCAGAATTACATGACACTTTTTGTATTTGGGTTCTCCAAAGTAATCATTTTTTATTGCATGGTTTTGGGTGTTCATTCAGTCCTAAGACTATCAAAACCTCTGTACTTATTTCTAGTACTGTTAAAAACCTGGTGGCTGTTCAGGGAAAAGGTAACTAGTGGCTGTTTGGTGTGCGTGGAAGGGGGTGTTACAATTGGGTATTGGCAATGAAGTCGTGATGCAGGCAGAAGTAATCAATCCAGGGGTAGGGGGATGTCTACAGGATGGGGTCTTTCAGTGATGGTAGCTCAGACCCATTGTTGTTGGAATCTCCTTGTTGAGCCACAGAACATTGCTATTGCTTTGCAAGCTCTTGTGTGGGACAAGATGGCCTTGTTCATTTTGTTTTTGAATTTGAGAGGTGCTGATCCAGTTTTGCTCAATGTTGGTTGTACCTGTGACAAACAAATAGTAAGGATTCAACCATCTCTAGTACTTCTTGAATCTTGAGAGACACATGTAGGCCCTTTTTATTAGTGTCTACATGTTTTGATACAGATGTAGGTGCCCAGAGAAAGTGCCTACATGGATTTATACACATGTAGGCGCTCAAATAAAGTGCCTACATTTCAAAAATTCATGTAGGCACTTTGTTTGAGCATATCTCAAGTTGTAGAAACAATATTGGAGGACAGAACACATATTTTGAGTAGAGATCTCATCATTGGAGGACAGAAAACATATTTTGAGTAGGTATCTCATTATCAGAGGACAGAAAACATATTTTGAAAGTTATTCAAAATGTGAGATTGCAAGATTCTTGTTGGCCTCTGGGTCTCATGGATCTACCGATTGAGGTCATGGAAACTTTAATTGAAACTCTCCAATGCATGGCTCAGCTCAAAGCTTAAGATATTTGAGAAAAAAAGGAGGGCACTTTGGTGAGGATCTCTGGTCTTGGAAAAGATGAAGAGCAGGGATACTGCATGTACTTACACCAAAACTTGCCCATCCTGAATAGCATTCAAATCTTTGCACCCATTTTGCGCGAGATACCCTCAAATCAACTTGTTCATCAATCAATGCTTTCTGATCATGATATCACTCGTCCCAGATTTCACAAACTATAGTTTCCCTCCTCCCTTCCAGCACCAATGGATCTGTGAACCAAAGATATTCTACTCAGACAAGGCTCACATGTCCAATCTCCATCACTTCCACTCTCTCCAAACTGTAGTAAACCTCCTGGAAAAATTGAAAAGTATCCTTGGCTCTATGATAATCTCATCTGTGAAGAGTCTCATGATGATCTTGAGGAACATATCTCTCCAGAGAACGTAAGAATGCTGATAAATTGGTGCACATACCTATCTACACTAAACATATTATATGAATAACCTGAAGATGATGAAGATGAGGGTGGGACAGAAAATTTTCTAGTGAACCCAATGCCACTGTTATCAATTCTCAAAAGCCTTTGGCATTTCTTGTTGGAGGGTATGTGACATGATGATCATGAATGAATATCCAGTAAAATTCTTTTCAGTCTACCTCTACTTGAGTTGTTCACATGGTGTGGACTTTTGGATCAAGGAAAGCTGGGCAACCGTTCTTTTGGACTCAATCTATCCAAACACAAATTCTTATCACAATTTCAATTATTGGGAGTTAGTAATATAGATGAAAGTTGGCGTCTTTACAATTGGCCAAACACAATTACCAATTTTGCATTTTGTGATTGTGTCAAGTTATTGCCATGTTTAGCCCATGAAATCATTCACCACATTGCACCTTGTGTAACAAAGCTCCATCTGTGCTCTTTTTTTATTGATGGCAATGAATCATGGGCCATTGATTTCAACTGGTATCCTTGACTTTGTTTCTCTCTCCCGTTTCTGGCTGATTTGGACCTATGTACTTGGAGCATCAAATCACTAGATGGCTTCCAAAACTACACTGCTATAAGCTGTATTTGTTGGGCTGTTTAGACATCAAGCCATTGTTGGTCACTCAATGAGATTGTCTTCAAAAATATGTGGTCTTGGCCCAAAAAAGTGGTTTCAGAAAGTTGGCATGCTTTCGTCTGCAACCTGAAGTGATCAGGGACATATTAAGTGTCAGCCCTAAGCACATGTACATTTACTCAAAGGATGACTTATACTATATTAAATCCCTAAAGCTATAATTACATATATATACATGCTAAAAACAACATGTAACACATAACCTCATAGCTCAGTGTCAAGAGTTACATATGCTTATATCACATAATGTACACAATAATAGGGCTGTGACCCGACCCTGTGAGTTCGTGGCCGGCCCCGGGGCCGGGCCAGGCCATGGGTAGACCCGGAGACCTTGGGAGCAGGACTCGGGTTGGCTAAGACACGCCCTGAATCTTAGGGCTCAGGGGAGGGTGGGGCTAGGCTCAATTTTAGGCACATAGGAAGGTGGAGGGGGGATAACATAGACTTGTATTTCAATTTTCAGCAACAGAAACAAATATTTGATTGATAATATCTTACTTAGAGATGAAAAACGACTATTTATTTAAAAATTCAAGCAAGCAAAATCTTCATCATTTAACACCTAAAGCCTTGTTCCAGCTCTTGAGACAAACCTGAGCCTCAAGATTTTGGGGGGTGAATGATGCACGATGATGACTCATGACTCGTAAAGCGTTAGAAAAGGTACTTTCAGAAGGGGCACTGGTTGCAGGCACTGAAAGCATTGCAGTCACCATGCGTGATAGTATAGGCCAATGTTGTTGATGTGATTTCCAGAAAAGAAGAATGTCGCAATTTTCATCTTCTTGAGGGGAAGTCAGATATTCCTTGACTTTGTCCTCAACTAGAATGGTCTTGCGGCGCTTGATGAAGTGATGAGGTCGATCTGGGTTGATCGCTTCTGGTTCAGGTTTGACAATATCAATATTGGGGTCATGGACTGGCTTGAACTTGCGGCCTTGTTCAGTAAAGTATTAGACCAGGTCTTGTTCACCCCAAGCAAGAGACTGTAGAGTTGATCTTTGGACAGCCGAGAGCTTGAGGCAAGGATCGAGCACAGCTGAGCAGATGTAGACTGCCTTTTTCTTGGCAGCCCTTTGGTATTGGACAATCTTGCGGAACATTGGCATGATCGCAACCTTCAATTCCTCACAGTTCAAGTTGTTCCAGGCCTAGATATACTATACAAAGTTGGGATTAGTAACGTTAGAGTATAAGAAAAAAAGAGATAAATATGGACAAAATCAAAGAGATTCAAACTGACCTTTTCAAGATGTTCAACTAACCATTGGTAATCTGGCATCACCTGCGAGAAGGTGGGGTACTGGTGACCCTCCATTGATTTGGTGACAACAGCGAGTGGAGCAAGGAACTGAACAATATTTGATACGGGGTCCCACTCGTCATCGTCAAGTGAAAACTGTTTGAGGGAAGGATCACCTTCACATTGATATTTAATAACATGTTTGAGTTTGTAGAATCGTTTGAGCGAAGCGTGAGTCGATGACCAACGGGTGCACACTTCGTGAACCAATCTCACCTTGCGTTCCAGCTTTGGACAACTCGCAATAGCATTATCAAGAGCCATCTTGAGCTGGCTACTGTGCTTGACTTTCTTGTGGAAGTTGCGAATTTGAGTGAGGATGCTAGCGATGTTGGAATCCGGGGTAGGCTCAATGAAAAGGGGAACAGATGAAGGGTTCTGATGAGGTAACGTGGGATCAAGGGCGCTTACTGGAGGAGGGGTTGTTTTACAATCGAAGACGGACAATCCAGCTTTGGCAACAAGATTGATAACGTGCGCAACACAGCCGTGTAAATTTTGAGAGGAGTTGAAGTGAGGAATCAAGGTCTGAAGATGTTGTCCCATTGTAGTGTTATGGGAAGCGTTGTTGGCTGTGATACAAAAGAGCCAATTGGTGAGTTCAAACCTGTCCAAGGTATGCTTGAGGAGACCGGCAAGATTTGCACCGGTGTGAGCTCCATCAATTGGTTCGAGAGCCAGTGTGATACCCTGGATCTTGAAGTCGTCCGAGATCCAGTGGGCGGTGACACCCAGCATGGCGACATTGCTGGGTGCAGTCCAGCCATTGCAAGTTATGCTGATGTGTTGAACGGAAGAGAGGAGGCAGGTGATCCAGTTTCGAGTCATTCAAAACCTCTCCACAATTCCATCCAAGAGGCAGGTCCTCTTAGATAGAAGGGAGAGGGATTGGGGGTTGATCATCGTCATCAGCTCCCTGAATTCCATAGAGTCAACTAGGGATATTGGGAGCTCCCGGTTTACAACAAGTTGGATGAGGGTGTCCTTAAGATTGGCTCAGTTGAGCTTTTTTACCTAATGATGAACCAAAAAAAAAAATCAGTTAATGTTATAGAAAAAGATATCCAATAAACTTACATTGGCCATTCTCCCGTCAATGAAATAGGCTGTCATCGTATGTTGTTCAGTATTGACCGGCGGTTTGATATGATGACATCTTGACAAGTGCCGTATCATGGACTTTGTGCTGGCATGTCGATCAATGGCCATTTGGCGGTTGCAGAGTGTGATCAGAGCGTTGGGATCTTCTTCACCAGCAGGCGCGACGGCATCGATGAATCCATCTGGTGGCTTCGGAAACTGCCTTGGAGATTGAATCAGAGGGAGTAATGCTTGTGACGCTAGTAGCCGAGTTAATGGAAGAGAATGGGGAATTTGGATGAGACGACATGACTAAAATGAGAATGAAAAGATTGCCAAAGATTGACAAATTCAAAATCGAGGTTTGATAAAGGTGATGGTGTGATGGTACAGTGTGGACTAGTCGGTCACCTGCCGGGTCGGGGCCACCGGGATGCCCGCAGGGCTTTTGGTAATCTCATCTTGTTAGGTTTCAAGGGGTCAGGGCGCATACTGTCTGCCTTCGAGATATTGTCGGGCAGACTCGGCCGGGCGGGGTCGGGACCGGGTCACAGCCCTACACAATAATCTTACCTTTAATAACCATAACCAATGTCAATTGATAATCATCATTCAAACCACATGAATGATAGAAACAAATATCACAACAGTTAGGTTAAGAGAGAGGAATGTATAAACCCCCCCTCTCAACCTTTGAGGAAATTCTCTCAGAGACAATTTGTTACACAATACTTTTAAGAACCAATAAAAGTTCTATTGAAGTAAAAATCAAGAGTTTTATAAGATAAGACTAGTGATAAAACTTCACACACTTGAAGGTTCCCTGATAAAAAGTAAGTGATATACAATTCCCTCCCACCGGATCCTCTACTTCCCCCCAAGTAGAATATATACCAGATTGGTGACCTCCAACAACTCTAGGCTAGTGGCATTATCAAGAAGCACCCCAGGCTGGTGAGCTCCATAACAACCCCAAGTTGGTGACTTTAAGAATAACCTGATTAGTGAACTCATATCACTCTTCAATCTGTAACTCAAAGATAGAAGGAATTGGATCCACCCTTCAGCAAATCCTGCTTGGATATATCCACATAGATTCCCTTCCTTGGTTTCCTCTCATTGATCTATTTATAATTCTCTTAACATCATATTTGAAAGGATAATAATTATAATTATAAAACCATAAATATATAAATATAAAAACCCTTAGTGAGCATTGAGTAGAAAAAAGGGTACCCAACCCTCACATTAAAGGGTTTCAAGTTATCTTTTTCTATGCATTTTTATGCTACAACAACTTGCCTGTTGTTGTAGGATAAGTGTAAAAGTCTGAAGTCGGGACACCTTTTTAGGTGTCCCAAATTAAAATTATGTTGGTTTTACAAAGATTTTCTTACAGACAATTTGTCTGGATTTTCAAAGATCGCATAAAAATAATTACAATTTGAAACCCCTTATTAATCTCATTGGAAAATCATTGTGCCAAAGCCAATATCGAAGCCCTCTCACATTGGCCTTATCCATCAGCAAGAAGATTATTGTAATTCTGTAAGTAATTTTTTTTTCATTCAAGATGAAAGGTCTTGATCTCCCCTTATTCAGAATTTACCGCATCATTTTAGTCTTCAACCTGTCCTGACTGATATTTGGTTGTTCTGTACTACCAAAATTTATCAAAGGCACACCTGCTGGACCAAGTTTTACAACCTTACTTAGTCTCCACACTGCTCTTAATCTCTTCTTTGGCGCTGTAAATCTAGAATTTTCAATTTGTCATTACTAGATCTTGACAGTAAGCTAAACATAATCGTTTACGCCTATGCAGTCATCATCTCATTTGGTGCATAATCCATACAATAAACATAATTTTCTGCTCCATACAAAGCTTTGAAACTGTTTGATGTTTTGAGATATTTTCCAATTAATGAACGGAAATGTTGTTGAAACTCAATACAACCATCCTCTGGGCAGGTAGGCAAACAAATCCAACTTCAATACAATTCCAGGAGCAAAAAAAGTTGATGACACCCAAATCACTTCATTTGTGTTTAAATTTCACTTGTTCCAATTCATTTTGATTTTTTTCTCCATGGTTTTGTTCAAACACCATATCTATGACTCATGAGAACTGGTAAAGTCAAAACACACTATAAATAAGCCTTCTTTGTGCACATTGTCAATTTTTCAGATATCACTGTAATTGCAGGCCCAAATAGTATTGCCTTTGGATGTGTCAAAATTGGTTCAAATTTGATAAAAGGATCACATCAGCAAAGACCAGAGATGTGTTTAGTTTTTCCAAAATGGGCACCAAAAATTGATGCACACCAATTTAGATATCATTTAAAGGACCAAAATTGAATACCACAAAACTGAAAAGAAAACTATCCCATCAGCTTGACTATTCCACCACAATTAGAGGGAATTTTATCGCCAGTTCCTATCTTGAAATACTTCCTTGCAAACAAAGCTTGTTCAAAAGTACCCAGGTGGCTAAGTTGACGTTTAATTGATGGTTTGTTGGATTGTTGCAGGTTATCTGACCACCTCTAAGGATTTGCTTGTTTCTTGGTCTCTTTGAAGTCTGCTTTGGTCTACATGCAACTAGCTCTATCTTACAAATCATCAATACCCTTGTTCTCAATCAATCTTCCTATCACAAACTCTTCCAAATCTTGTATCTCTTTCTGTTGTAATCAAACTCTCAATCAATTGTTCTTTCAAAGTTATTGTGAAGGTCTAGCAGACCTTAACTTGAGTCACGGACCTCAGATGAGGCACAAGAAAGGTTTTTGAATTCCAAGAGACTGTGTTTGGTTAATCAATGATTCTACAATAAGGAATATTGTCTGGATTTCCATGATAAGGCGTGGATGGGCAGTTTGAAGATCTCTCTATACAGTAGGTGTTATATAAGATGAGAGGAAGATGTGGTCAAAATGAGTGGAGACACTACTAGGCCTGTAGGATAAGTTGGTGACGGTCAGTCACAAGACCTCTGTTTAACCACTCCAATATTCGAGTCAAAGGATACAGGGTATACTTCAGCTGGTGGAATACTTAGGTGTAGAGTAATGACCATAGATCTTGTAATTAGGCGTCTATCATATGTTCTATCCTCATTTAACAACCTGATCATCTTTTTCAATTCCCTTGAAGAAATTTCAATGTCTCCTCAGATTTTCTTCTTTGTGGCCTAACTACTTCAATCACGATACTGAAGATTATATGAACGATTACTATGAGGTTAAACTTCTTTTCACTTTTTGGTGTTGTGATCTTTGAAAGTCCGTAATAATTCTCACAATGTTGTGATCATGATCACTTTTCCTGAAGTTTTCTGGAGTTAACATCGTGGGGAAGAAGCTTTGGCAAGTCATTATAAGTCACAATGATGAAGATTGTTGACAAAAACCTTCTCAGTTGAACAAAATACAACACATGCAATGATTTAATGCGACTATACATAGATCCTACCAACAGTTCCACTTAGCTTCTTAGCTTCTTTTTACAAGCAACTCATCACATGCCCATAAAAGCCGTCTGGCGTCTCCCCAGAGCATCACCCGGTGAGAGTTCTGAATAATTAAAATGACATCAAGATTTAATAGTCTTTTGCCGCTGAAAATGCTTATTTAGAGTGACCTCATACACAAGGGGATTTACTGACTTCATAGGATGGAGCTTAGTATTATTGAATGACAAAATAGCTTAGGTCAAACTGACTTCGTCAGGTTAGGATATCCTCCTGGAATCTGACAACAGTGACCACACTGAAGATCCTTTGACGCGCACAATCCTACCGTAGTTGTGTGATTTATCGCGGAAGGGACAGGCTTTGTGAGAGCTTCATCAGTACCTTGATCATGAAGACTTCAAAACGAATCGGACAAAAGACTATGCAACACGCTTTCCATGTTGTGGGGTCCTGATTCAAGGGTATGGCGCCATGGAAGAAACTAACATGGGCTAACAGCTAGCTGATGATGGCTGACATGCTGATATATCAGCTGCACTTGAATAAGGTCATCTTGCTACTTATAATCTACTACTTATTGTACGTCATAGCTTGGCGGAGACTTGGAGACCTGTGCTGAGGGATTGCGTCAATATTCGGATACAAAAGGTCCGTCTCCAGTTGGGTGTGCACATCTACCCTTTCGATAAACGACTACCTTCTTCTCCCTTTCAAATACTATACTCATAAACCTCCTACAATGATCATCTGATACCTCTACTTCAATTTGTTCTAGCAATTTTTCTTTCAATCTCTGATGATTATTCTAGTCTCGTTCAAAGATATTTTTCTTTTCATTTTTTCGAAATTTTGCATAACATACCACCAAAAGCACGTCTCATAATAGACTTTCTGATGGTGAAGCAATTGTTGGCAATATCAACCGTCCAAGCGCATTAATTCTAGATAGCTTACAATGCCGCTTTCTGAAGGACAAGGCTCAAAACTATCAAGCTTATCTACCTATCTTTCTTGCCTCAGGCCGTTTTGCGCGCCTTGCAAGACTTGATCAAGCAGACTTTTCATCTCCTGATATCAATCTCTTTGTTTCATACACCTCCTTTTTGAATAATACTTCGATCTCACAATATTAGTCGTGACACATTGGACGACCCAACTCCAGGCCCCTGGTAGTCCTGCTAGGGACTAACAATCAAAGCAGTTGACACTCCTGGATTGTTTTGTTCTATCTGAATATGAAGTGCAAAGAGTTCAGGCTACTGCTCAATGCGATCAAACGTATGTACTCGTCATGCCCTCTGGTTATATCCCGTCTTATTGCGTGATGTGTCGATGAGACCGGAACGTCTCACTCAACAGTTTGAGTTGTACGACCAATCATGTTTGTTCATTACTTTCAAGGATGGACTATGCTCTCTCTGGCTTCTGAAAACAAAGCTTTCATCGAATCGAAGCAACAGATATGGTATCGATTTCACGAATGATTCAATTTCTACTAGACAATAGTGCATGTAGGACAGGCCATCGTCGTTGCGCTGAGCCTGAAGGCACAGTACTCTTGCAAAGAGAATTGTCCATTGTAGCCCGGATATTCGATTCAGGCACTTCAATCTCAGGCTCAAAAGCAACGTCCAATATACCAGGATGCTTATAAAGATGATTTGGTATTTTTTGTGATCCGTTCAAGCTGCTCAATATTGTTGAAGACTAGATTGGTCCAACTATGTCTTTGGCTGTTGGAGACATCAAACAAAGCCAAATGAGCATTCATAAGGGAATCAATCTCCTCTTGTTCGAACTCGGAGTTTTTCACAGTTTTTGAATCCGAAGACGTCTCAGTGATCTCCATCAAATTCAAAAAGTTTAAGGTGAAGTGTTGTGGGGTTCGAAAGTGGTACCGTGTATTGAAGAGATATATCTGATCTTTGGCGTACCCATGTTCACATAGGGTGAAACAACCCCATATTGGCATATCATGAACCTCTCCGGAGTCTTGTCGTAGAAGTTTGCAGATTGTGCAAGACATGTAGGGAAAGAATTGAGGAGATGTGAAAAGATATGTGAGGAGAATTTTGATTTTTTGCGGATCTTCTGTTTCACACTTGCTGGAGTCTGTTGAGCTGGTTGACTTGAGTTAGAGAGAGAATTTGCGGACCCAAGTCCCTTGATCTCACTGCAAGTAGATCCTCCTGAAATTCAGAGTTCTCAATAGAATGGAACCCCAGAAAGGTCTTCATCCATGATAGCGCCTAACACAATTTAGGTAAACTCGAGGTAAATTTGATTGAGACATATGAAGAGGCAATGCGAAGAGGTCCAAGAATGTGCAGTTGTTTTGTCAGAAAGAGTGTGACTTTGTTCCCTTTTCCCCTCTTCAGATACACTTTTATCTACCCACGACTCAAGATATCACAGATTCTCGTGACTTTTCTATCCGTTCGTTCAAGTGTTGCTGGCGCGTTCAACGCCCATCAAGTATTCTACATATGTACAGGTAAATGCAGTCAACCGGGTCTTTTCAAAACCATAGAATTCACTGGAAGTTTATATCATTTTATTCAATCCATTTCGATTATTTGATGAGTGTCTATATCTGAGTTTATCATTTAGAAGAACCACCTCAGCAACTTAATATTAATACATATTACGACAAACTTAACAAAGTCCCTCGCCAAAGGCCCGAGGCTGAAGCGAGGGACTTACGCCCAATGTCTGAATTACAGCGTGACATCTGCCGGGGCATTTTCTCCAAAACTAATTTATTTTATGCTGCCATATTGCACTTATCAAGTGCTCTTGACCCCTATATAAAAAAAACCGCACAAGTCTCATCTATGATTGTGCGCTTTCAAAAGTCGAATGCGTCAAACGGCTCGCAAGATATGTTGTGATAATACTGTGATAATACTACTAATCTAGGTCAAGTTCATCACGAGTGTGCTTTGCCTGTTATGGAAAAGATCCAAAGTGGAGGAATGGTTAATCTTTTGTCTTTTGCTTCTAACAATCTGTACGAAATTTGTGTCTAAAATATGTATGTGTCTTGAGTTAGTCAGATCTCTTTGTTCACCCCTTGCTTCTAGGTGGTAAAATTGTGTGCGCGTTTCTTTTTCTTATATACTTCGTGTCCCTCGAGCTCCTGGTTCCTCCCTCATCGTGTGGAACCTGGAAGCTTAGAGTGAGCACCTTTCATTCTTTTTCCTACCTGATTCATCATCTCTACATACCTGGACGAGTACTCACAAGTTACGATAGACTTCCCTACCCACTCTCTTATTTCTCCTGCTTACTCGCAGGTAAGGCGTAGACTTCATCCGCCCTCATTTCTTTCATCGTAACTTCTTTGAGTTTGTCTAAAAACTCTTCCAAATCCTGTCTGTCCAGGTAAATAACTAGTTTCGCGTGTTCTTCATTTACTTTCTCTCTTTTTGTCTTTTGTTTGGAATACATGATCGTGTGGAACCTGGAAGCTTAGAACTTCCCTACCCACTCTCTTATTTCTCCTGCTTACTCGCAGGTAAGGCGTAGACTTCATCCGCCCTCATTTCTTTCATCGTAACTTCTTTGAGTTTGTCTAAAAACTCTTCCAAATCCTGTCTGTCCAGGTAAGGCGTAGACTTCATCCGCCCTCATTTCTTTCATCGTAACTTCTTTGAGTTTGTCTAAAAACTCTTCCAAATCCTGTCTGTCCAGGTTTACGCGTAGATCATCATATCCGCGTCTTCTCATTTCATGGTAGCGAGAGAGTCACAAAGACTCGACTTCACCTAATCTCAAATCTCAAAGAACACTCAATCATCAGTGCATGTCCTCATCTCCTGAGCCTGTCTTCACCGACGCCGAACTCGATCACAACGACTCTGATTCCAACTCTGAATCCTCGTCTAAAACTCAAAGACCCAACACAGCTTCAAAATCATTAGAACCATCCTCTACTGTCTCTTCTGGATCAGTCGACACTCGAAAGCCACCAATCACTGAGCTAACCATGACTGACAGAGATGACTCCAAGATCTTTGGCACTCCTCTTCAACAATTCGTGCAGAAGCTCACCTCTGTCTTGTCTAAGTACACTATTGACAACAAACTCACCGACGGAAATTTTCCTGAATGGGCTTTGGAGGTTCGACGAGTACTCTTGGCCATTGACTACAACAAATATCTCACCAAGATAGAGTTCAAGGCGCCTAGTCTCTCTGAAGATCAACACCTGAAGGTAAAGCTTGTGATTTCTATGTGGCTACTCAGCCTAATGGACACTCAGAACAAAACTAGATGTCAAACGATGCTGAAGCTTCGCAAGGTCAGGGATTCAGAGGATGATGATGAAGAACAGAAGGAAGATAGTGATGGGGAGGATGATGACGTAGCTTACGAACCGTCACTTATCTGGACGTTCCTTAAAAACCACCATCAAAAGATTTCAGAGGCCGGTTTGCAAACAATTGAAGACGCGATCAATGACATGAAGATACTCAACACCGATTCATTCAAAGTTCACTGCGATAAATTCAACAATCTCGTTGCTGACTTCGTTAAGTACAAGGGTCAAATGTCTTCTGCATCCGCTGCTCGGAAGCTTATCAAAACCGTCAGGTCTCGGATCAACGAAAACGTCTCAGAAAATATCTATTCCAGAGTTGTTCCTCTCACTCGTGAAGGAGTTGTACAATACCTAATAGACTACGAAGCCAGGAATGGCGGGTTCACCACTCCTGCCTTGATTGAGGCCAGTCAGTCCAATTACTCCACCTCCGCTGCTGCCTCAAACGGTAACAATTCCCGTCGATCTCGACCAAAATGTTCCGAACAACGCTGCATCTCTACCACCCACACGCCTGAAAAGTGTTTCGCTAGACCCGAAAATCACGCGGCTAGAGATCTTTGGATAGCTCAGATGGAGGCTAAGCGAAACGGTGGTCAGGCTAATCGGAATAGATACACATCTCAATCCTTGAACGTGAATGGTTTGAGACAGGTCACCCTTCCATCTGCCAGTCCTGCCATTGCATCAAACAATCCGTTTGCTTCCCTTCATGTCTATCTTGTCGATGGTGAAATCAAGGCTTCCTCCGCAGCTTCAGAAACCTTTGAAGCTTCTCACACTGTGTTTGACGATGATACTCCTGCTGCGAATGTGGTCAATGAAAGTGGGGGACACTGGGCCCTATACGACACCGGGGCGACTCACTACATGTTCAAAAATCAAGAACTCTTCTCCTCCAACACCTTAGTGAAGCTTGAAGATTCTTCAAAACGTCTCAAACTCGCTGGCGGTGATGTTTCTCTTGCCGTCCACTCTACCGGGTCTGTTCAGTTGAAGTCCGGTACTGGCAAGATGTTTGAGCTGAATAATAGTCTGTATGTCCCGGAACTGGCTCAGAATTTACTTGCCGGTGGTGCGATGCTTCGCAAGGGTGTTCAAGTTCTCATTCATCCCAACGACTCGAACTGTTTCTCGCTTGTCTTCAAAGGTGAAGCACTATTCAACGGAGTGTTTGCTGCGAACAACCTGATGTATGTCGCTCTCGAACCGGTGAGTCCAGTACCTGACTCAGTCGCTTCATCAACTCAAGCTGAAGACTTTTCCAAATTGCAACATCGTCGACTAGGGCACCTGAGCAACCGCTACCTCAGAATCATGTGTAAACACAAGAGTGTAGCTGGCTTGTCCGATGACTTAACTCTACTGAAAGAATGTGAAATTTGTTCTCTCTCAAAAAAACACCAAAATACCTCATTCGTCCACCAGACCTAGAGCTTTTCGTCATCTGGAAAATGTCCATGTGGATCTCAGCGGTATTATCAGAGTCAAGGGATTAAAGAGTGAAATGTACTATGCCCTATTCTGCGATGATTTTTCCTCTTTTCGTCACATCTACTTCATGCAATCAAAGTCCAAAGAAGAAGTCTTCGAAGTTTTCAAATCTTACCTAGCGCTGGCTGAACGGCAGACCTGCTTGAAGCTGAAGCAGTTTACCCTCGACAGAGGAGGTGAATTCCTGAATGATCTCCTGGGTACTGAACTGCGAGAGCGTGGGATTGTACTTCATCTCACAGCTGCTCACTCTCCTGAAGAGAACGGAGTTTCTGAACGAGGAAATCGTACCGTTAGCACCAAGGCTCGGTCAATGATGCTGGAATCAGGGATGCCACTCAGGTTTTGGGTGCAAGCATGTAAGGCTGCTGTCTTTCTTGTCAACAGAACTGTCACCGCTGCCCTGAGTGATCATAAGACACCATTTGAGCTGTGGCATTTTCGTAAGCCCTCTGTGGATCACTTAAGGGTGTTTGGCTGTCTTGCATACGCTCTGATCAGAAAGGAAACCAGGGAATCTAAATTTGGTCCTGTCAGTTCGCGTGGAGTTCTTGTGGGATTTGACGAGGACAATTTCAACTATCACATCTATGACCTCACTACTCACAAGATTGTCATTACTCATCACGCGACATTTAATGAAAACAAGTTTCCTTTCCGTGAAAGCATACCTCATCCAAAAATGATTCTTCCTCAACCAGTCAAGCCCGGCGTGAATATTCAGTTCTTTGATGATGAAAGCGATGATGAGCACTTCGAAGAGATAGAAGATACTTACTGTGAAGAGAAACATCAAGCCGTCCCTGAGAGTACTCTTTCAGAACCTGAAACCGCTGTTGTGCCGAAAAATCAACCTATCGCTGAGCCAAGTCCTCTTCCAGATCCTCCTCGTCGTTCAGGAAGGATCAAGGAAATCATCAAGTATACTGCTTCCGCGATATGCGATGATCTCAAACGCTCATCTCTGATCACCAAGTGGGAGTCTGCTCAACAATTTAACTGTGGCATACCTGAGTGTAACATGGTCATGTCCGTTCAAGATACCCCTCGCTCTTATTCAAAAGCTGTGAATGGTGCGGAAGGTTCTCACTGGAAGAAGGCGTGCGAAAAGGAGATTCAAGCCATGGTTGATAAGAAGGTTTGGGTTCTGGTTGATCGCCCCAAGAACTGCAACGTCATAAAAGGCCTCTGGCTTTTTCGGAAGAAGCCTACATCCATTCCCGACAAACCCATCAAGTTCAAAGCAAGATATGTGGCTATGGGCAATACTCAAGTTCATGGACTTGACTACTTTGAAACATTTGCTCCGACTGGGAAACCTACCTCCTTTCGACTCTTCGTTGCCTTAGCTGCCATCCACGGATGGGAAATCCACCTCATGGATGCTGTCACTGCATTCCTGAACAGTGAGCTTACCGAACTCATCTATGTTGAACAGCCAGAAGGCTTCAAGAAACCTGGTGAAGAAGACAAGGTCTGTCAGTTGCTCAAGTCACTCTATGGTCTCAAACAAGCACCAAAGTGCTGGCAAGACGATGTTCGGGAATATCTCATCAGTATCAATTTCATTCAATGCGAAGTCGATCACTGCGTGTACATCCGAAGTCAAAACAACCTCTTCACAGCGGTGTACGTCCATGTTGACGACTTGACAATCACCGGAAATGACATCTTGACGTTCAAGGAACAAATCTCTCAACGTTGGGAAATGGAGGATCTCGGGCTCGCCTCAACGGTTGTTGGCATTGAAATTAAACGTGAGAGTGATCTAGTGTACTCGATTTGTCAGACAGCATACGCCACAAGAATCTTGGAACGTTTTGATTCGTTGAGTCTCAAGCCAGCCAGCACTCCGCTACCTCCAGGAGTAAAGCTCTTCAAACCCGACTTGGAAGAAATTGAAGACTTTGCAACAAAGAATCTGCCGTACCGAAGTGTAGTGGGGTCACTAATGTACCTCTCTCAGTGTACCAGGCCCGACCTTGCTTACGCCGTTGGTGTTCTCTCTCAGCATCTCGATTGGCCTGGATATCAGCATTGGAACGCTGCCACTCATGTACTCAGGTATTTGTCCGGAACAGTGGACTATGGCATTCGTTATTCAGGAGAGGGAGTGATTCAACCAGTGATGGGTCTCAAGAGTCATGAATGTCCGCAAGCTTTGTGTGATGCCGACTGGGCAGGTGATAGGGACACCAGACGTTCAACTACAGGCTACCTGTTCATCCTGGCTGGTGGTGCAATCTCGTGGCGTAGCAAACTTCAAAATACTGTAGCTCTATCATCGACGGAGGCCGAGTATCGGGCCATCACTGAGGCTGGTCAAGAGCTGCTGTGGCTGAGGACTATGCTTTCCAAGCTTGGCTTTGAAGACAATGATCCTACTGTCCTTCAGAGTGACAATATGGGAGCGATTCACCTCACCAACAAATCAGTCTTTCATGCTAGAACTAAACACATCGAGATCCACTATCACTGGATTAGGGAGGTAGTTAAGGCAGGCAAGCTGACAGTTCAACACTGCCCAACTCATCTAATGATTGCAGACCTCCTTACTAAGTCCTTGGGGTCAGCACAATTCTCTCAACTACGTAAACTCTTGGGTCTTAAACCTATCTCGTGATGACCTTGAGGGGGCGTGTTGTGATAATACTACTAATCTAGGTCAAGTTCATCACGAGTGTGCTTTGCCTGTTATGGAAAAGATCCAAAGTGGAGGAATGGTTAATCTTTTGTCTTTTGCTTCTAACAATCTGTACGAAATTTGTGTCTAAAATATGTATGTGTCTTGAGTTAGTCAGATCTCTTTGTTCACCCCTTGCTTCTAGGTGGTAAAATTGTGTGCGCGTTTCTTTTTCTTATATACTTCGTGTCCCTCGAGCTCCTGGTTCCTCCCTCATCGTGTGGAACCTGGAAGCTTAGAGTGAGCACCTTTCATTCTTTTTCCTACCTGATTCATCATCTCTACATACCTGGACGAGTACTCACAAGTTACGATAGACTTCCCTACCCACTCTCTTATTTCTCCTGCTTACTCGCAGGTAAGGCGTAGACTTCATCCGCCCTCATTTCTTTCATCGTAACTTCTTTGAGTTTGTCTAAAAACTCTTCCAAATCCTGTCTGTCCAGGTAAATAACTAGTTTCGCGTGTTCTTCATTTACTTTCTCTCTTTTTGTCTTTTGTTTGGAATACATGATCGTGTGGAACCTGGAAGCTTAGAACTTCCCTACCCACTCTCTTATTTCTCCTGCTTACTCGCAGGTAAGGCGTAGACTTCATCCGCCCTCATTTCTTTCATCGTAACTTCTTTGAGTTTGTCTAAAAACTCTTCCAAATCCTGTCTGTCCAGGTAAGGCGTAGACTTCATCCGCCCTCATTTCTTTCATCGTAACTTCTTTGAGTTTGTCTAAAAACTCTTCCAAATCCTGTCTGTCCAGGTTTACGCGTAGATCATCATATCCGCGTCTTCTCATTTCAAGATATCGATTTTGTTTCTTCTGGGGCCTCCACGGGGCCAAAAGCCTCATCCAGTAAAATCAATGCTGCGCGTCACAAACAATAAAGTCTGACCCAAAATCCTTAAGTCACAACTGCAGTTCACGTCCTTAATGATAATGCATTAACCTCACGCTCTGCTGCAAGAGAATAGGCCCGTCATCTGGCAATCATCGACCCTGCAGAAATATAGGGCCTCACGCAAGGGTGTCCTTGCATAGTGATGCGCAATCAGATGCCTGGTATTGCACAATGACCTTTTCATCATTCCGCCTGAATGATGAAAAGCAATAATCGAATTATGTCAGCGATAACTTCAAGTAATACGGTTGGAGACTGGAAATGCTTGCCTCAGTCTGCATGAAATAACCCCATAGGAGCCTTTCCAGGCCTGCGTCATAGACTTGATGCGTATCCTGGCGAGTACGTGGAACACTGCTCGCGCAGAGTCGTCCCCTTCGCCGCGCCTCGTGAGTTGATGAGGCCTGAAGACATGATCAGGGTGGGCAAGCAAGACGTAAAGGAAGTCAAACACGTTGGTGTTCCACGTCTGAAAATAGCGGAGGATATTGAGCGCTTTCCCAACGATTGACGACTGCGCAGGGCTCGGCGGAATATTGCCACCCCAATGCAATGCCGGATTATATTGCTGCACCGTCTGCCCTTCCTGATCGATTGTCTCGGTGATTCTGGTATAGGAGGGTACGCGCTGGTCCTGGCAGTCTGCCGTCGGGAAAGACAAGGTTATCAACATATAGATTCTCGATATCGTTATCGAGAATGTCGATGGTGATTGGTTGATGGGGACAATGTCAAATGCACTAGGCATTGGGGTGATAGCCAGATTATTAAGTATGGCGGCTGCGTTCCGTCTCATGAAACATAAAGCTTTAATAGCTCTTCCCCAACCATTTCGCGCGGGGGTTGGCTATGGTATTGATTATAGCTCTGAGATGTCTAAGGGGGTCAGAGCTAGCTCTCAACTGATTCTGGGCTTCCCTGACGGCTTGACCGGCTAGGCAAGTTCTGGGTGGGGTATTTTGGGATATGGCGTTTCAGCCGGCCGATATACCAGTAGCTTCAACATACTCCCGTCATCGCGATACTGTACTACGATTATCATATTTCCCTGCATTACATTAAGTATCAGACTTTTATTTACAACATGGCGATGCCGATATCGCGTCTAAGTTCCGCTAAGGTTCCAGATACTGTACTTCGTACTTTGAAAATATGTGATTACATGAAAGAGCTTGACTGCTCACCGAAGGAATTCATGGTTACCTTTTTTTCGGCTGAAAACGATAAGCTCAATGTGAAACGGCGCCTAATGAAGACCGGCCTTGGTGTCAAAGGCACTCGTTCGATTGTCAAGAACATAGGCAAATTAACTTCGTCCTGCGAGCATGGTCAAGCAGATTGGGAGGAAGTGATTTTGGCCGAGGTCAGTTATTGTCTCATCCACACACCCAATAATACATATAGACTCACTTGTTCCTTGTCATGTGTATAGGCCAGCACCATAGTCAATCGCCAGCAAGTGGCACGTGGGCACTTCCCTGCTGGCGCGTACGTCAGCTCAAACAAAATCAACCCGGACTTTTTTACTGAGAGTGCCGAAGCTCATAGAGCCAATCAGGTACGCACGGGAATGAAATTCCTTCACCGCCTGATCCACAACTTCATTGCCGCCGGGATGAAGTCCAAAGACACCACAAAATATGATGACGAGGGTAACACCGTGGATTTGGAAACGTCGTGCACAGAGACGCCCGCTTCCACAGAAGATCTTCATATTGAAGGTTCTATTGATGAGGCGGCCGTGTTGTCTCTGGAGAACCTGGTGTATGTCAAGCCTACTCCAGAAGATCACGCAACCCACAAGTTAGCCACGGTGAGACATTTATTATTGTCCATTAACCTGCGGCCTTACTCACAAATAATCCCTCGGTTGTAGGTGCCATTAATGGTGTGTTCAATGATAGCGGCAGCGTGCAATCGCCGCGCCAATGCTATCCCCATGGCCAACGGTCTGGTAGCGTTCGCCGGTGGTGTTTCTTGTCGAGTGAACGAATGGCTCAACTCCTTAGGCGTATCAGCCTCCAGAGGAAGTATCCTGCGTGCTATGGATCACCTACGCGAAATACAAGAGGGACGTATGATTCAGTTGTTCAAGGCGAATCATAAAATAATGCCATTATTATGCTATGACAACATAGACATACACCTAAGAATCCATAACACCCGAATTGACACTTCCTCTCGGCTCTTCCACGGTACCTGGGGCTTTTTCAACGTAATCCGCTCATGTCTCCAGATTCAATGCACTGAAGAGGCGGTTGGTCTGGCGAACTTCTTGGATGCCATGGCTGTAGCTGATCGAAAATCCGTCGACATGTCCCTATTTGCACCCACTCCAAAAGAGGCTCAGCATTGGGTCTTGGTAATCAAGGCGCAACTGGCCAGTGCACTCACCGAATATTGCGCGTTCATTCCTGGTGCGCCTAAGCGCAATAAGTTAGGCAAGATGAACACTCGGCCACCCTCGATAGACTTGATTACGATGCATAAGCCGAACATCCATTTCCTACGGATGATGGATGCACCTGACTCGTCAGCAGAGGGCGTTTCACGCGTATTAGACCAAATCATGAAACAGATAGGTGTGGATGACAAAACGTACGCTGAGCGGTTATTGATAGCTGGCGGAGATGTGGGATCAAACATGCTTTTGGAAAGCTTACGGGTCAAGCGATTTCCGGCGATAGACTCGATCGAAGGGTATGAGTGGGTTCTTTCTGTGTTCGGTGGTGCTCACACCACCTGGAATTTTGCTAAAGCGCTATGGACCTTACATTGGGGCAAGTCAGATGATAAGGAGGACACCGGAGCGTGGAGATCTTCGTTTGCTTTGGGCGGTGATTACAAGAAACCTCCTGCGACGCAGGATTTTAATTACATAATGCGATCATTGCAACAGGTTCACAAGGCAAACCTGGTGTTTATTATTAAGTGAGTGTGAATCGGTCTTCGTTCCTTACCGCACAGAGAAATGGTACTGACTTTTGCCATTATCTTCAAGACAGGTCGTGAAATCCCAACCGGACCTCGATTTATCCCAAGAAAGCGACTGCGCCTCACTCCTGGCCGCGGTTTGGAATAGGTATTTTAATCATTCAGCGATAAATGAAGCGAGGTTGCAAGGAAATCACACACATTACAATTTCTTATTGCGTTTGCGAGACTTCGCCACGGTGGTGGAGGCACAGGAGGGCACTCGAGCGGGAGACATCGGCCGCCTCATGGCTATGTGGAAGCGATGGTCAATTATGGCGCAAGGATTGCCAGGCCTGTCACACTATGCCAGGCATATACCGCGACTGGTCATGCTCTTGGAACAAGACTTACCAGAAAAACTGGCCCACGCCATCAAACACACCATCCTCATTCCATCCAATGAGCGAGAAGACCATTGGATGCCAATGGACGAGTTCCTGGAGGTCCATATTTTTTGGCTTAAACACTTGTACAACAACACTGTAAGCAACTATTTGTAGTGAAATCGCCGGGGAGGTAAGGAGAATGCTCACTATTATCCTACCTCACAACGCGGCAGGGCCATGGAACAGACATTGAGCGGCTCACTTATCGGTTATCCAACAATATTCCACTGGTAAATACGCATTGCTTTGCACTTTTATACATCCAACGCGCACATCTGACTGATGCTTTACAAAAATCGCTCGCAGTTACGTAAACTCATGCAGGTTCTGAAAGCGATGGCCGGCCACAAGATCATTTATCAGCCAAACCTCCATGTGATTACCGACGCATCCATGGCAGCATTCCTAGCTTATGCTGAAGGTCACTTAGCCGAAAAAACCTCCGCGCGATCCCCGACTATGATAATTAACTGTCACCGTGTGGGTCAGCACAACATGATCAAGATGATCACAGCGGACATAGACGCTGGTAGATCGTCCCGCTTTCGATGGGGTGCCTCAAATGTGTTATCATCTTGGGATAATGAGGATGGCCACGAAGATTAAATAGATGATATCAACTGTAAGGCCGAAAACAAAATGTAAAGCGCAATTTAAATTCTGACATTACCTGCTGCCACCCGCTTCTGCTGAAAAGCCTTGCGATCGTGCTAAACCTCCATGCGGTGCGGTTACCTGTGAGATTCGCCGTTTCAGCAGTCCCTGAGGTTTTGAGCTCTGTTTGGCCTGTTTCTCGGCGATGCGCTGTTGCCGCTGCTCGAGAGCTGCCATCCTTTTGGCTCGTTGGGCTTGTTCGGCGGCGGCTTTTGCCTTAGCACGTTGTTCTCGAGCTGCCACCTTGGCTAGGCTCGACCGCTCTTTCTCCAATGCCCGTGCCATCTTGATTGCAGCCTTGCCAGCGTCGTTACGTTCTTTGGTGATTTGGGCCCCTTCGATTGATTGTGGGACTTTGAGTGCACCTGGTACACGAAACGCGCGACGGCGTCTTTCGAAAGCTTCAGTCACGGCTTGGCGCGTGTCGAATTCGTCTTTCCACTGTAGCCAAACATCGAACAAGGTGTTGAATTGCCCAGGAATTGATTCACTTGCAAGAACAATTGCTAGATCATCCGGTACTTTAAGGATGTCAATATTTTTCGCCACATCCCATGCAAGATCTCGTCCGAAATAGTCTTCCGGCCCTAAGTCCGAACCTTCAGTGAACAATTGATAGAAAAAATGTGAAAAAGCGCTTTGCAATCGAGTGGCGAGGGTCTCCAATATGGGATCTTGTAGAATCGGGTCATCTGTGATACACCGTAAGGCCACAGGTCTTGCCTCGATTGGAGGAAGAGGTGGTGTTCGGGGCAGGTCCTCGACAAGGTTGATTAGCTCGTCTTCACCCATAGTGAGAGCATTGTCGAAGTTGTTGTTGGTGAGAGCAGCGTGAGCGAGCCATAGTGCCTTGGCTTCCTCTGGCTCGCAAATCGAGCAATCGCAGGCACGCATACCGGCTGCCTTCTGCCATTCCTCCTCCGCTAGCACCCTTGAGTCTTCAACGTCTAGCGGTATGTAACCGTGGCTGCTCCACAAAGTCAGCCGCGCTGGCATTGTATTCTGAGGAAGAATGACTCGGCTGACTCACCTGAGGTCTACAGCCAAGGCGACCCGCAGGCAGACCGGGGTGATTGCAAATGCATCCATACGGTCGTCGTCCGTCATCACAGTTGGAGTGTCAAAGTCGGATATCTTGTTCCTACCATTGGTACGTATGTGTTCCACCAACATCATTCCTAGTCCACGGCGGCCATCACGTCCACAGCGACCCGACATCTGGATGAAGTTGCATGGGTCCTGACGTCCGACAATGATCACACACCGTACTCGGTGCCAGTTTTGTCCCAACCCCAAAGCCAGGGTGCAACATAGGACTGCAAGCGCGCCAGCGATGTACGCGCCCACAGCGTCGAGTTTGGCATTCGGGCCAGTAGTGGCGTGGTACCTGCGTGCGAATACCGAACGTCCATTTGCTGCTTCGTTAGGCTGGCCACGCGCCGTGCAGAGGATTTGCAAGTATTCCAAAGTGGCATTCTGAGTGCCGCAGTACACGAGTGT
Organism: Melampsora americana; assembly: GCA_022264835.1. Lineage (NCBI taxonomy): Eukaryota > Fungi > Basidiomycota > Pucciniomycetes > Pucciniales > Melampsoraceae > Melampsora > Melampsora americana. The sequence continues at coordinate 150,645 of JAIFHY010000127.1, read as the reverse complement.
TGGAGGGATAGCTTCGTTAGGAATTACAGAGTGATGTGTAAAAATTCCACGCAGGGCCGATTTCAGAGGTCTCTTGAAGCTTCGATGTATTATACGGATTTCAGGGCGTGTCAGTTCCGCTCGGTGAAATCGAACCTCGCGCTTGTCCAGTTTGAGGTTGGCCATGATGGCGTGGATTGCCTGAGGTGTGCATGTGGCAGTCATCAGAAGTAACGGAACCTTGCTTGCCGACAGGAACCTGCGCGCAAGGTCTCCATAAGATGGTCGAAAAGCGCCCGCATCATGTACTCGTACATGACTAGCCAGTCGTTTCGCTTGCCCGCTTTCGACAAGACCCCAAGTATACACCATGTGAGCCTCGTCCACCACAATCAGGACCAATCTTGCTTGAAATCGCTTATCCCGCCACATGTGATCGAATACGCTGCTGGTTAGAGCCACCTCAGGACTCTTGAAATTCACATCAGCGAGGTGTACAACTTAAGGATCGCATGTGATGATCTCACCACATAGACAAAAGGATATTTGCCTTCCAAGATCTCCCGACAGGTCTCGTGATTGCAGTTGTCCGCTGTGAGGTTAATTGCCCCGAGTTCAACCATTCCTTTCTCTCCGACCTGTCCCAAAACCAAGTGAATCAGCCAAATGCCAGCTACACACAGCGGTATAACATTAGAAGCGAAATTTGACGTACCTGATCATCCCCGAGAGAGTCCAATGGGTTGATACTCAGGATTATGGGTGCATATTTCTCAGTGTCGTGAGCATGATAGAACATCTCTGGGACTTGACTCTTGCCAAAACCAGTTCCTGCGAGTAAAAAGGTAGTGCGTCCATTGAGAACATCAACCAGTGAGTCCACCTGCTGTGGCCTCGGCGCATATCCGTGCTTAGATTGAAAGTGCTCGTGTGCTGAGATGCCTTGTTTGATCTCGCTGGGGTCTTGGTATTCTGGTTTGTACTTAGGCCAAGCGGTGAGTGATGTATTCCTGCGTGACTGCTGAACGAGCTTTAATGCAGCCGCATCGGCTGCAGACTGACTTCTTCGTAGCATCGAGGTCCGTAATGAGCAAAGGTAGGTCGATGATTGAGGTGCGTGTGGTAATATTGTGAACTTGTCGAATTTGGCATTCGAGGAGCCAAACGACAGTTTGGCGAAAACTGTTTGACAGTTTTGTTCATCTGTATTGGGCAATTGTCCACTTTTGGCTACTTTTGGACGCCGCAGCTGCTTTTGGCCCCGTGGAGGCCCCAGAAGAAACAAAATCGATATCTTGCGAGCCGTTTGACGCATTCGACTTTTGAAAGCGCACAATCATAGATGAGACTTGTGCGGTTTTTTTTTATATAGGGGTCAAGAGCACTTGATAAGTGCAATATGGCAGCATAAAATAAATTAGTTTTGGAGAAAATGCCCCGGCAGATGTCACGCTGTAATTCAGACATTGGGCGTAAGTCCCTCGCTTCAGCCTCGGGCCTTTGGCGAGGGACTTTGTTAAGTTTGATATTACGACATCTATCTCCACAAGTGATGATTGATCGTAATCTAAGTGTCTTATTAAGCTTGTCTTTCAAAGCGGAAGACGGCGCGGCTTTGAAGTATTTCCCCAACCTCGCGGAGCCTTCATCATCTTGAACGGTTGTCGAGATATCTCTGTGATGATACTCCAGCAGTTGCACAACGACTGCTCTTGGGCGTGCTAATTAGAATGATAGAACCTATCCTCACGGGAGAGTCCGGGTATACTTGTTCTGGGTCATTGACCTCGTCAATGGCTCACCATTTTACGCTCATGATGTGCTTTTGCGATCTCTGAGAATTTTTGTCATATTTCAGTGGGGTATTCGATCAAAAGTATCCGTATGAGGCCAGCTAAGCTGGTATGGTAGATCTTTGGTCTATCTTTTTGAAGCCGGTATGGGTCAGCTCCAAGCTTAAGACACATCATCCTTCACTATAGATAATCACTACATATTCAGATCCAGAAACCTCTCTTTTCCTCACTTCTCGCCATCAATCAGATCGACTATCAGATGCATTTCGTTTTCTAAAGCCTATCCCTATCTTCTCTTCCATTTCTCCTCTTCTTTTAAATCCTTTCTAAGCTCTCTTTCGGAAACTGCAACTGTACATTCTTGGACATCTTCTATCTAGCCAGCTCTGATGACTAAACCAAATCTGCCCCGGGTCTGCCAAAATTGTGGTAGGTGCTATCTTCCAGACTTTTCATTAGTTTCATTCTTTGATTGAGAGTTTTGGATCTTAGGAGGATATAATTGCAGTGACATCAAGGGACTTGGGTCCACAAACTCTCTCCCTAACTCAAGTCGACTAGTTCAACGGACTCCAGCAAGAGTGAAACAGAAGATCCGCAAAAAATCAAAATTCTTTTCACATCTCTTTTCACATCTCTCCAATTGTTTCCCTATATGTCTTGCACAATCTGCAAACTTCTACGACAAGACTCCGGAGAGGTTCATGATATGCCAATATGGGGTTGTTTCACCCTATGTGAACATGGGTACGCCTAAGATGATTGCTTGATCCTATGAGTAGTTCTGCTTTCAAAGCCTACAGCATCACATTTTACCATTGTTTTCAATGATTTCATCCCTTGGACAGTTCCAGAACTATGACAGGGATGATCCCTTTCAAATTGCTAATCCATATTTCTTTGATTTTTTTTCTTAATCCATCAGAATCTTCAGTTCCTGCGAGTCTTGCAGGGGAAGAAGGATATGTCCTGGTAGGTATGTATGCTTTGTAGACATGAACCGTTTCTCACCCTCAAGGTCATCATCATGTTAAATCATTAGCTGATTGTAATCTTTCTCCTGTTCCGAATTCATCAACACGCGTCTCCCTCGACCCTACTCCAGCTGGATCGAGTCAATCAAAAGGGAAGAATCAAACCTTTATCCCACAAGACGCAAAACGTATGTCACTTTTCTGGTTCTTCATTGAACTATCAAGAACTCATGTAATTATCTCTTCCCATCACACGTATAGCTCTATCTCTTATGAGTCATCCTAAAGCTTTGAAAAAGTCAGTTGTTTCAACATTTATCGTGATTATTAGACATGATGAAAATCAAGTTGCACTAAAACAGAGACGTCGATTTCCAGAGAGCTTCTATTAGAGACATACCAAGCACGCCAAAATAATGGTAGAACCGTTCTTCCAATGGGTCGGGGTACCCCTTCCGAGGGTTTTACCTACTATCTGGGTTGTAAGCAACATTGTACTCATTTTCCTTCTGAAATATTGATCAATCGTAACTGAAAAGAATGTTCTTTTTGGAATGTTTGTAGATAGAGACTGATTCTCCGAAACATTTATATGATAATCTGTCTTGGTTTTTACATCACATGATGGAGACGTTTTTTAATTTCAACAAATACACGAAAGAAAAGAATCGCAGTAAATGACTTATGAGTGTAGAATTTAGTCTGGATGAGCTTGGCAATGGGACATTGATGGATTTTGATTCTAACACGAAAAGAAGATTGTCTGTGACTTTGTAATTTTATTCATTCCCACCCAGGAATATCTGAAGTCATACTTTGTTGCCTCCTTACCATGAGAGCTTTTTAGAGTATAGTGAAGGACAATGAATTTGAGCATCCTTAGCTTTGAGGTGATCTTCCTCGTTCCTTGGATCCTCAAGTCTTTGCAAAGATCATACTTGAGAGTGAGAGTCCTCATCATTTAACAGGGTTGAATTCCAATCCGTCACAAGTTGCTCGACAAGGTTATGTTCAATTTTTGCAAATCATCAAGAAGATGCGAATGATAGTTCAATCTAAGGAGACAGCCTCTCGATGCGAATTGAACCTGAAGACAGTTTTTATTTTATCCCAGATACCACGCTCTTAGATGCTCGTCATCCTAGTTGAGATTCGTTCAAGAACTCCGAAGTTTTCAGGCAGTAAGCTTTCGGAACCCCCACGAGTTTTATCACACCATGTTTTTGCGTGACCACCTGCGTCATGGAAGCATAAACGCATTCGATGAAGGTGAGTCTAGTTTAGCAATTCAAAGTACAAAAGCATTCTTTCGTGGTGGTAAAGAGGTCCAAATCCGGTAACACGGTAAATAGCATACAACAAGAACCGGTGAGATCAAGGTAATGATCGGTGGATCTTGTCATATTGGTGCTGGGCGGATTCCAAAACGGACAGGAGCAAGTATCCTCCTACAAATCGAATGAAGAACAACTCGTAAACTCAAGAAAAGCAGAGAAAGCATATGCGATGTTTGTATAAGGCTCGATGGAATGAGATTTGTTGTGACGAAATCAGGTAAAGGCTATGATGGAAACCAATTTGGGTAAAATTCCGAAGTTGGTAATTCACCAAGTCATGTCCATCCCTCTCTTGACCATAAAACTTCATTCCCTTGCCTATCCATCCCTCACCAGTCAGATTCACTATCAATCGCACTTAGTCTCAACTTCATCGTTCAAAGATGTCCCAATCATATTCGCAATCTAGTCAGACAAGTCGTAGTATTGCGTCAACAAGAAACAGCATACTTATCAAGCGTGCTACTGCGCCTAACGATTTCAGACCATCAGATATCCTCATTGAACGTTTTCAGGTCTGGAAGTCTGTTTGTGATACTTTGATCACATTCTTCAAAGGTAATTTCCTATCTGTCTCACTTTCGATTCAGAGCACGGCGAGAGCTAACATTGTTATTTCTATGCAAAGGTGTCAATCGTGTGGAACAAGAGGCTTCGAACGAGCTACATCGTTTGGGAAATGCCGTCCATGAAGTACTTCCCCTTAGAAGTAGCCAGTTTTTGAACGAAGGCGGTATACAGGACATCTTATACGGTGTCCGAGAAAATACTCGGGTCATAGCTGAGGAGCATGATGCACTGGCAAAGGTTGTCCACTCGTCGATCGTTTCACACCTCCAAAAACTCAAGAACGAGGTAAAACTACATATTCTGAACATCATACAAGACACGGGTAGATTGGCAACTTTAGTCGCTCGCGAGCGAGAGTCATCCACTCGACTCATCACTTCCTTGACTCGTTCAATCGCCTTCGCTAAACACAGCCCTTTGAACCTTGAAAGCCGACAAGACCCATGGCTTTGCAATCAGCTCGTTCTCGAACAACTTCGAAAACAAGTTCAGGAAGAAAACATGCTACAGAAAAGCATACTGATCATGCAAACCAATAGCGCTCAGTTTGAGGAAGGTTTAGTTCGGTTCGTTGATCCACTTCGGGGGACTTCCTATCTGAAGTGGTACATCGTACTCATTTCACTCTTGCTCTTCTTGCAGTGCTATTCAGAGTATCTGGGCGGTTTACCACGAGTACAACACTCGTAAATCGGGTGAGGTGTACAACCGGTGGGCAAATTCTGCTAATCTGATCGATGCCATCGCACCTACCACCGAATGGGAAGCATTCAGCTCTCGCGAGAACTGTTTACTTGACCCTGATACACCTTTTCGAAATCCTCAAAAGATAAATTATCCGGGGATCGGAGACCCTTGTACAATTCCAATCCACCAAGGTACACTTTTACGCAAAAAGAGGTAGGCTTCAAATTTCAATATGCTACTATTCTCTTCAAACAATTGGTTGCTTTATGTATGGGGATTACTGATTGTCGAGTATCCAAATACAGGTATACAAGGTCTTATGGTGAAGGCTATTTTGTCATAACCCCAGCTGGCTACTTGCACGAATTCAAATCATCAAACATAAAAAAAAGTTCAACCCCAGAATTATCGATTTTCTTACTTGAATGTACTCTAGGGCCACCCAGTCATTTTCAAGCACGAACACAAAAGTTCGATTTGATTCTTGGAAAAAAGTCAAAATTCAATCGGGGGCAAGCTTATACATTTCGCGCTAAGAATCATAATGAATTAATGATTTGGTGGAATGCTTTGAAAGAGTTGTGTAAAGTTTATCTTATCAGCGCAATTCCTCGAGATAGGGGTGGAGATGTTCAAGCCGCAGTACGAGCAGTAGGTTCGTAGGATGATTGATGATCTAGTACTAGTTCAAAACAACCGAACCCAGTTTTCTAACTCTCAAGGATTGTTACAGGCTATGGACCCGAAGAGGAGGAGGCAGAAGTGTTTGAAAGTGAAGAAGGATTTCACCATCAAATGGAGGGGGTGGATATAGCACGGCTGGAAGCTCGCAGAGGTAGTTATCAAGGGGATGAGACTTCTACTCATTTAAACGAGATGTTTAGTTCGACATTATCCGCGGTAAGCCACACAACTATTCTATTTCTTTTGCAACAAACTTATTCATTTGTTTATAGTCTAGCACGATCTCAGAGATACCAACTTACTATACGGGCCTCGAGCCCAGTGGCAGAAGTGAAGCCTCGCCTGTTAATGTAAGTCACATCTTGGTTCCCTCACTCAATCTAGTGCTAAATAAGTCCTTATATACTCAGGAAGAAGACATCGTGTTGGAAGGAAATGTGAGTTTTTTTGCAGTATCTATCCTCAGAATGACATGAATTCTCGCCAGATATAAACTAGTTCCTCCACGTTTGTTTGTAGCCTGATTTCCATGTAAAAGGCGAACTCAAAGAGTCACCCTCTGAGCGCCAATCAGGCAAGTATCTCTGTAAAAAATAATTTGACGGGCAGGTAAGCTAATTATTTCTTCACATCTCACACAGTCGTGGACTCCAAGGAAGACAAAATATCAGACACAGTCAAATCCAAAAGTGGTATTTCTGACATCACTATGAGTAACATATTATCAAGATTTACAGAGAATTTTATCAGATGAGATTATCAATATTGATCAAATCTCTTACACATTTATTCACATCCTTGGTTGTTTCATGTAATATTTTGTATCATCACAGTTAATTAATCTTAATTTATTTCATTTTTATTTTGTAGTGGTGATCATTGTCAATTTTGATCAGCGTTAGTCACTTTAATTGACAATTGTGCATTTGAAATTGTAAGATCCTCATTGGGAGTTAGCCTCATTTGCTTATTGAGCAGTTCACAATTTGCCAGTCTTATGACTTGGTTGTTGTATGGATTTCTTGAACTTCAATTTGAATGAATAGTATAAAAAGACCTAAGAGTGCGACAATGAAAATCGATGATTCCACAGCTGAGCCTGCTGCCCTGCTAGCATTGAACGTAATAGGATCGGAAACCCCAAGGAGAAGAGAGCCGAGAAGTGGAGATCCGGAAGCTTTTTTGGCCGTCCACGATTCTTCGAAGCACCAAACTTTATAACGTCCGTCCCCGTTTGGCCACGGGCGGTGAGGAACTGAGGTCGCAATAATCTTCCTTCAATTCGGATACTGGGCTCCAGCCTCAGGCATCATCATGGCAATTGTCAATGCTGTGAAACCATATATCTCCTGTGTTTTTCAAGCTATCGTCTTACTAAATACATCTTGTTGTAGTTCCATAAATTGAACTTGGATCAATTTATGTACTTGCCGATGTGGATGACACAAACGCCAACTTAACTCTTACTTTGGGTTTTTGCTGATCAAGATTGGTCTCTTTTGAACCATTTCATTTTTGATCCCTTCCTCAGTGGATTGATAAACCAGACGCGCGTTGCAGAAGCTACCCTTCACACAGGATTATGATATACGAGAGGACAAATGGATGTATTATAGCAATGGAACAGCAACATGCAGAACAGCAGTATAAACAAAGTGGCAATAATGGCCGAAGAGCGTGTAACTTGTTCCTTGGATGCAAACTTTGATGAAACAGGATCTTGCTTCTCGGGTTTTGATTTGGCTTGTGCTGCGATGGTACAGGCTTGAGACGCATATGGGTCTTGGAACAGTGGAGTATGATGAGATGTGTGGAATTTGGCTCATCGTTACCTGCATAAAATCGAGTTGAAACAAGTGAGTGGGTTAAGTTGTGATTGAATTTTAGATGTGCTATAACAAAGCCGAAACAGTTATCAAATACATACATCGTAATCAAGTTATACCTGGATCATGCGGGATCTGAAGCTGCGGTTCCAGCAAAGTTGAAGGGCTTCTTCAAAAGATGCAAATTACTCGAACTACGTCCTCAAGGCACTATTCCTGATAGATACAACCTAATGAAGATGAAATACCTCATTTGCTTATTTCAGCTACCTCTTGAAATTCTATCATTGATAGAACACGATTTCCTTGGGGAAAGCCGTTACTTCATGGAGCAAAACCGAGATATTGCAGAGTCAAGTTCAACCACGTATACGTTAGAGTCAAGAAAATATTTCGAATTGCTTAACCCCATCAACATTCCCACCACCATTCCGTCGGAAATTCGGATGCCATCACCAAAACAAAAACCAAGTCCAAGACATTTTGAGCCATACAAAGAACTAGTGTTCAAGGCACTTGATAGCTCACTTCCGGACTATTTAATTCGTCTAGTCAAGAGCGCATCTCGCTTAAAGATTTTTGAACCGCAGGATATTGTTTCGATTGATGAAGTCTTTCGCACAAGGTCTGATCTCGAAAAATGGATCAACATTGCACTTGATACTCTACATCGAGCAGATTTGCCAAGAAAGGAAAGGATATGGACTCTAACAATCCTTGATGGTCTTCAAGCTTATCTTCCTCAGTCAATAAGAACGAGGATTCTAGAGGGACCCGTGAGGCGAGGAGCTTTTGAGCTACACCTGATAAGAGGTTTATATTGATCTTGTTTCTTGCATTCTATGATTGATCAGGAAGATGTATCCTGAATTTCAATTCTGACGCTTCTGCAACTACCAGGACAAGGGATTGATTTGCTACAAATTGCACAGAGGATGTGGTTCAACCCCAAAGGCCCACCAGAATTGCCTATCAGTGAGTGGTCTTTCTTCAGAATATACGACAAAATAACTCATTATGAGATGATTTGGATTCCAGGTCTGATAGAAGCCCTTCAGAGAGCTGATATTGTGGCATCTATGCAGAAATCAATCAAAACCAAACTTTTACCCCGCTTGAGTCAAAGTGGCAGGGAGCTACATGACATGCTGGTTATGGCAACATTACCGCTGGATAAGGACAATGCTATTCGATTCGTATCAACCTTTGGAACACATTGGACTCAGCATTTTGATATGAGTCGAGAGGCGCGCTGGGCCTATGACATACTCAATCATATTTTCAGGTATGATGTCAATACAAGGAGGTACACCGAATGGAAATTAACTTTTGATGAATTCTTCAAGACAAACTCCAAGAAATTCTGGACTTCAACGTTGAAATCAGACATCCTGAGAATCATTCGAAAACCATCAAAGGATCCTTACATAATTAACATCCTCAAGCCTTTTCAAAGTGAAACTCTGGCAGAATTATCTGATTTTGAACACGTGGTCGAATCTTTCAAAGTGCAAAACCAAGCGATTCAAACTTTTCAAACAGAGCAGTATGGAATATACCCTTCCAAGATCCCAGAATACCTTGAAGATCAAAATATCATTCTTGAGATATTATACAAAGCAAGTGAAAATAATCCTCACGAAGTTGTGCCTTATTTGAATAGTGAATTGGACTACAAAGGTAAGCTTTTACCTGATATGATTCGTGATAAATTTGACAGTCCTATCCAAATTTTCTCTGTGATTCTCGTGGTTTTCAATATACCGTTAAGAGTCTTTGAAGATAGGGAAGGAAAATGAATATGGCTGACATATTTGTGATGAAAACCACAACTTTAAGATAATCTATTTAGGTTTAAAATGATACCTGACTTCGAGAATTCACAAGGGGAAGAACAAGAGAATGAATGCTCCATTTGTATGCAGCAATTTTGGTTTGGGCAACGGGTTCTTCGGTTGCAATGTAACAAACATAAGACGCACGATTTTCACGAGCAATGTATCAGGGTAAATGGATCTTGTTTGGAGAAATGATGCCTTTAAATTTGAGAAAGAGAGCTGATATTTGACTGTGTGAATGGTTTTTTTTGGTGGCGTGAATTACTCGCTTTGAAAAATCAAGCCTTGGCTTGACAAGGGAGAAACCTCTTGCCCCTATTGTCGTCAGACTATCAAACTCAGGAAATTCACTCAATATGTCTTCTGGTCAGAAAAGGATCATCCCCGTCCAGACAAAGAAAGCGTAGCCGATAGAACAGATCAAGAAACAAAATCAAATGAGTAGTTGTTGAGTGGGAATCTTGATTCTTACTATTTTTCGGGAACTTCAAATTCTTGTACCCCTTGTTAGCAGTTTTTTATTGTTGTTTTTGTGAATGTCAATTGTGTTGTATATGCGTCTTAAAATAAGAGAAATGAAAAAACAGGAATATGTGCCATGACAATGGCAACTATAGCAAACTATCAAGTGCGAAAAAAAGAGTTTTACCTGCTGAGAGGTGTACCCAGCGCGCGTCTCGACCAGTAAGACCGCACGTGGGCGCCATCAATTGACGTGCCCTAAATCTGAGTCTGAGGCCGAGCTTTTAATCCAAAGTTTTCAATTGTACTCCCGATATTTGGACACCAAGCATTCCAGCTCCGTTTGAGCTGAAACTGCAAAAGTTTTGCTACGTCACAACAAATTGATACAGGTCAATTAGCTTTCCTGCACTCAATAAGTCAACGAACGTGAGTCTGAAAGACGGTCTGCTCTTCAGGTCCAAATGGAGAAAGCCAAAAAAATTGAAATTGTATCTATGATTGAACCGCAAGATGAGTTGAGAGTGTAGAGAAAGGTATATCAATTAGCTGGTCGATATAGGTACAATCCCTCCCTACGGCCGTTCACTTGATTCTTTTTGAACATCTGATGCATCGGCTTTATGGCTGTTTTGTCTTAAATGACATGAAAACGCATCCCAGGAATTGCTGTCATATCAGAGTCAGATTGGTAAAGCAAGTATACAAGTTCGGTGGTGGGTCTTTGTGCTCGCCATGATCATGAAAGAGGCTATTTTCGGAGTCAATGACGAACAGCTTGCAGGACATCAGAGGTCATTTGATCAACCAACATTCAGATCGCAATTTAAGACAGAACTATCACAGATGATTATGCATCTCTCGCGGGGTCATACTTTGTCATACCTTCCTTGCGCGTCTCTTTGTTACACCTTTTTTGTTTTTCGCCTTTACGGCTGTGCTCAACCGTACCATTTATGAAAAGAGCTGATTTTACTGATGCGCAGGCTTTCTCTCATACTTGAGGAAAAGCTAGATCGAGTCATAGCTCATCACGCGTCTCGTAATCATTTCCCAATTGACTCGACTATGCCGCTCGGTAGTAACTAAGAGCAAATGCGTCCAATCTCATTTCATGGATTGCTTCTATGAACGGCAGCAGAGCCGAGGAGATGAGGTCAGATAAATATGGACGTGCGTTATACCTTTCACATCACATCTATCCCCCTAAAAATTACATCTATCATCACTTTCAAAGTCTCCTTGTTGCCCAAAATCCACACCATCAAACCGCAGTACCTCTATCCTCCAAGATCTAATCCGTAACACATAGATTTCAGACCCTGTTCACCAGTCACTCATTTTAACGTCAGTATTCCGCTCGTAACCTGTCTCTTAGCTGTCTATGTTTAGTTCTCTTGAACTCCAATACTTATCTCGTTATGATCTTCCTAACAGAATCTCTAAAGAATGAATTTGAAGGCTCAAGCTTTCATTGCGATGGCGTTACTACAGGTTGTGATTTCTGCCATCATCCCATCATCAAATTTATCATCCACTCAGACGGTGTCACCAACTGAGGCCGATTTGAAGGTCACTCTTCATTCCAACACACTCGTCACACGAGAAAATTATCACAACTCTGTAAGCTCTACCGCAGTACAACCACAAGGCAAATCAAGCGGCTTCGATTTTATGGGAATCCCAATGCCAGGTGGTTACAAGATTCCAGCTATTCCATCACCCGGTGCTTTCAAGATTCCAGGTGGTCCTTTGCCTGGATCCCCGGATGCACTGATCGCTGGCGCTAAATATCCTGGCTATAGATACTGGAAAGCCTAACGAATCATCATCCAGAACTTTTCATATGATGACTTACAGCTTTAGCTTTATCGCGTGTTGTTGACTTGTTTATTGACTTACATACTACCTGTTTTGCTTTGTGCTTCTTTTGCTGTGCATCAAGTATCCTATTTATCTCAATTTTATGCGTTTTTATTTTTGTCTCTCAATCTATTTTCATCATCGAAGAACAATCAGCTAGGTTCCAGTTTGAATCTCGGTACATCATTTGTCTCTTGCAATCACATTCATTGTAGCTCTATCGATCCCTATATCCATGTAGCGCTAATCTGGTCCTTGTACTTATTCAGCTTGCTTGATCAAGAGATTAATGTACTTAATCAATGGAGATTGTTTTAATGAGAGCCAGATGGGTTACTATATTCATTTTTCACCATGTATGTGTAGATAACCTGAGATCTACTTTTGCTGTTCACCCGGTGAGTGATCCAATCCCATATTCCTGCATAGACATGATATGGAAATCACTGGCGGCGCCTTGGACGACTTGAATAAATACAATGGACTGGTTCGAAACCGTGTAAGTAAACCCAGTTTTTCTGTCATATCAACATTTATTGAGATAAAGACTTTGCACTTGGTCTACTAGGTAACCAGATCAAACCAATACATACAAAAGAAATAAGTTCAAATATCAATGTGATTGACGATAACCTCATGGTTGTACAGCATATATCTTCATATTCATGAAACCCCCCTGAGAATTCTCGTTGTCTTGGCCGTAGCCAGTAAATGGATATGAAGCTATTCATCACAAATTGATTTGTAGATGATTGCTTGTTTGAGAGTGCAATGAAAGCTTTGAGTTTCAGAATTTGAAGAACGCTGATTGGTCAAGGTCATCACTGATGACCATAGACTGTGACAGGTCTGTAATCGACCCGTGAAGCTCCGTTATTTTTCCTGTGATTGCTGTGTTCGGTCGATCGGGTTTTGAGTTGACCGGAAGAAATCGAATGAATTGATCGAATTCGGTGGTCACGTTCACCTTAGACACAACCAACTCATTGATCAATCAAATCAGTAAACCAAACACTCTGCTTCTGCTCCTGCTTCTGCTTCTTCCTGATTTGATTTCATCTCGATTCCTACTCAAATTGTTTTTCATAGCTCCTGCTTTAACTTTTCTTCTTTGCTGCTGAGCTTATTTGGTTCAAAATGCTTCCTGTCAAGGCTGGCCGATTGGCCTCCAATCACATCAACAAATCTACTCTTCTTGCTCGATCATATGCATCCGTACGCCGCTTTCACTTTGGTTTTGGCATCCGAGTTTACCATTAACATTCATTCTTATCTTTCTTTACCAATCTCAAGCATGCGGCTCGGATCGGTGACACCAAGGTCTCAATGTCCAACTTTGAGCAGGACAAGTTTATCAACTATCAACGTATCGAGGATAACCTCCAAGTGGTTCGAAAACGGTGAGTCTTCCCAGCCAGAATGGCTTCCATTTCATATGATATAAGTGATATACTTACTAGTTTGAATGACTTCTTTCTGCAGCTTGAACCGACCCTTGACTCTCTCTGAGAAAGTGCTTTACGGTCATCTTGACAATCCACATGACGCTGATATCCGTCGTGGTGCTTCTTATCTCAAACTTCGACCCGATGTGAGCCTATTTCGAATGACTTCCGGAATTTCACCGGAACACACGTTGATGTAATTTTGATGATGTGACCTCAGCGTGTAGCCTGTCAAGACGCGACGGCACAAATGGCCTTACTTCAATTCATGTCAGCTGGTCTACCTACTGTAGCTGTCCCAACCACTGTACATTGCGACCATTTGATCGAGGCACAAACCGGAGGCCCTAAGGATCTTGCCCGAGCGATCAACATCAACAAGGAAGTGTATGATTTCCTAGCGACCGCCACTGCTAAATACGGAATTGGATTCTGGCAACCTGGTTCCGGAATTATTCATCAAATCATCCTCGAGAATTATGCTTTCCCTGGTGGGCTTATGATCGGTACAGACTCTCACACGCCCAACGCCGGAGGTCTTGGAATGATTGCAGTCGGTGTCGGAGGTGCCGACGCAGTTGACGTCATGGCTGACTTACCGTGGGAGCTCAAATGTCCAAAAGTGATTGGAGTCAAACTCACTGGCAAGATCAGCGGTTGGACCACTCCAAAAGGTCTGCACAAACTGTAATTACTAGCTGGCTGTTCGTTACAAGCTGACGAACCGATTCATTCATGATCTATCGCGTCATTTAATCCAGATGTTATTCTCAAGGTTGCCGGTGTTTTGACGGTCAAGGGGGGAACTGGTGCGATTGTTGAATATTTTGGTCCAGGTGTCGAATCCTTATCAGCCACAGGAATGGGTACTATCTGTAACATGGGTGCCGAAATTGGAGCAACCACTTCGATGTTTCCTTACAACAACCGTATGGCCGATTATTTGAAAGCTACCAAACGTGCTAATATTGCCAAGTACGCGGAACAATTCAAATACAACTTACAAGGAGATGAAGGTGCCGAATACGATCAGGTGATCGAGATCAACTTGAGCGAATTGGAGCCTCATGTTAATGGGCCTGTGAGTTTTCTGCGCTTCACCAGCTTACCCCTGTCGTCCTGCGATCCGAAGAACCTTTTCCACGTCTCAACTGACTATACGACTCAAATTCTCGGTGGATGTGTTTAGTACACTCCCGATCTGGCTACTCCGTTGTCAGCCTTTGCCAAGACAGTCAAAGAGAAGGGCTGGCCCGCAGAAGTGAAAGTTGCCCTCATCGGTTCTTGCACAAACTCGTCTTATGAGGATATGTCCAGATCTGCCTCGATTGCTCAAGAAGCTCTTGATCACGGCCTTACCGTCAAATCGAAATATACCGTCACCCCTGGTTCCGAGCAAATCCGGGCAACGATCGAACGCGATGGACAAATGGAAGTTTTGGAAAAGGCCGGAGGTCTGGTCTTAGCTAATGCTTGTGGACCTTGCATTGGTCAATGGGACCGTCAGGATATCAAGAAGGGTGATGTGAGTCAACACAAACACCCAAAAACACTATTGTATTCAAGTGAACTGAAGAGATCTTCTACAGGTTAACTCCATCATCACTTCGTACAACCGTAACTTCACTGGTCGAAATGATGCCAACCCTGGAACTCATGCCTTTGTTGCATCTCCTGACCTCGTCACCGCCATGGCTTTTGCTGGAGACCTTACATTCAACCCTTTGACCGATAGTCTGATTGGAAAGGACGGAAAGCCTTTCAAGTTCTCCGACCCATCCGGAAAGGAACTTCCCCCACGAGGATACGACCCCGGCCAAAACACATACTCAGCTCCTCCAGAGGATCGAGCATCGATCGATGTTGCTGTCTCGCCAAGCAGTGACCGACTTCAATTATTGAAGCCATTCAAGCCCTGGAATGGCAAGAATCCAAGTAACATGCCCGTGCTCATCAAAGCATCTGGCAAATGTACAACTGATCATAGTCAGTGAGATTTGAACTATTCGATACTTGTCAATTGATGTTGACTTCTTCGGTATTCTGATTTTTTTCAGTTTCGGCCGGTGGTCCTTGGTTGAAGTTCCGTGGTCATCTTGAGAACATCTCGCAGAACATGTTGATTGGTGCCATCAATGAAGCCAATGGCAAGGCAAATGAGGTTTTGAACCAAGAAACTGGTAAATGGGGAGGTGTTCCTGAAGTTGCAGCGTATTATCGTGATCATGGGATCCAGTGGTGTTAGTCTCGCTGTTCAATCAATTTGATTCTCGCGCATGAGACTAATCTATGAAACTGTCATCATGATTAACAGGTGTGATCGGAGACCAGAACTATGGTGAGGGATCCTCGCGTGAACATGCCGCACTTGAACCCAGGTTTTTGGGTGGTATTGCAATCATCACTCGCTCATTTGCTCGTATCCGTATGTCCGATCATTGAACCCATCTCTTTACGTCATGATAACTGATCGTACACAATTATCTGCCTTTTGAATAGATGAAACCAACTGTAAGAAGCAAGGAATGCTACCTTTGACCTTTACCGATCCTGCAGATTACTCAAAAGTCAAACCAGATGATCGAATCGATCTTGAAGGCATCACTGAACTTGCTGAAGGTAGTAAAGTGACTATGGTAGCCAAACACAAAGATGGAAGTGTGGATCGAATTCCCTTGAGTCATAGTTTCAATGCTGGCCAAATTGAGTGGTTCAAAGCTGGTTCTGCATTGAACTTGATGGGACAAAAGAAGAAGTGAACTTTGTTTTTTTTTGGTTAAGTCTCAAACAAGTTTAATGGTAGTGGTTTTTTTGTGGCAATTTGGATTTTGCTTGTGTGAGACAAATGGTCTCACGGGGCCAGTTCTTTGTAGATGGCTATGTAGTTGAAAAAAAAGACGACATCAACTGGCGAGGTTTTTTTTTTTAGATTTTCAGTTTCTCTTTTGTTCTTATCATTTTTGTTTTTTTTTCTCATAATTCTTTCCTATCTCATAGCATGAAATCATGAATGAATTTGAGTCAAAAAAATCATTGGCTTGGTGTGAATTGCTAAGTTGTGACTAAATCAAGAAAACAAGAGGTAATAAGAGTGATGGATGAGGTTCTTGAGTGGTCATTTGCCGCGGTATTTACGAGTTGAGAACTTGGATGTGAAAAATTACTTGAACACCAAATTGATTCTCTATCAAATACACCTTGGATACTTGTCCTTGTTGACCTAGATTTTTGTGGTGGGAACAAACGGGGTTAAAAAAAATTAAAATCTCTTTCAAAAGCAAAAAAAAACTTATAACAAGTATCTATGAAGACCTTTTGGATCTGATCAAAAAATGATACACCATTTAAGAAATTGATAAATTAGTCAATTTTTAATCTTCCAATGTTATGAATTTCAATAATCGTAGACAGAGCTTTATTAGAGCTTTGATATGATGTATTGTACATACAATCAGATTGATAAATTAAACCAAACCCTTGAGTGTTCAAAGCCAGACAGAGAGTTTCTTGAGCCTTTATGGATAAACCTCAGAGTTAATCGACATCTTTTCTCAACCAATGAAACTGGTGAGGGAAATATATCTTGGGCTGGATGACCTGCTTCTTGGTGTAACCCTAACAGACTGCCTATCTCATTTAATTTCACCTCAGCATTATATCTTTCAAGACCGAGACTCAGGAATTATGAAGCTTTGACTAACTTTGACTCCATCGGGGATCAAAGAGAATAGCCCTCAGTCACTGAGTTCTCTCAAGGTTGAATTATCATTGAAAAGCATAAATGTATTGCGAAACCAAAGATAATTGCCTCAAGTGATATACCACGTATGAATCATTATAGAAACAAACAAACAAAAAACATAAAGAGAAAGAAAAAGTCTAATGGTATGAAGCCATAAATTTTGAATATACAGGTCAACAGGAACATTCAGGTGTGCGAGATAGTGAATATTTTGGATGAATGAGAATCGTGAATTTTTTCTGGTTGAACCGGATGTGTCACTCATCAATCGGTTGTTGGTCCAACTTTTGCCTTTTTCTCTGCTCGACCTATCTCAGGAACTGAGGCTGGCTCAGCTGATCCTGTAGTAGGAGCACCGATCACATTTCCTTCAACATCTCGCTTCTTAGCTGAAGCAGCTTCTGCGCCATTTCCTTTGGTCGCTCCAGACTCAGTGTCCACCGCTTCCTTTCGCTCAGCATTACGATCGCGAGGTCTATCTCTTCCTCCACCACGTCCACCACGGCCACCACGGCCGCCGCCCCGACCACCGTTTCGGTCACCACCACCACCCTGCTTACCATTTCGGCCGTTTCGATCTTGTGGACCAAACAGACTTTTTGCCTTATGAGCTGCACTTTGTAAATGGTATTCCCTTTGCTGGTCCACTTCGATTTTGCATGAAGTAGAATGGAACAAGTCAGTTCAATCACGAGGGAAAAGCACTAGGATCTTAACTCACAGCTCAACCTGCGGAATTCCATGTCTCGACCACCAGCCTGAAGACCTTTGCCTCTGATGTTTTCTAGGATCTCATCCGTGATAGGAACCGAAAATCCAAGGGCGCCTGAAGTTTTGCTACCCTCTGTCATTTGTAAGAATTGACAGACTACATCTCCTTCAGTCAGGCTGGTCTGAAGAATATGAGGCGAACAAAAAGGTAGAGTCAAGGTACTGGTTTGGCTCGAGATAACGTTGGTAGAATGCTTACCTTTACTTCTTTGAAGTTAACGCGAGCCTGACTGAAGTCAGCTGGAGCTTCACCCTTGAGCTCAAAACCCAAGACCAAGTTTTCCCGAAAGGTCTTTAGTTGAGATGGATCTTTCATAACACCTTCCTTATCGACTTGAATTTGATTACCCTCGTATTCAAATTCGTGGACAATTGCAGCAGCTTTAGAACTTTCCTTGCCACTTGACTTCAGGAATGGACCGCAGACGTATTCTTTTTCACCAGCAGCGACAGCAGCCATTTCTCTGAAAGCGTTGAAAGAGGTACTGTTCCCGCCAACGGCGCCACCTTGCGTACCAGCGAATGCCTTACGTACACCGCTTAGCTTAGGGGCAGGTAGACCCATTTCCTTTGCTTTCATCGTGACATAGTCGATTCTGATGGCATGAACAGATGTGCTTATTAGCTTGTGTATCAGATGGAAGGCTATATGTGCTTGGTTGGACTCACTTAAACATGATCGGGGTAAGAATTCGTCCTTCAAACGTAGGCTTGTCTGTCTCTTGTTTAGAGGCGGCAACCAGTTTTTCAGCATTGGCAGCGTCCTTGTATTCAATGAAGACTGAGTTCTTCCACCTTTTCTTTTCAGGTTTATCTTCTTTCTCTGCATCCTTATCTGCCTTTGCTGCACCTTTCTTTCTAGAAGGATCTTCACGTCTCATTCTCAAGACGGCCACTTTACCCCACTGTGAAGCCCATTTCTCTAATTTCATTTGTATATCACTTGGTTCTTCTTTGGCTAAGTCTTCGTCATTTAAAAATCCCTTCACATAAACACATCGATCACTAGCACCGGCACGGGTTTTTTCTTCCAGTTTTTGAACTCTGCGGATGAACGGGGTCGGTTTACCGTTGTGATCTTCTGTGATGACTTCGAATAATTTAGGTAGCGTTGTGTCTGATTCTATGATTTGAGCTAATTTCGTAGTAGGAAATTTGCTAGAGTAAGGCCTCATACGTTTAAATGATGCGATAGTTTGTAAAAGGACCGGAGAACAACCAGGTCCATAGGCTTCAGCCTTAGCACGTGCTTCTGGCGATAAAGTAGGACCTTTGATCGGATCGAGATGAGGGCTAGTCTGATAGAACATGAACTTGTCGAATGGAAGATTAGCATCAGATAGGTAAAATTCCACTGATATGACATTCAATTCAAAACAAAAAAGGATCAGATACACGTGATTTATTCATCATGGCAGAAAAATCTGAAGCTATTTGTAGCACTCACCTTGACTGATAGCTCCTAGCCGATCTTCTTCATCCACACCCTCAATCTTAGGAACTGAACCGGTAGTTGGCGCTACTGACTCGCTACCACCATTCGTGGTCCCAGATTCCAAAGCTTCATGGGTAGTTTCGATAGACATTGTAGTTGACGTAAAGAGATAAAAATCGTCTTGAAAGGTAACAAAAATTAAGTTCAGGAGATTAAGCGCTTCGATGACCCAAGATTGAGAAGATTGAAGAAAATGTAAAAAGAAGTGGTAATGAGGCTTTTATTTTGAAGAAACTCAAAATTTAGTTGACCTTGTTATTTTTTTATTTCAAAACCGGATTTCACCGAGCCTATAGACCCGGTCGGATATTCAAAACTCGGTACCAATCTATCAAACCCCTCAGAAATTTAGCATCCTGGTTTTAGTGAAGAAATGGTTAGGGCTATAGGTTAAAACTTGCTTGCTTTTATACTTGAATCCATTCATCAGGCCCAACGTTCTTCAGACAAAACCTCCAAATCGAGATTTAGACTCAAGCTGAGCCGGTCGGCTAATTCCAAACACGTCGGAGAACTCGATCACGCTACACGCGTCGAAAAATCATTTCAAGCCGCAATGTATGCGGACGTTGATCAATCAAAACCCTACAAGTTCGTACTCAAGATGCCTTCTCGTGGGCCGCTCTCATGCATGAGAGCAACAGTTTCATTTTGGACTGGTCAAAGACAGTTGTTTCCGATCAAGTCTAAACTCGGAGACAAGTAACTTGCAGTCCTCTAGAATGATGACGGGCTTGTATTTAAAGAATGAGGAAAATATGATCAAGTGTTTCCAGTGAATTTGAACACTCGGATCCACAGGGTAGGAGATTTATTTTTGTCTTTCAGCTCAATTATCTGGAATCAGATGTGTTTTGATTTGAGAATGATGTCAGAAGAGTCACTCTTAAGTCACTCTAAGTCACCAGAGATTGGAAGGCATCATGTGATAGATGCTTTCAAACTGAAAATGATACATAGTAAATAGCATATTTCTAATGCCTGGTATGAAGCTGACCCTTGTATCTGAACACAAGTTTTTAGGTGTGACCAGGCAGGATATAGTGAACATGTCAGTTTCATGACTGCCTCCATCCTCAATGTCATATGTTTTCAGCTATACAAAGCTCTGGTGGCTGTGATTGGAATTTCAGTCAAATCCGTTTTTTCTTTTCGCAGTATCTGGACATGGATGAATGCTGTCATGCTTGTCATCATCCACCATCTCATCACCTCACCTCAACTAGAGCTTCATATAGTATATTAGTTTGGGTGAGCTTGTACTCTGAAGATTACTTTTTTTTTCTGTCCTGATTCTGTTTTTATGAATCCAACTGAACCCATCACTTCATTTCTTCAACTCAGCTAAACACCTGATGTGGCACAGTTTTCTCAAATTGACCCCTCCAGTCAAAGAGTCAGCCAAATTCTTGTCACATCACAGCTTATAATTTAGCCTGCCAAAATCACACAAGTTCCAACTTGAAACTTCTCAATCAGATGTCCAGAGAGATAGAAAGTACTTCAGCCCTTGTGTACCCAACAGGCCAAGGCCAAACACTTATTGATGGGGCAGGGTGGGGCCATGGTTATGCAGACATGCGCTTTATTGAGAAAATTCATGACTTGGCTTATGACTGTCAGACTGATCCTTCAAACATAACATAACAGAACAAAACTGATCTCAACAACAGTCCTAAAGAAACAAATACTCTCCGCGTTTGGCCAATGCTGATAACCGCTACACACATAAAATGTTGTCTGAACGCCCAGTGCGGGAACTACGCACATCGTTTCCAATTTTCTACTTGGCGACGCAATTACACGTGTGAACGCTTTAGTCACGGTCTCATAACAGACGATGAGCAAGAGTCTCTGTTCACTCAAAGGAAGGAGTTTTGGGAACTCGTTCGATTTGAATATCGACATCAAATTCTACAAGTTTCCATAAAGGTGCGCGGTACCATCGAATTCCTCGGTACAACGGGGCATGTCAGTATGAAGCGCATTAAAGATGATTGGTCATGGGGATATTTTTAGTAAGGACACACCTTGAATTTTGAAATCTTGGGCTTCAAGAAATTTCAAACGATCTCACTCTACATCACTTTCGAGTTCAACAAGTTCACCAAGCATTTCCTCCCACTCTTTCCAATTACACACCACCGATTTTTAAATTTAAACTCAAACCATCACTCACACCCACACCCACACACATATCTTCACCAATCAAAAGTATAATAAACCCATCACTTCAAAGGGTGGAATAATCCTCTAAAAACCCCATTGACTGAAGTTTCTGATTCTTCCCCTTCTCTTCATCACTCATCACCATCACTTAAATAGCCAATTTGATCTTATCGATTTATACACTCATACTCTAATCGATCAAAATGACTGATTCAACCAACCTCAAATCATCTGACCCATCAAGCAAACGCGCTGGAGATGAACCAGCGGCTGTCCCGGATGCCAAGAAGTGCATATATCCTCCTCTTTTACACCTATACTCTCCACTTTATTAACTTCTCTGTTGCTTGATTATATTTTTTCTTGATCCTTTTTGGAAACGAAGAAACAAATTAGTGGATTCCGATGTACCACCTCAAGCTGAGGACTTGGATGATGATGATGAAGGTATGAGCTGAAAATCAATCAATCTCATCCTCATTCTCTCTCATGTACAACCCTGGTCAAAAGCGATAATGCTCGCTGAGACAGTTTCTGGGTTTCTGATGATCTGATCATCATCTTCATACCCGTGTTTAAATTCTGACGATCGATGTTCACCTGATGATCATGCTTCTTATTCATCTTCTGACGCGTGTTTCTCGTTCTTTTCTTCGATCATCAGATGACTTGGCCGAGATCGATGAAAGCAATATCATTACTGGCGCTCGAACACGTGGAAAGAAGATCGATTTCAGCAAAATCGCCGATGAGGGTGTGGATGAGGACGAGTGAGTGGACTCGATCATTTGATAGTGATGTGTTCCAACACTTCATCCGATCTGATCCATCCACTTTGGCTAACTTCCTCTACTCTTTATTTTGTATCGTCCCAGTGAGGATGACGAGGATGTTGTTGTAGGAGACGAGAGTAGGGACTTGGAAGATGATGAGGATAGTAATGATGAAGATGAGGACGAAGGGGAGGCAGAAGCGGAAGGAGCGGACAAATGAGGATCTACATGTGTACAATCGCTTCTTACCCTTTAGATGCGTCAGACTTGTTCAAAGTAAAGCTTCTTAACCATATAGAGGAATCAACCTTCTTTACTTTTTACCTCATTCTTCAACTTCATACCGAAAAGCTTTATCTTTACCGTAGTCGGATCGGTCATCAGTTTTATTTGCCTCGTAGGGCTTTTCTTTGACCATTCCGATGGCATTAGCTTGTTTTTCATCCGAATTATTCACTGGGGTGATTGTTCTATTTCCGATTGTACTGTGTGTTCCCATTGTTTGGTTAGGACTGTATGTACTTAGGGAATGACACCGTCATCGGATGCCAGACAAGTAAAATTTAACCTTTTTGTCGATTCCTGTCTGTCCTAGTTTGTTTTCTGAGCAGTGGCTTCGCCCTCAATCAAAGCGCAGCTTCCCTGATACTTCAAGCCGTGACTTAAGTCTTAGATTGCTTGTAATCTACTATGAGGGTCACATGCGGATGGCCAAGCTAGTCAGGTCTTGAAGAGGTGATTTTGAGCAAGAGGCGTGTCTTTTTAATACGGAAGAATGGGGTTTGCGAACGAACAAGCTTGATTGAGTCAATCACAAAAGGTTTGGCCAATGCGAACGAAACAACACATGCATACTTCGTGATTCACATTTGATTTTCCTTCAAATCGTAGGCTCTAGGCTCCTAGACCAGCCCACTTCATCTGAAGCCTTCACTGTGATGTTCAAGATAATAAGCTTGATTTTGAGATGACACTTTCATAATCGAGTCTTGATTAGGTACAATCCCAGATTTGCCTTATTGATATGTTACTTCATCAACTTTATGTTCTAGTTTTTCTGGTTATGGACAAATTCAAATATTCTTAGGACCTTTTTTGTTATCAAAACAGTGCATACGCTCACCGTTCGCATCAGACGTATCTGTAGAAGTGTTGGTTATGATACAGTAGATGGTTCACCACCTCATATATGTAAGACATTTGAGGATTCATTGTTGAGTTTTGATTCATGAAGACTGATGGATGGAATTAATCTAGATCATGGGGTATCTTCAATTTCATTTATCTACCAATGGTTGGAGTAAGAAGTGTTGTATCTTTTTTTCTTTCTTCACTTGAATTGTGATTTGAATTAAAAAAACGTGGTATAGTGTGTGTTAAAAGAATTATTTAGACTTATAAACTTTTCTGATCAACTCTATGGTTGAATTAAAGCCTATCATACTTCCAACATGCATTCAAACTTGGGATATGACTGGAATGTGGAAAATATCAAGACCAACATCAAACCTTCAAGGGGCTGAGAACTGTGGCCTGACGTTGAGTATGTAAACCCATAGGGTTCGAGAGAGTTACATGTGAGTGAAATGTCTCTCTGACCTTCTCTGAGTCCTGACTCAGCGTGAAATTCGTCCTCTTTCTGCCCTCATCTCAAGTTCAGCATTTTCACAAGCGCATACATACATACATACGACCTTGCTCTACGTCATCTTCGAGAAACTTCTCAGTCACAGTGAACGGTGAAGGATGTCAGAGTACGCGCATCGATCAGAAAGAACACCTCTTATACTTGAGTCATCTCAAACTGGTATTACAGTTTCGCCAGATCTGACAGGACTACCAGTCGAAGAGACCGATGGAAAGTTGAGGAATCCAGTAGTGGGGATCATTGCCACTGGTTTTCTGTCTTTTGGATGGTTCGTCTTGTGTGATTCCACACTGTCCCCATGACCCCAAAAATAAATTATTCAACTCATGTCGAAACTTGCTTCGTCCTGGAATTGTTGAAGCCACTTGTGAGCTGATCCGGGCTGAGCGCTACTCTTTCGAGATCACCGAATACATATCACTGACCATTCAAGAGTGAAAATCAGTGCTTCTCATCTCCTGGGACCACTCAAAGCCCAAATTATACAAAATCTCCAAGTTTCGGAGACAGTTTTTGCCGGTCAGTCGATGTCCATACACCTTCCTACTGGCTCATCGTCGTCAAACAAAGCCTCTGTCAAAGCGGTTGCGCCACGCTGATGATGAAAAACGATCCTTTAATAGCGATATTGTCATCTTTTCAAGTGATCAATTCAATTACACCGCTGATTGGATTCATCGTGCCACATCTGGTTTGTCACCCTTTTGATCGGATGGCTCATCTAGACCACTTCTGTATTTTGGGGATATCTCGTCTCAGCGCTGTCTCTAAATACGAAGTGACCTTCACTTGTTTTTGCACATGACAGGGCCTTGCAAATTCGGCAATCATATGCACTTCGATCATCGCCTTAGGCCAACTGATAGTCTATCTATCTGCCCTTCGAGAATTCTCCGGTGGGATGCTCTTGGGCTACCTTGTTACTGGCCTTGGAATCAGCCCTGTAGCTATCGTTCAAGAATCTATTGTGCTCGCTTATTTCAGTAAAGGTCTAAGGGGTAAATCAATGGGATTGAGCTTACTACTTGGGAAATTGGTGTGCCATTGTGATTTGTTTCTTCAAGGTCGTATGAGGAACCAGAGGGCACAGGCATCATCCCTGCTCTCTACTTTGTGATCAGATTGTGCCCGGATACATCTGACGTCCAATGCGATTGTTCTCGGCTGCGTACATAGGGCTCCTGGGTAGCTTCTATCATTGCTGTGCCATTGTCTAGCTCTGATTGGGGCCCAACTTCGCCTTTCGCCGTTTCATTGATACTTTGCCTGGGTTCGGTTCTGTCAGCTGTAACATTTACTAAGTTATTGCGGACATCGACAACTCGGGCACCTCTTACCCTGCCAAGATCAGTAGTCAGATTAAAAGACACTTTATCTTTTGGAGACTTGTTTTGGCTCTATGTCTTGCTCTGCGCGTTGTGTGGAGCACTCTGGTTCCCTTTCATTCATCTGTCAACGTACGCACTTTTTTCATTTCACCTAAGAGCTCAAGGTAGTACTGGCGGGATCTACTGCTATTCAGAGCATTCGGATGGTCAAGAGAAATCCTTATCTTATCTTTTTGCTTAATCTCAGGGATATTTTATCTACATTATTTGGCTCCTCAGCAGAAGAAGCCTCAAGGGTTGCTTCACTGCTACTTTTTACACCTTTGTTTGTATGTGACTTGCGCCTTTTTCCACTCTTCTATCAGCAGAAATATCTCATCACCTGATCTTGTTTAGATCTATCCTACACTGGGCTACTTCCTTGACCACTACCCTCACTACACCTCACCACCGGGACTTCTATTATTAGGCTCTCTATTCACACTGGGGACACTTCTGATTCTTGTTGCTTCAGATATCAGAGAAACCTTTGGGCAGGTTGGTGCGATGATTTGGTTTTCACTTGGGCGAGGCTCTGCTCCACTTCTCCTGGTAGCTGTTCTACCAAAAATTGTTCAGAATCAGTGAGTCTAATCATTTCTAAATACAATGCAATTCATAGGTTTTTTTTATCACCTTTGCATATGTCTTTACTGATCATGTCACATTTATCTTTGCAAGACATTTTAGTACAGCTTTAGGGATCCACAAGGCTATAGAAATGGCAGGATCAACTCTCTCTCAAACTGTGCTGAGTCATCATCCTGCTCCATCATTCAACTTCCTCTTATACTAAGATAACTAATTTTTCCTGGAACCCTCTCTCACCTATTGATCACGTCTGTACCTTTTTTTAGATGACAGGCGTAATTCTGAGCCACAATTCTGAGGCTCGGACTGTTCTAATGGTTCAACTTGTCAAGTTTTTTATCTTGCTCAACTTGTTTGAGTTTATATTGGCCATCCTCTTTGCTCGTCTACACTTCCTTAAATCTAGGGATCTGTTGAATGTTGAAACAAGGCCATCAGGTGGAATGGTCTTGCGTGGTTATCTCGGTCTTGGTTTTGCGCTAATGCTTATACTTGCTAGCTGGATTAGCTTTCTATGGGCCATTGTACATTGATCACCCTTTTGATTGTCATCTTCAGTTCTTTGTGTTGATCATTATGACAACAAATAGAGTTGAATCATCTATCAGGCTGTTGTCCCGTGTGGAGAAGTGTGATCTTATGTGTCAAAAGTATTTAGTTACTTGTTACTCTCAGGATTTGTTATTTCTTTCCTTGTCATTTGAATTCTTGTTATGGTTGCATTTCTATTCTTGTGCACGTCTCATTGACTCTTAGCAGTTCTGGTTTCCTTTATAAGTGCCTATGAGCAAGGGTTTGATCCTCATGCTTTCAAACCCTTTTCCTTTATCACTTACAAGCAATCCTTTTACTTGTGACATATTGCTTTACTGTGATGAACACATAGGTAAGCTTTTCTCCTTTAGTTTTGTTCTCTCATTATTATTTCTACTTGCTGTACATGTTGTGTTTGTTGCTTTTATGTTGTGTGTTCTCAAAATAAAGATGCTTTCAAACCCTTTTATTTATGTCATATTGCTGTACCCTTATTGAATGATAGGTTATGAGCCAATTTAGTCAAGTAGATCCACAGTCAATTCACATATCTCATCTTTGCTCAAGTCTTCTTGAAACCATCATCACCTTTTGAATTCTTGCAAGGTCTACTGGTGTCTCTTCTTCTCCAACATCTCTTGCCAACTCATCTGATTTTGATTCCCTGGAATCATCTTCTTTGTCTGGTTCTCTGGAATCAAATCCCTTACCTGGTTCTCCTGAATCATCATCTTCACCTACTAAATCTTTAAAATTTTCAAATATGACCATAACTCTTCAAGAAATTCATTTACCTACCAATTTAGTTCTTCAACTTCTAATCATGTCTAACCCAATTGGAACCGCTACTGATCACATCAAGATTCATCAGTTGACTGCTGGCATGTTCCCAAACTGGAACAAACACCTTCACTTTGCGCTTCCAACTCAGGCCTGCTTATGTTCTTGGTTTCCAGTACTCCCCCAACTGATGCTGCAGAGATGTCTACTTCAAGATAAAGCAAAGACATGTTATGGAATTGATTTTGAATTCACTTGATGATTCCAACAAGGCTCTTATTGAACTGACTGACACCTCACAGGATGCTCACGCCAAGCTAAGATGTCAAAAATCCATATATTGAATCCACAACTCAAAATAGATTCTAGGTGCTCTTTTTAAGAGTGCCAACAAGTTTGGATTTTGGGTGGCATTTAACTCAATGCTATCATTATTATTATGACTATTATATCTTTGATATAATCAAAAAAATAAGTCTTATATAATTCAAATGATTTAAAGGAGCTTGAATCTTTTTGCTAATCCTTTTTTTTGGTTCTTGGTGAATTCAACCAGACACTTAACTTTCATTGACTTATCTTTTTGAGAAGAATGACACCCTTTTCTATATGTAATCTGTTTTTTTGGCATCAAAGTCAAAAGGAGGAGTTGGTTTGCAAGAAGGGGAAGTGGGACCACAAGATAAAGTAGGAGTGGGACCCTAAGATGAAGTCAAATGGGAGTCATGAGAGGAGGTAGAAGCAGGACCACTTCTTAAGGTAGGAGGGGGATAACAAGGTAAAGGAATAGGTACCAGTGTACTCTACTCCTACATGATCATTCTTTCACCTGTTTGAGCCAGCTGGTGCAGCTCAAGGGGAACTGAGTTAAGTTTGCTATTCAGCGTGCTATAGCAGGAATCACTACATAGAAAGATGATGTCCTATAGCGGTATGGTATGTTAAAAAAAAAGGAAATCTTTTCCAGCCGGATTTTTTATGCATTGCATAAAAGCTATCTGGCACTGCGTGTCTCAAAAATATGGAGGTATCCAAGTGCCACCTTCTATTGTGGGTCTAGTGAACCAAATCAGTGGACGTGTTGGACCAGGTTGTTGCCAGACCTAGGTACAGGGTTTAGCTCCGCTATATAGCGGGGCACTCATAGCCCCGGATCGTGGAGTGATTTGATTTTTTTTTTTTTTTTTTTTTTTTTTTTTTTTTTTTTTTAAAGTGCTTTTGGCATAAATTGCATACAACACTAACTAAACATGTTACATTAAGTGAGGGACTAGTTTACCTTAGGGGTTCGGCCATCTAGTCGGAGCAAGGATGTACTTTGTCTTTTTGGATGTCGGTTTCTCAGCGCTTTTGTTTTCTACTTTTTTTTTTTTTTTTTTAAACGAATTTTTGTCATTCGTCCTCTCTTTTTTTTTTTTTAAATCACCTTTAGGCTTTTAGCCCACCCGAAGGAAAGCGGTGATCCTCTGTTCCGTCACACCTATATGCAATGCACGCCCATTTGAATGGAATTCGGTGGAGGAGGTACGAGTCATTTAGACTACAAACTTCTTGTGGTATTTAACCAATCAAGTTGTTGTTTGAGCTAAGTAGGTTTTTTTTTTTTTTTTTTTTTTAAATCACCTTTAGGCTTTTAGCCCACCCGAAGGAAAGCGGTGATCCTCTGTTCCGTCACACCTATATGCTATGCACGCCCATTTTAATGGAATTCAGTGGAGGAGGTACGAGTCATTTAGACTCCAAACTTCTTGTGGATGTACAACAGAGCTGAGCAGGCACTTGATCCTCCTCCCTAACCCCCTATCCTAGCGTCAACCGGAGTCACTGGGGAGGAAGGGAGTTGCTTTTGGCGTGAGGCAACAGCGGTGAACCGTACCGAGTTATTGATCATACCGGACAAGTTGTTGTTTGGGCTAAGAAATTTTTTTTTTTTTTGAAATGTAGATTCTTCGGTGAAGAGGCACCTTCCATCTTTATTGACGATTTCGACCCTTGCTCCGTAGCCGACCCCCTTGGTTTGGTTCCTGTGAATAATCATGAATATGTAAAAATCGTTTAGTATCTAAAATATAATTTGCTAAGAAGGGAAAAGCTTTAGGAGAATCTAAGAGTTTGTTAGTATTAGTCCAATCTACTCTGATTTCTTCTTCCCTCATTTTCGAGCGCATTCTTTTCCTCGCTTTGGAGTATTTCCTGCAATAAAGTAAAAAGTGATTAGTAGTTTCTTTCATCCCACAGTTTAAGCAAAGTGGTGAGGTTGTCAGTTTTCGTTTGAAGAGGTGATCATTTAGTGGGCTGAAGTTTGCTCTCAGTTGGAAGATTGCAGCCATACTCCCTCTTTCGAGTCCCTCTAGACCTTTTGCTATAAGTTTTGGTTTTGTCGAGAACAAATTTTTACCCGGTTTAAGGGGAAAATGTTTGATGTTAAAAACCTCCTTTGTTCTCTTTTTTAAGCTGCTAATACTAGTTGGTAGTTCCATCGGTTCCGTCTGAGAAGTTGCTACATTTTTAGCCAGTTGATCCGCCAGTTCATTGAGTTCGATGTCTTTGTGGCCTGGCGTCCAATAGAATCGGATTTTTGTTTGTTCTGGTAATCGTCGTAGTTGGATTCTGAGCTGGATGAGGATATGTTGTCCCGTTGTTGTTCTGGGAATGTCTTGAACTAATCGGATCGCTGATTGGTTGTCACTAAAGAAGGCAAGGTTAGTTGGTGTTGGTCTGATTTGTTTAAAGAGATCATTTGCTAATTTGGCTGCCAAAAGGAGTCCTAGTAGCTCTGTCTCATGATTTGAGAAATTCTCATGATATCTGATGGATTGGGTGCGACAGATGGTACTTGTTACCGCTGCCGATCCTCCTCCTTCACTATTCACTGAGCCATCTGTAAAGATGACCACAGCTCTGTTGTTTGTTTCTTCGTCTTCGACTTGTTGTGAGATAATTTTTGAGGCTTCTTCTTTGTTGAGTTCGAGGTTGAAGGTTTCTCCAATACTTTTAGTCCATGGGGCAATTGGGAAGGCGTAGATGGTTTCAATGTTCTCCGATGCTAATTTCCTCAATTGATTGGTTTCAATAGCATCTTGGATAGGTCCTGGATGAGTATTCGGGTTCTGGTTTAGTTCGTGCTTGATGAAAGTTTTTGTCGGGTGGTAGTCGGGCGCAGAAAGGCGTTTTAAAATGAAGTTATGATTTCTACGGGCTGCTACCCAAGTTAGTGGAAGGATGTATGCATCGTGGGCCATCATCTCATTTGAAGTGCCTTTATACGCGCCTACCTTCATTCTATTGATATCGTTTTGGAATTTGTTTAGTACTCTGGTGACCTTTGACTTAGTTTTCTTCGTAAGCCATACTACACTACCGTATAGAATTCTTGGGTTTAGGATCGCTGACACTAGTTTTTTAAATTCTTTAGCTGATAAGCCTGAATAACATTTGTTTATTCTTCTAAGTTGATGTAGTGTTAGCTCAGCGTTTCTCTTGATATGATTTATGTGGCTGTTGAAGTTTAATTTGGGATCTAGCCATAAACCTAACCATCTCACTTCGTTTTTTGGTTGTAGCATGAATTCACCTAACTTGAAGGGTAGCGAGTTAAATTTTCTTTTATTTGTCAGATGCATGAGTTGAGCCTTTTTGTTGTCAAAAATTGCTCCATGCTTCTTTGCCCATTCGAGAGATCGTTTTGCATGATCTTCAAGCTTCAAGAGGTTTTCTTCAACGGATTTCGAAGCTACTACGTGGACAATATCATCTATAAAGCCTATGGATAATTCTGTCGATTGAGGATGTGGAGGAGTTTTACTTAGGATGCCTGAGTTGTATATGATATAAAGCACTACGGAGAGTGGGGAGCCCTGTGGTAGACCGTTTTCGATAGGAAAAGAGTTTGAGAGAAAGTCTTGAAGACGTAGGCTGGTGGAGCGTTCTGAGAGAAAGCCTTGGACTAAGCTTAGGAGGTACTTCGGGCAGTTATTGATATGTAGCGTATGCCAAAGTCGTTCTCGATGAACCGATGGATAAGCTGATTTTACATCTAAGAATAGGGCTGTTACTATCTCGTCCTTTCTCCATTGTTCCTTTATCCATGAGTTCAGAATTATTAGGGCATCCTCCGTACTATGTTGCCTTCTGCCTCCCATGTGGCATGGTGAAATGATCTTGAAGCTTTCAGCCCAGTACGTAATTCTACTAGTTATAATTTTCTCTAAGATTTTTCCCAAGCAGCTAAGCAAGGCTATGGGGCGGTATGAGTTGGGATTTGAGTATGAGTCTTTACCAGCTTTACGTATGATTATGGTAATTGCTTTCCGCCAGTTGTTTGGAAAGTAACCTAGTCTGAAGCAAGCATTAAAGAGATTACAAAGTACGTCTGTGATGACCGGGGAAGCTGCTTTGATTAGTTCATTTGATATCTCATCCTCTCCGTTTGCTTTTTTATTTGGCAGGTTAGTGATGATTCTGTTTAGTTCGTCATTTACAAGCGGTGGGTAAGAGAATGTTGTTTCGGTGTGATTGTTCAAGTAATCAGCTGGTATGTCCGAGAGATCGGCGTCGGCATGTGCTACCGATGTGCCGTTAAAAAGTAGTACTGCTTGTTCCTCTTTCTCGTTTGCATAGGAGCCATCATGTCTTAAGAGTGGCGCTATTTCGTTTGATGAAGTCGGTTTGGTATATTTGTAAGCTTTGAAGGTATCATTGTTAGAGCAATTGGATAGGAAGGTTTTCCAGTGCTTGACTTTCAACGACATAGCTTGAGTTTTGAAGTATTGTTGCCATTCAGAGTAACATTTGTGAGCTTCGGGTAGGTTGGATCGGATCATCCATCTCCGCGCGCGGTTTCGGTTTTTAAGAATCGGATCTAGCACCTCCCTGTCCCACCAGGCTTTGTGTTTTCTTGGATTGGTTTTGACTTTTTTACCTTGGTCTTGAGCCGATTTAAGGATGATGTTTGAGATGTTGAAAATCGCTTCATCAATATCTTCTTTTGTCTCAAAAACTGGTGGGAGGGGGTTTAGTTCCGATTCAATTTTTCTGTGTAGGCGGGAAATATCAATATCAGTAATTCTGAGGGCTATATGGGAGGTTAGAGGTGGGGTAAGAGATAGGTTGAGGAAGGTAGCTACTGGAAGGTGGTCCGATGCCACGTCATCCTTCAAGACCTTGCAACCCTTGATTTTTTCCGACAGATTCCAGCTGTTCCAGATGAGGTCGATAGTAGTTGGTCTTGTGCCTTGTGAAAACCGAGTGGGTACACCTCTTGGTGACGTTAGCCTGAGGCCATGTGATCCTAAGAGGGTTACAAGTTTTCTGGCTACTGAGTCTGTTGAGGTGTAAGAGGGAGGGTTCCAGAGGGGGTGGTGGAGATTTGAGTCAGTGGTTAGTAAGGTGGGGCGGTGGCGATTTTGGTTTAGTCGGAACCATCGTTCTAGGATTGCGAATCCTCGCAGGGAGCCTGGAGGATTGTACCAGGTGATCACCCGTAATTTTGGGATCATTGTTATGGGGTCTTTGATGTCTATAGCTAGTATAA
The DNA here is from genome assembly GCA_022264835.1 of Melampsora americana. NCBI lineage: Eukaryota > Fungi > Basidiomycota > Pucciniomycetes > Pucciniales > Melampsoraceae > Melampsora > Melampsora americana. The sequence goes on along the minus strand of JAIFHY010000127.1, from coordinate 117,781 downwards.
TGTCGGAGAGGCTCGGGAGAATAGTGAATTGGGTCGTTTTAATGAGTTTTGATATATAGAATACTACTCGGGGGCTCTCATCCCATGATGATGGTTTGTAATCGAAAGCTGAGACTGTATTCCAGGCTTCATGAGATGGGAAAGTGAGTGAGTTTGGATTTAGCCAGGGTTCTTGAAGGGCTAGTATCGTGTACTGGGTTTTTGTTAGCGCTTCTTCGGTGATAGTTCGAGATTTACGGCAGTTAAAGTGTAGGATTGTAAATTGATTAAGGAAGGAGGAGCTGTTGTCATCATTTTCGTTCGTTTGGGGTGTCATATCGTGGGGGTCTTCAGCGGGTGGATCGGGTTGACTAGTTGGAGTTCGATGAGTTGTATTATGACTCATTTTCTTCGTTTTGTTGTAATGTTATTTGAAATCTTGTTTTTCGAAGTGGGCAGTGGAGGCTTTTGGGTGAGTGTGCGTATTTGGGGTGGAATCTGTCTATTTTGTCTTTTGATCTTTGCTGGTCGAAGTTGACACATCTTGCACAGTTTTGGTCGACTTCATTATTGGCGCACATTTTTGTGCTGTGTGGGTCTCCGCATCTAGCGCAGTGGCTTAAATTCTTGCATGATGTGTGTGTGTGATATAAATCTAGGCAATTGAAGCACATAGTCGGGCCTTGCTCGTAATGTTTACTTTTGATTCTAATGCAGTCCACGTAGAGTCCTCCTTTTTCGATTTTCTTGGCTAAGTCTTTGTTGAGAAGATTTACAATTATTGTGCCGTGAAGTTTCTTTGTGTCCTTCGGATTTTTTATCCATCTAATCGAGTGGATTTCATCGCGGGAGATTTCGTTTTGTTGGCTAAGTTTGTCGGCAAAGGTTGATTCTTCTACCTCAAATTCGGCCGGGACAAAATTGAATAAGACGGGGTATCTAGTTTGAGTGGTTTCGAAGTCTTTGTGAGCTAGTTTCGTCCACGTGTGCTTGTTTTCGATCAGCCATTCTTTCATGTCTCTGTTGTCCATGTTCATCAGCACATCTCCTGATTTCAGTAGTGATGCTCCACGTATTCTGATTGGGGTGCCATTGGTTTTTGCGTCCACCGAGGCTAAGGCGTTATTTATACGTTGTACAATTTCTATGTTCGACATGTCTTTAAAGGGTTCTTTCTCCGGCACTTTGTGGATGATCAGAGTGGCAGCTTTAAATCGGTTGATCTCGGAGTTCTTAGGAGGTGGTTTTGGGGCTGTGTGTACTGGCGATTGGCTCATTGGTCTGGGGTATGGGCTTGTCCAAGCGTGGGGTTTTGTCGGTAGAGGGTGATTTATGATCGAGGCTTGATGGAGTGGTTCCTTGACTCGGTCCGCTTTGAGGGTTTTAATCTCCTCTCGTAGTTCCTTGATCGTGTCGATGAACATGGTCATCATTGTTATCATACTCTGTAGGAGTGCATCACTTGAAATAGATTGGTTCTCTTTCAAAGTGGTAAGGGTTTCCGTCATTACTTCAGTGTCCATAGTAACTCGGTTTGACTTCGGATTTTTTGGGGGGGGTTTGGGGGGTTATCAGCGTCGATATCGGGTGGTCTTTTAGAGGGCATTTAGCGAGGATGGGGGTGTGATTGATGATTATCGACTGAAGATTTGATTGATGAGATGAGATTGAGTGAATGATACGGTGAGTGATTTGATTGCTTGGGGCTTCTCCCCCTCGGGTTGCCGAGCGCAATGACCGCTACATGTAGCGGTACTGTAGCGGCCTCAATGATTGCTCCGTATCCGCAATAGCGGAGCGGATTCGGCATTGGCTCTGAGGTGTTTCTGGACTGCTGGCTGATGTCCCTAGTTTCTTGATATCTGCTTTGCTGTAGTTGTTCACATCAAGGATGGTTCAGACTTTTAATGCAGAAATGAAACCTGCAAGGGATCTGAGGTTACAAGGATGTGTAGAATGTGACTGAGCAGAGTGGACTTATGTTAAGCTAAACCCGTCGGCGGCACTGAAAGTCAAGAAGAGATATATTGAATTCTCAGAGAGAATATCATAAGAAAAGTATAGAAATCTGATTCTTTTTTAATCAACAAAAAGGCTCGAAAATTGGAAAGATGAAACTCAAATCAGATTGAGATATTCCAAACTCGCGAGAGATATAAAGAAAGGAAATTGCTGGGAAAAATAAAAGAATAATGATGGGAGGATATAAAATTTCGACAGATGTTTAATTTACTTTTTCCATAGGGACAAGTTTTTATTAAGAAGTAAGTATATTTGAAATAAGATCAAAAAAAGAAAGATTAAGAAATAACAAGAAAGTTAAAATAGATGAGAAGATCAAAATGGAATTTGGGAATCAAGGAATTTTCAAGGAATGAGAATCTAAGATTCAGATGAGATAGATGAAGAAGATCCATTTGAAGAATGAGTTTGAGGAACATAATCTTTAAAGTAAGTTGAAGCTAAAAAACTATCTAAAGAATTTAATCGATCATTTGGATTTTTATTAAGTAACCAAAGAATAAGGAATTGAAAATCCCAAGGTAATCTCGGAGGTAAATAAGGTTCAACTGTTTTGATTCTTTTAAACAATTCTTCATCGTCTCTAACTGTTTAAAGAAATCCAAAAAAGGAAATTGTTAAAGATTCATTCAGAAAGTTCTCAAAAAAGGAAGAAAGAGAGATTGAGAGAGAGAGAGAAGGGAAAAGGACAAACACATGCCCCAAGGTACTCGGTCTTCCAAAACCATCTCGTATATCATCACACCAAGACCCCACCAATCCATCGATATAGTACACGGTTCTTCATCAATTGCTTCTGGGGAGATCGTATATCGGTTTTGGTTTTCATGAATCTGAGCGAGCTCACCAGAGTCAGCTCTAACAGCGTGTTCAAAATCACTTAGTACCGCCCTACCGTCCATAGCGATCCAAACAGTTTCAAGTGAGACGTTTGTATGAATGATATTATTCTTATGAAGATAATCAAGAGCATGTGCTATATCAATACTATAAACCTTTACTTGTCTCTCAGTCAGGGCCACTTGAGCCCTAAGACTATCATAGAAATATTCAAGGACGATATGAAATTCAGTACGAGTACGATAAAGTGAGGTAAACTCAACGATATTTGGGTGACTTAAATCTTTAAGCACATTCACTTCATGCATCACAATTGATTCTTGACTGATTGGTAAGACCTTGATCTGATGGATCTTCTTACTGGATTTTGATTTAACCTTATAGGATTCTGCGCACTCACCTTCCTCAAGTAAATCGAGTTCCAAACGTTCAAAATCCTTACGTAATGAACTTCCATTTTTGGGGATAATCTTTTTAGAACTTTGAGGGTTTGTTATGTTGCTTGAACGTTCAGGATTCCTAAGTAGTGAATTTCCAATTTCAGGGTTAATTCTTGTAGCAAGTTGAGCGTTTGCCATGTTGGGTTGATGAAGGTTTGAGTTGAAAAGAATTTGAAAAGAGAGGTAAAAATTGATTTATAGGGAAAGATGTAGTTCAGTTGAGGGTTGTAGAAAATGTGATCAATGTGATTTGAAAGAAAAAGGTTTAGGAATGCTTAAAGAAAGGTAAAGAGTGTGATGTGGAAAAAGGTTAGGAAAGTTTAAAGACGAGGATTTATATAGAATTGAAGATGATGATGAGAGTCTATGTATGTGGAAAGCATTTACAAAGATGCATTTTCTAATCACTCCCTCCCCAATTCTCTCTTTTGTCTCTTTTGTCTTTTCTTTTACATTTTCTTTCCTTTTACATTTTCTTTTACGCTTTTCAATTTGGTTTGAATTTTAGATTTCTTTGCTTTTCTCAATTTTTTTTTCAAACACATTATGACCAGATTCGTTCATTCAACTCATTCAATCATTCCTCTTTTCATTCGAACTCTGTCTGAGAAAGTCTAGCTGGAAAAAAAAAGCAAATGACTGAACAGACAAAGAGATAGAGAGATTTGATTGAAGTTTGAGTCTTAATTATAAAGTGAATATAAATTAGATCAAAAGACAAATTTTTCAAGAGTTTTGAAGAACTTGAGAAATTGAAATTGAAATTGAAAGAGTTTAATGATGAATGATGAGTTTCGAAATGAAAGAAGCATCGTCTTCGATCTGATTTCCGTCATTACAATCAATAGGATCGGTCTCAAGAAAAAGCTTTAAGGTGAACGAGATTGATGAGTAGTTGAAGTAAAGTGAAGCCTTATAAGGCATATCAGTGAGTAAAGTACTACAATAAGAATTCGAAGTTGATCGACCTTCAAGTATATCATCATGGAATCTGAAGCAAGAAATTGTTTTGAGGGTCACCAATCATTTTTGAGTGATGACTTTTGAAAGACTTGAAGGTCATTCTCACTCTGCAATATCACAAATCTGCTCAGCCATGTGATCCCCATCTCTTCACTTTCTCTATCACGATAAGGTGGAAGATTTTTTTTTTCAGACCCACGACTCACAGTACCTACCTATTAAGCAGATGGTTGTAGAGACTTATTCGATCTCATCAACTTATTCCATAACAGTTGATCAGTGTGAAAATCTATCCTCACTCACAAGTTCTTACCTCCGATCCACAAACATCAAAAATAATCTCTTATTGGTCTCATTCGTACACTTTGAATCCCAAATTCATCTAAATCTCTCTCTATCAATCAAATCAAATCAAATCAAATCATTGAAATTTACACATTCTTAGAATCTTGATTCTCTCTACTTCATTCTCTTTCAAATAAAGATTGAGTTTCTTAACTTCATCATATCTGACTACAAATCTCATTTGACTCTTTCTCTCTCCCTCTCTCTTGAATTAAGGTGAAGATAACTTTTTTTGTTTTCTTTTTGATAGGTTTGATAAAATCATGGTCGTAGATGAAGAACTCTTGATTTGATTCAAATTTTGATTAATTTAAAATCTGATGAACCTCATCACTTTATTCTACATACAATCAAGCTCATGTTTTTGTTCATTCAATGAGTCTAGATGTAAGAAGGCTTGAAAATTTTGAAAAGTAAATTTTATCAAAAGATTAAATAAAGTGAATAAGGTAGATTAAGTAACTGAGAGATAAAGTGATGAATTAAAATAATTTAATTAAAGTTGATGAAAGAAAACAAAACCAACACCCAAATAATCACCATCCATCTTTCTTCTCAATTTCAATTTCATTCATCAAACCCAACACTCGATTTAATTTCTCAATCGATTCTAATCTAGTTTCATTCATCATCAAACTTAATCCATCCAGTTCGTTTAATGAATCTTGAATCAAGACCCGCATCAATCTAAACCTATCTTTCTTCTCCTTAGATGGATTCGAAAGTTGAACTAAGGTTAAAGGTTCAGAAGGAAAGAACCAGTAGAGTGGATAACGTCTTCTTCCAAGATTTCCAATCATCAAAGCCACTGATAACATTAATGAAACCATCACCAAGGTGATCGAAATGAATTCCCAACCGATCTTCACAAAATTAGGTGAGATCGAACCTAAGAGAGCAGTTGCTCCACCCGGTGGATGAACCGTACCTGTGATCACTTGAAAGATTGCAGTAAGAGACATAGCCAAACAAGCGGTTAACCAACTCAAGTTTTCTGACATCTCTCCTTGAACCACATTCGGAGTGGTTTGTAAATTGAATTTAAAGATTCGGGTGATGATCGTAGAGGTTAAACTTGCGATTAGATGACCAAAGATTACGTTACGTGGAGTGGCGGTTGGAGTGAGAGGGGTGACGAATAAGATGATGGCTGTGGCTCCTGCTGATCCTAAACTTAATGGAATACTATTGAATTTGGAAAAAATGAAATCAAACAAGATCAGATCATCATCAAACGTTTGGTTTGGTTTGATTTGATTTGATTTGTTTGATTTGATTTGAGAGAGAGAGAGAGAGAAAAGTAAGAGAAAAAAAAAGGTTTACTTTAAGTGTGATAGATTTGAATAAGAATAAGTTAAACAAATCAAAAGAATCGAAAGAAAAGAAGAAAAGAAAACTAGAGGAAAGGAAAAAAAGTTAGAAAAAACAAAAACAAAAAGAAGAGGAAGAGGAAGAAGAAGTTTAGTGAAAGGTGATGTTAGAGAGAGAGAAGAGGGTTTGAGTGAGTGGATTGATTGAATGAGTTTACCAAATAAAAGGGTTTCCAAAGGTAAAGGTAAAAACTTTAACCAAGTGAGTAACCAGATCGGGTTTGAAATTGAATTTGATGGACGATAACCCAAGAATCTAGAAATCCAAAATGGTAAACTCGGTCTGATATCTATTAAACTGATTTGATGATAAAGTCTTGTTAGCATTGATCTTGATGATTGATTTTGATGTTCAGATTGAGGCGGCTGATCGGATGAGGAGGGTGGATTGGATGACATTTTGTTAGGTGAATGGGATGTCTTGTTTTGAATTGATTGGTGGGTGAGACTGAAGCCATTTTGTAAATCTAGTCAGTAAGTAAGTAAGAGCATCCACTAGGGCGGTTCAAGTAGCCCATTTACGGCCCTTTTTTAATTTTTCAAAACTGCTCGCAAATTTTAACAAGCTTGAAGCATGATCTGACGCATGCAAGTCTAAAACAGGTCCATAGTGGACCTGTCTGTATTTTAGCGGTAATCTCACCCTAAATCACCTGTTTACTGCAACCATAGTGGATGCTCTAAAGCAAGCGTATGTGAAGAGCTTGCAGAACTCCATGCCCGCACCAAGACAGCTTGAGCTTGACATGGACAAGCTTCAGCTTCTCAGGGTCCGGCTCCTGGTTGCTTCCATAACCGGTGGTGTTTCACAGTTGACCACATCTGAGGCGTGCTCCATCATCCAACTGAGACCTGAATGGCTTGTAATAAATGAGAAGCTCATTGTAGTGTCAACTCAAATCTCACTTCTCACTCCTTTACTCTCAACATGAAGTTTAGATCACCAAATGAATCATTTATAACATCATGAACTGATTGGAGAAGGAACTTGAAGTGAAGATGTCTCAGAATATAAGTTTTGATTTGATGATGAGAAGTTGAAGGGATTTCCATAAATGATCATCAAGACTGAGACTGTACTCAAGGAAGGAAGGAAGGAAAGGAAGGAAAGGAAGGAAGGAAAGGAAGGAAAGGAAGGAAGGAACTCATCTGTTGAAGTAAGCTCTAGTAAGAATTTCAAGAAAAGTCTATCACCATCTGAACTTGTTCTACACAGGCGCGTCCCAAAATCAACAGTTCGATCATCAACACTCGCGTCGTTAAGAAGGATTGGATCAGGAACGAGATTCATTATGGAAAAGGAGGATGATCGATGAAAGCAAAGCAAAAGGAAGCAAAATGATGAAATGAAAAGGTACAAGAGGAAGAGAATAGATGATAAGTCAATGAGACTCACTCAAATTCAACTTCAACTCTTCAACTTATCAATCAAAGGAAAGCAACTTCAGCTTCAAATCAAAAGAACTCATTCAAACACCAAGCCCAAAGACAAAACAGACTTCAATCAAGTTGGTTAATTTGAGAATCAAAGAAGATGATCCAATCAAGAATACCCAATTCAAAAACTTCGACTTCCACTTCAAACACTTATCATCATCCATCACCCTCTCTAAGATACAGAAGTCAAACTAACACACCTAATCTAAATCAAAATAATGGAATGGGAATCGGAGCATTGAGTCCATCATTATTCGATATCACTCCTACTCTCGAACATCCATCTGATCTATCAACAAAGGTTAAGATACCTAACATTCATCATCATCATCATCAAGAAACAAATCAAGATTCAGAAGAATTCAACAAACTTAAGGATCATTCCAAAACTGAATCCATTCAATCAAATGATGAGAATGGATATTTAAGAAAAGCATTAGAATCAATTCAAGTCCTTTTAAAAAAGAATTTAAACAAACCTTCCACTTCATCCAATCAAACCCATTCAATCCCAACTCAATCTGGTCCATCACCATTACCTTTACCCGGTTCATTACCCACTAATCCGATCGCACCATCTCTTGAACATTTTGGTTCAATCGATAGCATCTTATCTAGTATCACTTATCATCCTAATCCGATCACTCCTGATCCCAATCATAATCCCAATCAAGGACTTGGTTTACTTAAACCACCTAAAGCGACTCTTCCTTCTAATCATCCTTCTACTATCACCATTGTTCATGATCCAAGTAGTCATCATCCTCAAGATCAATTTCCTTCAGGTTTAATCTCGCCTCCATTAATATCAAAAGATCATAGTTTAGGTAAAGAAAGTTTGTAAGTCGGATCTTTCTCAAACCCTCTTTCGATTCTTTTTTCTTTTTTCTCTTTGAATTTCATGGTTAAGAGTTTTTTCCTTTTTGGATTTTGATTTTGATTTTGATTGAATTCAAATATGGGATCGATTTAGATTTTCTAGAATTCGTCAATTTCGTCAAACCACTTTTGATTCAAACCGATTTGAATCTAATTTAAATTTAACGGATTATCCTAAACCGAATTTACCCAATCGAATTAAAACTAAAAATAGAATCAGTCATAACTCATCTATCAATGTTGAATTTACAACTTCAAGACCCAGTTCGATTTATACTCAAGCATTATCTAATCGATCATCATCTATCAAAAGCAAAGAAACCTCATTAAATTCAAATTCCAATCCAACTTCAAATCAAATCTCTTCTTTATCTTTATTTACTTCTTTAAGATATGCCAATAAGTTTCCAGATTTGAGATCTAAATCTTTGAGGAGTAATCCTTCCAGTTTCACTTCTGATCATCATCATACTAAACCTCATCAAACTTTAATCACCACACCAATCTTGAATTTAACTGAAGAAGGTCAATCAGATCATCAAGTTTTGAAAGAGAAAACAGAAGACCAACGATTTACAAAGTTTAAAATCACTTTAATCCTCAGTGTGAGTTCGATTATGATTTATTCTTTGATCGGTTTAATCTATTCACTTCTCTTTTGGTTCAGAGGTATGTCTCATCTCATCTCAAAATCAAATTTCATTCTTTTTTCTTTCTTTCGTTCATTTGTTTTTTTTTCGATTCGGTTTTGACCTTTTTTTTGCTTTTCTAATGATGGTCTTAAATTTTTGAAAAAAAATAGCTTTGGAAAATTCAGATGTAGTACAAGTAGCAGATCCAGATGTCTTAAGATGTAAGTCAATCCTTCATTCAATTCCCCTCTCCACCGAACATCAAAAAAAACGCGTCCTGATCTCACCCCACCCCCACCCCCGAACCAAAAAAAATCACTCTTGTTTTTTTCTTCTTCTCAAAGGGCTTACAGCAGCCAGTTCAGTATGTCTCTTAACCGGTCTGACCGGTTTGACCGGTACCATTTTGAATTCACGAAGGATCTTAACGATTTATAATTTGTTACTTTGGCCGAGTTTGGCGAGTGTGTTGGTGATCGGATATATGGCTTACAAACGCGTCTCGTTGAATTTAGATTTAAAATTAAATCAAGCTTGGAGTGAAGTTTATGATTCATTGGATCGATTGAGGATTCAAAACGCCTTGAAATGTTGTGGTTATTATAATCCGTTACGTGAGTGAGGATTTAATGAAACACATGAGGAAATTGACGAATGATCCGATTGAGTTCTGAAGATTGATAAACGCGGTCTTTGGTTTGTTTTTTTTCGTTTCGTTTGGTTTGGTTTATTTAGATGAAGCTACATTTTCTTCTCAATGTTATCCTAGAGTTAGATTAGTAGGTTGTAAAGGAAAATTGGTTAGATTCGAAAAAGAAAGTTTGATGAAGTTTACCACTTCTGCCTTTTGGATCGCAAGTTTACATATGTTAAATATTGTGATTGGATTATTATGTTCGAATCATGTGAATCGGTGAGCAATATTTATTTTTTTCCATTTGATTTTTGATTTTTGATTTTGAATTCTAATGTAAAATATTTCGGTTTTTTTTTTGGAAATTATTGTAATTGAATTAATTAGTCAATTTGGTCAAAATCTTATACCGATTCAGTATAGATTAAAGTAAGTTCGGATTTTTTTTTCTCAAAAGAAATCATGTTCATTTATTTTTTTTCTCTCCATTTTTTAAATGAATCACTTGTTCATTTTTTTTTGTCATTTTTGATTTTTTTTAGACTTTTAGATGTGAATAGTCATTCGATTGAATTCTTAGAATCGATTAAGGATCAAACCTTAATCAAATCGAAAAAGAAAGAAGAAGATTTAACGATTCGATTGGGTTTACTTCATGAACGAAACTTTAGAAATTCAAAACTTTTTAGAAACTCATTTGATGGATTAGGTTTAGATACTTCTACTAAATAATCAAACCAAATCAAATCAAATCAAAACAAACTGCAAAAATTTCTTTTATCCAAATTTCATTAAATTCATATTTCATTTCATCCTTCTTTTTCGTGTTTTTCTTTTTTTTTTCTTTTTGAGTTGGGGTTTCTTTCTTTGTGTGAATTTAATTATTAAATGAAGTTTTTAATTTTTTTTTTGATTTTTACAATTAGGAATGAGTTTTGTTTTGTAAGAAATTTTTTCTTTGGAATTGTAAAGTATAATCAATTTTTTTAAAGAATTCAATGTGTTTTTGTATGGAATTGTACATATAGAAATGTAGGAAATTGAACTAATTGAATTGGATGTGAAAGATTTGAAGTAGTGTTTGTAAGTTTGTAAGGTACAAATGGTTTTGAGAAGAAGAAGAAGAAGAAGAAGGGATTAGTTTGACTACAAAGTGAGATGATGATCAAGTCATTTTGAACGCTGCAATTTGAGTGTTGATCAGAGTAAGGTGTTTTTAAACAGACTGATTGCACACACTCGATCGAAGGGATGTCGACTGATGGTCATGAGACGTAAGTTTTTTGTTTTGCTGATGACTTAAAATTTGAGAGTAAAACCTAAAACTGTAATTAAGTGATTCAAGCCTCAGGCTGAGCTTCAGACGCGACTTACATAGATTTCTCAAAGTTCGAGATGAGATTTGGTATTGATCAAACTATCAAAATCATTTGAACGAAATGAGTGGATCTACCTCTACAACAACAGCAACCGGAACAACAGGAACAGGATCAAAATCAAATAACACTTCGATTGAAAAGAAAAGTTCATCTGAAGATATTCCATGGTAAAACGAATTGAATTTTTCAAAAAATCCTTTTAATTGAAATTCGAATCATCACTTATAAACTTTATTTTTTTCCTTCTTCTTCTCCGATAGGGTAGAAAAATATAGACCTATTAGATTAGATGAGATTACAGGAAATGTAGAAACGATTGAACGATTAAAAGTGATTTCAAGAGATGGAAATTGTCCTCATATCATCATCTCTGTTCGTTTTTCACACCCTCAAAATCCCTTCGAAAACTTGAACATCATTTTTTTCCAAAAAAAAACACCCCGGATCAATATACTTAGAATGATGATGATGATGATGATGTTTTCGAATTCAATTTGATTCGGTTTAGGGAGCACCTGGAATTGGAAAGACGACTAGTATTCTTTGTTTGGCTCATGCTCTTTTAGGAGATTCTTATAAGGAGGGAGTTTTGGAATTGAATGCATCAGACGAACGGTAAGTAAAGTTTTGAAGAGAAAAGAAAATCATCAGATCTCATTTCAAGTTTCCAATTAATTCTAGTCTAGATTGATGGAAAAAGCTGATTGATGATCTCTGATGATGTGAATCTTTCAAAAGTGGAATTGATGTGGTACGAAATAAGATCAAGACGTTTGCAAATACAAAAGTCACCTTACCTGCTGGTCGACATAAGATTATCATTTTAGATGAAGCCGATTCGATGACACCAGGAGCTCAACAAGCACTTAGACGAACGATGGAGATTTATGCAAATTCCACTCGATTTGCTTTAGCATGTAACTTTAGTAGTAAGATCATTGAACCGATTCAAAGTAGATGTGCGATTTTAAGATATGGAAAGTTAAATGATCAAGAGATTCTTAAAAGATTAATGGAGATTTGTGAAGCTGAAAAGGTAATCATCACTTGAATTTGAATTTGAATTTGATCATTAGCTCAGCCTAGCCTAGCCTAGGAAAGGGGAAGATCCTCAAACTCATTCTAAAGTTTCTTCCTCCATTTTTTTCTTTTTTTTGAAAAAAAAAATCAAATCAGGTCAAGTACGCGAACGAAGGTTTAGCTGCGATCATCTTTACTGCTGAAGGTGATATGAGACAAGCGATTAATAATCTTCAATCAACTGTTTCGGGTTTTGATTTTGTCAGTTCTGAAGCTGTCTTCAAAGTTTGTGATCAACCTCATCCGATCGTCATCAAAGAATTATTAGTTGCATGTGAAAAGGGTGAAGTTCAAATCGCATTAGAAAGTTTAGATCAATTATGGTCAGAAGGTTATAGTGCGATTGATATTATAAGTACTTTATTGAAAGTAGTCAAAAGTATGGACAAAATGGCGGAATATATGAAATTAGAGTTCATCAAGGTAATCTAACCCAGATTTTCTTTCTCTTTTTACCTAAACTTTTCTTTGCCAACTTTTTTGAACTTATGATGATCGTCGATTTGATCTAGGAAATTGGTTATACTCATATGCGAATCTTAGAGGGTGTGAGTACGATCGTACAGGTTCGTTCATTCTTCTTTTAAGGGAGAGGAATCAGTTTAACACTTTTATCAATTCATTCATTTTGGATTTTGGATTCATTTTTCATGATTTCTTTTTTTTTACGCAGTTGGGTGGTTTAATCTCACGTTTATGTAAACTAAAACTTGATCCTAAATTGTTTAATCTTGATTGTTGAAGAGTAGTTTTTCAAGTTTATATTTCGATTCATCATCTCCTTCGTTCATACACTTATCTACATTGTAGAACTTCTGGTCAAAAGGTATTCAAAACTTTATCTAATCACATGAATTGGCCTTCATCCTCAGGCTCAAAGTTTACAATGCCCTGTTCCATCCAATTGCTTACATTGTGAGAGTTGGTTGGTATGATGTTATGAGATCCATTGAGTTTATCTACAGATCTTCAAGGTGAAATTCCATAAAGTAACATGCTTGACTTGTTTCAGATAGCTTTCCCTGAAAGTCTAGATATGATCGTATGGCATAAGTTTGATGGATCAAGTCCTATATACCTGTCTACTTGACTAAGTCCTATCATCCCTTGATTTGAAGATGCAGAATGTAGTGTGAATGAATTGAGACAACCAATCTGATGAAGATCACAGGCTTGTTTTACTAACAAAAAAGAACCTGATTTGCCGAACAAAATCAAGTTCAGATGGCTCTAAGTCTGGTTCACCTTCAACTTGAAGATCTCATTGAGAAGTAAGCTAAATTTCACATCAAATCTTATTAAAATCGAATTATTCATAGATAGATATAGATATATTCATTCTTTTAATCAATCTAATTCAACCATTTCTTCTTTCTTTTAAACTCTCTTCAAAATATTGATTTAAACAATTAAATTAATCGAGAGAGAGAGAAAAGGAAACAGGATAGAATTGAATTGAATTTTTAGATCACCCGTGATCAAATTAAATCTTCAAAAACCGTCGAAGAAGAAAAAAAAAACCAAAAAAAACCAAACCACACACACACATTTTTTCAAGACTTCACTTTTCTTTTTCATCTTTCTCAAAATTCATTTTCCAATTTTTTTTGAACTATCAAGTTTCACTTTTCACTTTGATGATTGAGGTATTTTTACTTCTTCTTGGGATTCATTTGTGAATTCTCTCCTGATCTTCGATTGGTTGGAATACTTGGATCAAATTCAAAATGTGGAGTTCTAGGTGAGTGATTCTAAAGGTAAGAAGGTACAATCGATTTCAAAAACTCGAATTTCGTTCATTTTACATCACCTACACTTACCTGAATTCTCATGATCAAGATTGGTAAGACCCCTAATAAACCAAGGGCTAATAATGCCCAAGAAGAAATGAAGATGGCATGATATGAAGCTTTATTTGCATCGATACGAAACACAACTGCTGCTCCGGCAGATTGAATACCTAATCTCGCAATAATCAAAGCAAAGAAGCTCTAATCAGTCATTTCTTTGGGCAGGCAGTTGAAAGAAAAATGAGCCAAACGTAAGCGAAGATTAACCTTTATAGAATCCTACAAATGATGACAAGTCTCTAGGATCATTACTCAAGGCTCCGATCATCCAATAAGCAAATGTTTGCCAAATAGCGTCGCTAATGCCTATGTAGCAAAAAAGGTTCAGAGACATGTTATACTCAACTTTGAAAAGAAAAATTTCAAAACCCAAATAAAAAAGAACTGACCATAGAAGATATAAAGCCAAGCTCTACCAACATAACCTGGATCTGACCAATCCATCTTGACTGATACGGTTCCACGTTCATAAGTTCTTTGAACTGCCCATCCACCGCCCCAAGTTCCAAACACGATCGCCGATAGGATTGCCCAACCTAAGAACGCTCGATTTCGACGTGAAGAGAGTGGATTACGTTCCGATGAAGAAGAATAATCGAGTAACAGTCCGAATAATCCTGATCCAAAGAGTTGTGAAAGCCAATAGAGAAGCGCATTGAGAGATCGAGTGCGGAGATTGAAGAGGGCAAGATTATAATCATTGAATTGATAAGTGTAAAACCTAGAGTTTGAATCATCAACTGGGTGAGTGAGATAAAACAATCAAGGTCGATTGAATGATCACTTACCAATTACTGGCCCAAAAGTACGGGAAGAGAAGTAGAACTGTAGGATCCTTAATCAAGGTCTGAATCATTGCTCGAATCTCTTCTTTCCATCCTGGATTTTGATCCAAGATAACCCAACTCCCATCAGCTCGCTGAACTGTCGAAGGTGAAGCGAGCGTTAAAGTAAGCGCTGAACCGAAAAAGGTGATGGCGAGGAAAGCAATATAAACTGAATTCGACACGGGACTATCCTGATTAAATCAGATCATAGAGGTGTATCAGGTTTAGTAGTTCAAAGGATGTGTGATACAAAGATTTCTTCACAGTTTGGCTGTCGTGAAATCGACCGAGTGCAACGGCTTCGCCTAGCACCGCCCCTGAGGTATGTGTGTAACCCAAAGGATATGATTAGATTTATTTGAATCAAGTGTATCTCCAATAGAAGAGACGATGAATAAATAATCAAGTGGAAATGTACAAACCGAGACTGAAGATGATCCAAAACATTGCGATATATCGACCTTTGGTAGCTTCTGTTGAATAAGCTAGCATCAACGATCCTTGAGCTGTCCATAACAACCCAGCACATACTCCCAAAAGAGCACCCGCTGCAATCACAAAACCACTAGTCAAATTTATTCACATTTTTCTTTGTCAGTCATTGTTCTCAAATTCGAATATTGAGAAACACTCACCTATTTTGATTTATGTTATAGGAAAGGTAAGACCCTATAAATAACGTATAACCCAAGGATCTATGTACGATCCGCAATGTCAGTTATTTAAGCTTTGGAAGTGGTTTAGAAGATCTTCAAAAGATCTGGCCAAAAAAATTACCCGATTGATAATGATAACTTAGGACCAAGTTTATTAACAATTGTACCTGAGAAAAAAGCGGTAGTGGCAAAGGTAGAGTAAAGGGCTACATTGGCTATTGAGATGGGAAATTTGAAAATGTATGAATTTGTAAATCAGCAAATGTGAAATACAACATGAGAAAATGAAGACTTTTGATTTAGTGATGGTATATGATAGTTTACATACCGTTGTCGGCCGTTGTAGCGTCAATTTGACCACCACCTCCGAGGCCACTCAATGCGTTGAACATGCCTTGATGGTAAGATCAGATGTACCAAGACGAGGAAGAAAAAACAGGAAATAAAATCAGAACGCTTCATGTGAGATTGACCATCGATTTTCCCAATTTGCCATACCTGGACAACAGAAACAGATCATGGATACGATCATGATCTGAATCAACGGATGACGATATCCCAAGTCGGGCGGAGGCGCATCGAATGACTTTGAAGCGCGACGAGATTCATTGGAAGGCGCATGAACCGATTGAATGTTCACTTTGTCTTGCGAGTCGATCATGATGATTGAGAGTTTGAAGAAGATTGAGGATCGAAGGGAGGATGTGATAGAACTTTAAAGATTGTTTGTTTGAATGCCTTTGAGGTAGGTGGCAAATTGCTTTTTTTTAATTTAAGTAATAATTCTTCTTCTTGAAAGGGGATCAAAAAGCTTCAGATTGAAAGAGAAGATGACGAATTTGATCAGATCACTTGATTATCCTCAATCTTGATCGGGTAAAGCCAGCCAGCACAAGAAACAGATTAAGTAGAAAACTGAGCAGAAAGGACACAAACAAAGAGTTATTAGGTTCCGAAACTAAACGAAATAGCTTTGTAGGATGAGATCTGAGAAATCGACAATCCAACTACATGATACAACAGCAGAAGGAATGTACAAAATGAGTAGTGAAGCCCCTGTTGGGTTGAGTTGGGTAAAGAAAGAAAGAAAGAAGGAGATTGAGTGGTGATGAAGATTGGATTGACCAAATCGTGTAAGCTGCTTACCACCAACATCACTTTCATCATCACTTTCATCATCAGATAAAACCAAACAAACAGAGTGAAAATCGAATCAGATACATCACTTCATCTTCAAAAACTCAGTCAAACTTTTCAATCGAATCCACAAAACCAAGAAAAGTTGAACGGAAGATCAACTTGCTGATGTCCGCTACTCGCCCGAGAGCGGAGAATTTGGATCATCATCATCACCTGTACATACATACAGATGTACTTATCCTGATGACTTCCAACAACCCATTCAGCTTCACATTCACAAAAGATCATAATCAAGTACACAAACACATATATACCGAGCCATCTCAACCGCTTGAAGTCAAAGTACAAAACCGGTCAAGAAAGATTGGGTGTTTGTCCAGAAGAGCCTCGAAGGGGCCAAATATCATCAATCTCACTTCTCCTAGAGCCTCGACCTTCACATTCATCCTTAGAAAATCACTCTACATATTCACCTGTCTTGACGAATCTGTGCTCGATAAGTAACAGGTACGTTGAGCATGTGTACTAGTAAACGCTTTTCAGGAAGCGTGCAGCAATGTCCTGATTCGCTCTAGCTGAAGCTCTCCTGGAGGGGGTGTGGACGAACGAACCTGAGATGAGACCATGGCAGTAAATATGCAAAAGCCTGCTCGCTATGGTGAAAGAGAACTTTTCAAGCCAGTCACAGTGACCATCGTAAAAGATAGTCAGGATCAACTTACAATGACTACCCAAACATGTATCGTTTGACTCAACGGCATAGTTCGTCCATGTGACGAACGAGAAAAGCGTCGTCCTAAGATCATAAGTATATACATCTGATAATCTTCATATCTTTGAACTTGAGAGTGATCAACATAAACAGCACGAAACACTTGAGAGTCATTAGCTCACCAACAAGAAACGGGATTGCTATCAGAATTGATAAGATAAAATCTAAATCTGAGCATTTAAAATTACAAGAAATGAAGTCACTTTCACAAATTGAGTCAAGACTTGAAAAAGCGATTTGAGTGAGAAACTTTTTAAAATTGGTGATTTGAAAAGTTTGATATCAATCAATTTTCTTTTCTCAGAAAGTCAACCTTTTGATGAATCAAAAGCAATAGAAAAGTCAAGTTTGATACTGAACTTATCAAATCTCCTTCAATCACATTTGTGCATTATCAATCTTTACCTGACGATCAAATGCCAAAAAGACAAAATAAAAGTAGGAATGATTGAATAATTAAGTCTATAAATATATAAAATGGTCCTCAGCAACTTCTCATTCAAGACCGCACACCAGCACAAGCATTGACTTAGTCTTTCAATAGGAAAAATCATATAATCAAAGAAATCGACTATCCTTCCCATTATAATAATCATTAAATTAAATTCCTTCCTCATCATATTCTCAGTAAACCAACTTATCTAATCAACTGAAACCTTTGGGTTTTTATTCAAATCTTCAAATACCAACACACATCAAATCTATCAAATTCGTAGAAACCTATCAAAGAAATGAGTTCTGATAGTGATTCACAAATCATGAGAGAAGAAAATCTTGTTCCACATGAGTTGGAAGCACAAGAAAACATCCCATCATCCGATTTAAACAACCCAAGTCACCAAGAAATGATGTGCGATCCTCTTCCGGACTCACCTCAAGTAAGTCAACTTCCTGATCCCGTAACTTGTTTTTTATGACGTTTTCATTCCTTTGACCTTTTATCATCTTTTTTTATTCTTTTTCTTAATCTCTTCCTCAGCTCGATCAATTCGAAAATGTTGAAATGGAAGATATTCACTTAGAAACCTCTCACGACCTAAGGTTACAAGATGATTCTCAATCATTAGATCAAACTCCGAGTGAAGAGACTCCTATCATCGAGACCGGATTCGATGCACAAGATGAATTTGTGGAACCGACGATCTTTTTACCAGGTCCTCATGTTCTCAATGAATGTGCTTGTTTTGATCCTGCTGGCCCATTCGAATCTGAATTCGAATCCGAAACTGGTTATCAAGCTCAACCTGAAAATCAAGAAGCTTTTCATCTGAACGAGCAAGAGAGATCATCAAGCGTTAAAGAAGAGCAAAGCGGAGTGAATCTGAACGAGCAAGAGAGATCACCAAGGCTTGAAGAAGCCCAAAGCGAAGGATCAAGTGACAGTTCTCTTTCTGGGCCCAGAGGTCCTTCAAGAAGAGTTCCAAATTTAGGTCCACATTATATACCGGGTCCAGCTAGAAGTGATGGACGAGATTCAACTCCGATCTTGGCTGATCCAAGGATTCTAACTCCGAAAACGTTTTGGCAATATATGATTGGTAAAGCGGATGCGTTAGGGAATCCTAGAGTTCAAACTCCTATTGAAGAACATATTGCTCGACAACCTCCTCGTCAATTTACCCCAAGGAGCGAGAGCAGCGAATCAACAAGTGAAAGTGAAAGTTCTTATGGCGAGCGAAGGGGACCTTCAAGAAATGTACCACCTATGTGGCGACATTATATACCAGGTCCACCTAGAAGTGATGGACGCGAATCTACTCCGATCCTAGCTGATCCAAGGTTACTAAATACAGAAAATCTCTGGAGATATATACGTGGTGAAATAGATGCGGCAGGCAATTCTAGAACTCCAAGTCCAGTTGAAGTACACAATGCACGACCTATTCCTGCTCGAGTTCTAACTCCTCGAGAATCAAGTGATAGTTCGACTAGTTCAGAAGAGGAAGAAAGATCGATTCGAGAATTACTTGTACCCTCTGTACGTCCTCTCGATCGTTCTAGATCTTTTGATACTGAAAGTTCGCTTGAATATGTACCTGCGATTAAATCAGAATCTGATGAACAAGACCAAAGAATTGAATCTCGTGAACCTACTCCCGGACCCGGGTGGTCTGACGGAATTTCACATGAACAATCTCCAGATCTCGACCCTAAAGATGAACCTATGGAAGAAGAATATGAACCTGAGATTAAATCTGAATCTGATTCTCAAGGTCAATGGATTGAATCACGTCAATCTACTCCCGGACCCGGATGGTTTGAAGGAAGTTCAAATGAAGAAAAACCAGACATTAACCCTGAATATGAACCTATGGAAGATTTCAACGGTGATGAACTTCGATCAAGTTCAAATCGTCGTGGTCCTCATCAATCTCCAATGATGTCGCAGCGTCAGTTAACACCAGGTCCGTCTAGACTTTCACCAAGTCAACAAAATCCGGGATCTGGGAATCCGTTCTTATTAAGTCCAAACACTTTCAGCCTTTGGAGATCAGGTTTAGTAGATTCAAGAGGAAGACCTCAAACACCTGTGTCTGTAAGATTTTCATCTCCTTGTTTAGCTCCGAGTTTAAGAAATAGGTCATCAACTTCACCTAGAAGAGAAGAAGCTAATCCAATCACTCAAGATCTCGAAATCACAACCGAACCGAAACCTAAAGGTAAGAAAAGAAAAAATCAAACCAAGACTTCAACTCAACCGACCCAAAAGAAAAGAAAAACCAAACAGGTCAAGAAATCTAAAAAATCAAAGAAGGAAGAAGACACTCAAGTTCGACCTACCGATGTTCCTCATACCATTAGTCCACCTGCTTTGGCTCCCACTCCATCAAGGCCTCAGCCAGAGCCGGAATTAAGTCAAGCTGCCGATCAACTTCAAACGGAAAGTCAAATTCAAATTCAAAGGCCCGCAAGAGCTTTGAGAGCGAGAAGAGAAGATGGACGAGCTGCTACGAATTTAAGGTCAAGAGGTTTCCAAGAAGGGATTGGTTCGAATCAAAATAAGAAAAAAAGAGGAGGTAAGAAACTTAAACAAAAGATAGAAGAAGAAGAAGAAGAAGCGAAAGAAGAAGAAGAAAAAGCGGAAGAAAAAGAAGAAGAAGAAGTTCGAATGGAGATTGAAGTGAGTTCTTCAAGAAATTTGAATGTGACAGATGATCAAGTAGAAGAGAGAGAAGAAGTGCCAGAAGAGATGATTGAAGATGTTCAACCAGTTCAAGTGATTTCGCCTCCTCGTCCTCCTAGAAGATTAATCCTTAGAGTTCGCTCACCAAGGAATCCAGTCCAGAATCAAGAAGGAATTGAAAACCCTCGACCAGAGGTTCAAAGTACCACACCTCCTCGACCTCCTAGAAGATTAATCCTTAGAGTTCGCTCACCAAGTAATACAGTCCAGAATCAAGAAGGAATTGAAAACGCTCAACCAGAGTTTCAAGGTCCCACGCCTCCTCGTCTTCGATCACTTTTCAGAGTTCGTTCAACTCGAAATCCAGTTGAGAATCAAGAAGGAATGGAAGATCAAGTTCGAGAAGAAGTAGTCGAAGATCAAGTTCAAGAAGCAGTAGGAGTTGAGCATAATCCACCAGAGCTTCAAGTGACTGAACCTTCTCGTCGTCCTTTGAATAGAAGATTAGTTCTTCTCTTACATACGCCTGGTCATCCAGTTAATCGAATTTGATCAAATTCCGTAGATTCCTTTCTTTAGATTTGAGTATTCGAAATAAAAAGAAAATGGAATGGAAGGAATGGTTAAAAAAATTTTGTAAATAGATTTTAATTATTGATGATCTGCTCTTGCTTGTAAATAGAAGTTTTTTGAGAATTGTTTTAAGGAATTTAATTTGTTCTGATGATTGATCATTGTCGAGTTTGTTATGATCTCTTAGCGATTTCTGAAGTTAAAGAGAATCGAGTCACATAATTCTGGTAGGATCCAATGGATTTCAGATATGTGATTTAACAAACCAGGAGACTCGATAAAACTTCTGTCTGTTGCTTTGCCTGACTTCTGTTTCATAAGAAGCATCCCGACTAACTTACCAAGGTGAATTTGATTCATGATATTCATCAAATATATTGAGATCAAAAGAGAGCTTGAATTATTTCTCAAGGTGCTTCTGTCGTCTTAATTGCCTTATCATTTTCTTGTGAGTATAAGGAAGCATTCCGTGACGTTGAAAGGTATTTTGATTTCGAGGTTTGGATTGAGTTCACTTGTAAAGTGGTTGAGAACTTAGGTTTCCTCTTTTCAATTATAGGATGATAGCGAGTGTGGACTTTGATCATACAAAATCATACTTTGATTCTCATTCTTTAGTCTTGATTAATAAGAAACACCAACAATTAATTCACCGAGAGTCTAGACTAATGACTTCCGAACAAACAAATTCAAAACTTGATTCACAGATTTGATGATATGTTTGACTCGAGGATCTTTTTAAATGATCTGATATATAATTCAAGTAGGTAGTACAAGCAGAATTAAAGAATCAAAAAATATCATCGTTAAAAATAAAAGTTAGACCACAAGAGGTTCAAAGATAATTCTTAAATTGAAATTCATTCTTCCACCAATCATGAAAAGAAACCGTCGAAACATCTATCCCAAGTTCTTCAATTGACTTTGTACTTAATCTACAATCTCTAGGTCGAATCGTTTCACCTGCTTTTGGACCTTCACTTACTCTGATCAAATGATCAATAGGTAAGTTTAATAAATTTGCAAAAATCACCGAGATTGAATATTTCGTATACATTTTCGGTGAAGAGAAATGTAAGATTGAAGGAAACGGTTTTTGAAAATCTGTCAAATGATCATTCGATAAGATTAGAATGTAATTGATTTTATCAAAGTAAGAAAAAAAAACTGACCTGCAAGTTGATTAATCACCTTTGCTACATCGTCTACTAAAGTGGGATACCTAGTTGCCCAATCGTCCATTTTGATCGATTCACCTTTTGCTGCTTTCTTGACTCCATCGATTAAGATATTGATAGCTGAAATCAAAAAAACAGATGAATTTGAGTTATCGTTTGATTTCTTTGTGTCTATGGTAGAAACTTACCTGATTCGTCATTTTGTTCAGCTTTACCATAACTTTCAGAACAAATTAAACATCATTAAAAGTCTTCTTTTAAGTGTTGTTTAGTTTGAAATTTGAAATGTATTACGAAAGATGGGACTTACAGTACTGGTACTCGAAGTGAAAGGACTTGGCCCTTCTTACCTGCCTCTAGAATAGCTTTTTCACCAGCTAATTTGGTCTCACCATACAAATTAGTAGGACTGTCGGGTCAGCAAGTGATGGATATCAGTGTAGACCGAAAGATTGAGTGATACAAGATTACAATTTTTAGCTTACTTTGGTTTATCATTTACATCATATCCTCCTTCTGGTGCATGACCATCAAATACTGCTTCCATAATTGATTCAAGGAAATTAGATATCTGACTTTCGGATGAAAGATTATCTTGAGAGTTGAGTTTGCTGACCATAATCGGTGCATATATAGATCAAACGAAAAGAACATTGCTTAGAGAGTTCAGCCAGATGTTTTGATATATCCACGTTAAGCTGTAATGAAGAGATAATGTACCTTGAGTTAATCTAGCAGTGATTGAACTAAAATGATGAACGATAAAATGTAAAAACATCAATGAAAAATCAACTCAACTCGCTTGGTTCCTTCTGGATCTTTTTCAGCTACATCAGGTCTCCTCTCAGCTGCGCAGTGCACAAGTAAGTTCGGTTCAAAGCCTTTAATCAAATCTTCTACTGCCCTTGTATCACGTAAATCGATCTGTGGGAAATTCAAACTATCGTTAGATGATCTTAGGTAGAGATACTGAAGACCTTCTCCAAGGTAGGAATCCGGTATACATACTTTTTCAAGTCCGTTTGTGGCTCTGCTGAAAGCAAGGCCTTTGACTGATTCGATTGAATGAAATACTCAGTATCTGTTTCACGAAACAAATTGACTTGAAGGAAGTTTGGTTAAGCGATGATATCTACTAACCTAAATGGCCTTGCTCTTTCAAATGTGCAACCACCGCTCTACCAAGAAGTCCTAGATGTCGAAATGAGAAATATAAATGAATCGGTACTCTGATCGATTGATATTTCCCTTCTGTAGGTAGCTTCGCATGATATAATGAAGAAATCTTACCTGAAGCTCCAGTAACGATGATCTTGATATGTTCTGAAGCCATTATATCGATCAAATTGATCAAAGAGCTTGGGAAAGTTGAGTAATTGGGAAAAGTCGATAAACTCGAACTTCAAAGTGGCAGCAGTGCATGCATGCATACGTACATACAGTTCTTTCCACACCTCGCCATCCACCCCAAACAACCTAACTGCATCTCATTCCTCGACAAGATTGACGATATACCTCGCTCATTTCTTTGCACTCGGGTTGGATTCAAACATATGAATAGAAGGATACCCAAAGCCCGCGGCGGTATCCTCCAGTCTATTGCAGAGCAGGATCCGGTTGCTGAGCCTAGAGGGAAATGAGACACAGTACCGGGCTCCGGGCTGTTACCCGTGAAAGTGAAGGAGGGAGTTGTGGTGATACACACAGGAAAGCTTTTTACCTTTACACCACTACCTCCTCCAATCATCCTCTTTTCCTCTACTAAGCAATTGTTCAGCTGAGATATAAATCACACCTAATTTCAGCTAACCTTCTCTTGTAGCAATTTATTTTTTCAGCCTCCCACCTCCCATTGAGAAGCCCCCCAAAAAGGTCTATTGTGATTGCCCTAGGGGACCTCCGGTGAGAGGGAATAGACAACTATTTCCTCCCGCTTGGCCCCCTCTAGGGCCACTCCCACACCCCCAAAAGTAGTTAATCACTCTATTAACATTGTACTGAGACTATTTAGGAGGACACAATAAATCTGATTGGTGATTTCTCAATGAATTGATTCATAAAAATTACAACACTAGGTGGTTACTATAAACCACCTTGTAGCACCTTGTGCCTAGACTTTTATCTTCCTCTTAAGTAGCAGATAGACTGAAAAATCTTCCAACAACAATATCTGGGCAAACCTGCAATATTTGAATGACATTTGAACTGACCTTTGATCACCTGTGAACATCTTTGAAATCAGAATCACCCTGATGCTTCACTTCACAAATTGGCTTTTGCTATCAATTGGCTCTCAAAATATCAAAATCATATTAGAAAGCAATCCAAATCAGCTATCATTTCAAGCTTCTCCATTAAGAGCAACACACATCATGGTTTAACATAAGTGGAGTTATGATACAGGTAGGTATTGGTTGAGAGGCCAATCAATGTCAAACATGTCAAAAAAACATGGATATCATGCCAAATCTATCAACACACGCTCCTTGTCTTATTCAACAGCATCTTGCAGCATTGAATGGTCTTCAAGACATATTGAAAATCATGATGCAGTTCCTTTTCACTGGGTGTACATGCAGTTACAAAATTGTAAGATTGATCAAAAGCCTATTGAATCCAAACAGAAGAAAATTCAGCATCATAAACTATGCTTGCAGACAAGAATTAAGGTCACAACTCACCATCATCAGTGGTAGGTGAACAGATAGAATCTCAAGTGACAGTATGGGGTGTTTGAATCCTTCTGGGCCATAAAGAGCATATATGCTGATGCTATGCAGTGCAGTGGTTTGAGAATATATGATATGGGTGGTAAAGAAGGCTGAACCAGAATGTAGGGATATAACAAGGCCATTCTGTGATAGTAGCAGGAAATGCTCAGTGCATATCAGAGCAAGTAACAATGATTTCTATGCAGATCCCAGATACCTACAGGAAAATGATCAAGAAGAACTGGAGGAGTTGAGTGGGAAAATCAGTATAAAAGGGATCAGATGAGTGTGATGTTGTAAAAATGCTCCCCACCAGGACTGCAAACAGAATTTGGATTCTGATGGCAGACTGAGAAGTTTTGAAACTAGAAAGCCACATGATGACATGTAGGTAAATTAAAAATGAAGATTGATTTGTTTGATGCAAAAATGTAGCTTACTGGCAGGAATAATGACCAAGGACAAACACACGCAGGTGATGAAAATCAAGGATAGTCCATGGTGCGTGATTTGCCTCTGCCATTGACAATGCTGAACAGGATAATTGGCCATCTTATGTGGAGAAGGGGCTGATGTGTGGGGTGAGATTTTAAGAGAGGATGGAGAATTGTAGGAAAATTGGAAAAATGAACAATTTGTAAGGCAGAGTGATGAAATGTGGGAGGACTGAAGTTTTGGGGAATAAAAGATAATGAAGCAGACCCAGTTCATATTCATATCTCTTCACTGTTTGCTATGCTGCTATGCTAGATTGTCTCATCACACAACTGCTAAACAAAAGTAGCCTAGCCTGAGGCCAGAGTAAACTCCCCCCTTGGATGAATTGTGATCCTTTCTGTTGGATGTGGCATTGATGAGACTTATCACATTTAAATCTTAATATTTCATGTATCAAGAAAAAGAAATTGGGTTGGACTTGTAAACACATTGTTTGGAGAGATAGAAAAACATGAACTTTTTTGGGCAGTAAGCAGTATGTGAGTCCCCAGCAACACAGAAAATGTGCTTTCCATCACTAGTCTTACACTTGCCCAGCAAAGAGGTCCTCTTTCTCCCATCTTTGTCTATTGTGCTAGTATACAGGGCTTCTTCTTAGTTGATGATTCATTGATTGGTTCCATAGTCCCAATATCATCTGTTGGGATATTTATAAAGAAACAGAAAAATCAGAGGGTATCTTGGGGATCCATTTGTAGCTTTTTTTGAGTTGGATTATATGTATAAAGCCAAGAACAAGTCAATCAGATTCAGCAGATCAAAAAACAAATTTGCATCAAGGTTTTGAACAGGGTCTAGGGATGATGCTGAAGCTCTGCCTCAACAACAAGTGCTTGAAGTTTAGCTACTAATCCACCAGTGCCTGGCAACCTGATTGTCCTGGCGCTCTCTGCCTCACATGTAATCCTAGCTTAACAAAGTCTGGAATCAGCTTTAAGAAGTCAAGAGCTTATCTTTTCTCCTTTTCCATATATCTGGTTCTTGATCTTGTCACTTTGTACAGTCAAATAGGTTCTACCAAAGTTTCTTCTATTTGTCTAACTCCAAGGAAAGATCGAACAAATCTTGATATCTTACTATGCTTGAATTTAAAAGCTTGCTCTCTTAGATTTAAGAAAGATGCCTTCTTTGGGATTTCTAAGGGTTTTGTCTATCCATATGTTGATCATATGAGATAACTGATTTAGCAAACATGGAAGAGCCTTGACAGCATGACCAAAATCACACCACGGGAATTGATTAGTTTGAAACCCAATTGGGGAAAGTTGTGGTGTCCAAGTCCGCAACTTCCTTCAACCACAAATTTCATTCACAATGGGTTCACAATAGGTTCACAGGCTACCCACAAGCTTTGCTATACACAATATGGCACAGAGCAACAACTCACTTGCTGGAATTGCTTCAATGCAACCGCTCTGCCTGCTCTGCCAGTGAACATGGTGGTAGACATATGAATGAGATTAATGATAGCTGATACTTTGAAAGGGACAATTGAGTATGTGTATACCATTTGTACAAACAGCAAAGACATGAAGCAGCTCAAGGGTAGCCTGTGAACCAGATGCACGATTAAAGGAAGTTGCGGACTCGGACACCGCAGTCTCTCA
Organism: Melampsora americana; assembly: GCA_022264835.1. Taxonomy (NCBI): domain Eukaryota; kingdom Fungi; phylum Basidiomycota; class Pucciniomycetes; order Pucciniales; family Melampsoraceae; genus Melampsora; species Melampsora americana. The sequence goes on along the minus strand of JAIFHY010000127.1, from coordinate 90,845 downwards.
AGCGGGTTTCAAACAAATTAAACCCGCGGTGTCAAGTTCTTATATTTGTCAATACGATAGAAGCATATGTGCATACATATCTCTTTAATGTGTGTGTATGAGTGTTGACCGTAACAAGTTTTTGTCACCTCTCTCCCTAAAAACTCCTTCCAGCCTCAAGGCGATCGAACAAAGGACATCAAGACTCCTCAGGGCGATACTTTCACCATCATGCCTACCACTCGACAAGTCCTTACCATTGGTAGCCTTTCTGTCCTTACCGCTGGAATCTCTTATTGTTTTTATTTTGATTACAAACGTCGAAATGATCCAGTTTTCCGTAAAAAGCTTTGTGAGTACGTTTTTGATTCATGGTATTCGACCAATGTTCTTCAAACCTGATACTATCCTTGGATCAGAAACTGATCTGAGATTTCATGACTATTTTAGTGAAAGAACAACGAAAACTATCAAAACAAAAGCATACATCGAACAAGAATGCAAGTCGAGAAGCTGAAGAAATGTTAGCTGCTGCTGTAGCTGCTGTAAATGCTGAACCTCTCCCAACGACTATTGAAGGAAAAGAGAATTATTTCATGGAACAAGTCGGAATGGGTGAAATGTTGGCTGGTAGTAAGTTTTGGGAATTCACACTCTTTTCGGTATCAAACATGGTTAGTTGAAATTTGAACGTTCTGTTGGAAATTTCAATAGGACTTCCTCAAGGGGCTGTACCAGCTGCTATCTCATTCTTCAAAGCTTACAAGGTATACCCCTCTCCTCAAGAGCTGATGATGATCTATCAACGCACTATGCCCCCAGAAGTTTTCGGTATTGTGGTGTAAGTCTGCATCTGTCGACTCTACACAGGTCATGCAGATCATCTGAATTACTAACTCAAGATGTATAATTTACTATTCACACTTGTCAGAGAGATGATCAAGTTGGACGTCAACCAAACCATCCGCTCATCGCAAGCCTCTTCATCTGGCGCCTCTCGCCGTAGCGCTCCTTCCGGCGAAGCTATAATTGAAGAGATCACCGGAGAGGAAGCTGCCGCTTTAGCCGGAACCAAAAATCCCGCTGTATCCACTTCTAAGCCAGCCAGTCAAACCAGCTCTAATAAGCCTGATTCCAAGGTCTCATCTAGCTCTGTTGCCGACAAGCCAACTTCGACCGAGAGTCAGCAATCATCCTCTGAGAAACTAGAAGTGCCACAAAATCCACCATCGACGCTCTCAGCTCCTACTTCCGAAGCAGCCTCGTTTACATCAGCTGGCGAGCAACCCCAGCCAAGGAGTGAGAGTCCCAAATCCGTTGCACTCTCGGAATACGGAAGTGGTGCTGGTGAAAGCCAAACAGCAAACAGTTATATCCTAGTCGATGATTCCACTACTGCTGAACCAGTTGCGCCAGTCGAAAAATCTGCTGGAAATGAAGAGTGGGTCGATGACCATGATGAGAAGGTCGAACATTCATCCGAAGAGGATCCCAAAGTCGAAGAATTGAAACCGGCTACCATCGACTCAACGCAATCGATCGAGACTGTAGTTCAAGGGGAGAACGTTGCATCTTCTGATTCACCTAATGTGAATGAAATCAAGCAAAGTAGTGAAGAACCTTCGGTCTAGCTGTGAGGATTTGTTGATGACAAGTGTGGCTTGAAAAGTAAATAGAAAATTATAATTCATGGAGGATCAGTCAATGAAGATATTCCAAGTCTAATGGTTTTGCTTTAGCTTCTACTGCCTGTCTTAGGATGCTATACACATCGCATATGTTGACATATCCTTTATAATAATCACCTCTCAATTGAATCAAAATATCTTGACTCTTTCATAAGTCCTCTTGGCGTTTTACCGAAAGATGATGTTTAATTCTTGTTGTCCACCCTGCGGCTGTTTGCACCGATTGAGGCTTACTGCTCGTCATGATGCTGATACGAAGCAGAGTAATATTCAACTATACGTGACATTTATCTCGTCCTCAATCCCTCACAATGTCTCAAAATTCTTTTGCTCGTTTCCTGACATCCCGTATAGCCACCATGAGGGCCTCTTCCTTACCTTGAATCATTTGCAACCTGAACCCCGCGTGAGAATTCGCCCCTTCTGAATACGATTCTGAGAAAGAAGTGATCCTTTTTTGTAACTTCGGTTGTTTAGGAAGCTTACGACATGCTACACAACCTGTTGACCATGCTTGTATCATGAAGATCCTCGTCAAAGAATTTAACAACTTATACAAACGGGATCGTTCAAGTCGTGAAACGGTAAAGAGCCTCGTGGGAATGGTCAACAACAAATTTGATCGTTTCATATTCTTTTCAAAGCGTTTCCCGTCGTTAATCGCATACAGTCCAAAAGCTCAAAGTGACAAATTTGTAAAAAGTGTCGGTTGTTAAGTCAGTTGTTTGCAATCGATAATTGATAATGAAGATGGATGTGAAAAGTCGACAACTTTTATCTTATTCATTAACCGTTCACGATCAACTCTTTATCTTGGTAGTCGTCTTCGATTGAATCCTTAACGATAAATCGATGAGATGGAATCCATCCATTCCAAAGAAAGTACATTTAGACTGATGTCAAAGGAATTCTCCCACTTTTTGCTCAGCTAAACATTTATCAATTTCTTCAGATTTTTGAAATCTTTTGCTTTCAGCTCACTCGCCACAACTCACTGAATTTTCATTATATATATACTCATATCATCAGCTTTGAAAGCTAATTCAACCATGGGATCTCTCAATCTCAAATTATCATTACTCTTGAGCTTAGTTCTTATTGTTGTAGGACAAGACGACAAGCCAATAATTAATACCCCACCTAGGTAAGTAGTAAGAACTTTGATCGAGGCAAATCACAAGAATGATTGGCTTGTGATTTCTTGGATGTTATCGAACTTTGTTCCTATATCGAACCTCTTATTGATTGGTTTGGTTTCTGATCGAATTTTAGTTTGACACAATGTCTTCCGATAGCCTTGACGGTTGAAGGAGGCGAAGCACCTTATTATGTCACTATTCTCCCCGGAGTGAGTCGTCCATTCAAATCCAACTCATGTCTATCTTGTTCTAATTCAATTCCTTTTTTATCTCATGAAAGGGTCAACCGGCTGCAGAACCTATAGAAACATTTCCAACCATGGCTCAAGCTGGTCAATTAACGTAAGACATTTTTAAATAAATTTAGTTGGAAAAACGAGACCAACACTTTTAAATCTTTTTCATATTTCTTCGAATGATCAGATGGATAGTAGATCAAGCACCTGGAACAGAATTGACATTTCAAGTAAGAGACGCAAAGGGAACTATAAACTATTCACAAGTTTCTAAAGTCACTGTGAGGATCTTTCTTTCACTTGAACTATATGATGAATCATACAATCTAAAGATGACTGATTTATTTGGTTTTGTTTTGATAGGCTGGAGGAGATTGCGGTAATGTTACACCTCTTGGGATCGTCAATCCTGGAGATGGAGCGACCAAAAGTCCAACAAACCAAACTTCACCTAAATCTAACCCTGTCCCGATTCCAATCACCCCACCACCTTCCACTACCGCGAGTCCCCCACTCGTACCATCAACACCCTCAAACAGTTCATCTATACTACCCAAACCATCTAACGCTTCATCTATACTACCCATACCATCAAACGCTTCATCTATACTACCCAAACCATCAAACAGTTCATCTGGATCACCCATAACTTCAATCCCTGGGGCTTCCAATGCAACTGCAACCCCCAATACCAATGCGACAACCATTAGCAACACTCCACCTCCTTCAGCCACTTTACCAACACCTGGTCACCCTTCTGTTTCACAAATGACGCCTAATACTACTTCAGGGCCAAAGGCTCCTAGTGTTGTTACTCCTGCTGTTGCCCCGAAGACTTCACCAAACGCAAATGTTCCGTAAGTTTAGATTATTTTGTGTTTGTTGTGATTACTTTTTTTATTGAAGGGTTTTTTTTTGCTAAATTTCAGGAAAGACAAAGCTAAACATGGTGATGGAAATCGATTTAAGATTGATTCTAATATGATGATCATCACTTTGATCTCTATTATCTGTTCAAGTATGATTTAGAGTTTTCTTGTTGGAAAAGATTAAGTTGGAACCGATTTTGTTCTGTATCATTCAACTTGCTTGTAATTTTTGTATTTGTACTTCAGGTTTGATGATATTTTTGAATAGGATCAGATCTCTGAGCTCTTGGACCCAAGAAAGTGAGCTGAGTCTAAGTTTGAGGTGATCGATACCTATTGAATAGTTCTTAAGAGCCAAGATCAATTGAGGAAGATCAATTTTGTTTTCTTTCATCATGATAAAAATGGTGATCTGCTGTGCTATTTTATTTTACAATTCCTTATTATTCCTGCTTGTCAGGACTACAAATTCATCCAAGGATGAGATGGATTTCTACCCTTCATTTCTTTCAGACTATCAATGTGTTTTTTTTTCTTAAATTTGCGTCCTTTGAGTTATTAGGTCCTCTTTTGTTATCAAATTTATTTAACCGAAATTTCAAATATGATTTTTATTTAAGCTTCTCCAGTTTGATATAATGTGCGAGTCATAGATGAAACTGGAAAATGATGGTAGAGAGTTTTTTATTGCTACAAGAAGATGCATCTCAACAGACTGTGTTTTCTTTTAGTACTAATCTATGATACAACGCGAAATCTCCTTTAATAAAATATGAAATAATTCATACAAACTATAGCTCAGCTTTAGATGATGATAATCAAGAAATGTAAGATAAGTATCATAGTGTGAGGCTCATAACCCAGGTTATTTGACCCAAGGACCAAGACAACCTAAGCGACTTGAATCCAAGACGGATAAAAAACATCATGTTAGATTGATGTGTCAAAAGTAATCAATCAATCAATCAAATCTTTCTTACCAATTCCAAATGAATATCAATCTTCTCTATCAAAATTCATCGAACGTCGAGTATTCGAGGAGGTCATATTCGAAACCTTCTTGATAAGATTTGAAGCTCCTTCTAAAGCTTCATTCAAACTTTTTGATTCAAATACAAACATTTCCTCGTCAATTTGACTTTATTCAATTCGAGGTAAAATGTAAGATGACGGGACTTACCCTCCTGAAATTGTCTTTATGACTCCGGATGCTGTCTTCAAAGTCTGTTTTGCATTTTCAGTAGTAGTTGCGTTAGCGGGTGAGGTGATACGTTTATCATCGGCGACGGGAGCTTGTGGTGGTGATCCGGGCGAGCCGTCTCCTTGGGTGAGAACGTAGGAGGAAGCTACAAGAATGTAAAACGCAAGCACGATGTTATTGGAAGAGGTGAGATGCATGATGGATTTTATTTTACAATAAAGAGGCCTGTGGTCAAATGAGGTGAATTGAGATTTTACAATAGACAGTCGTATGGACAAACGATTTCACTGATTTGTGTTTTTGGGGTAAATTGTGATATGGAAAAAGGTTTGTGCATCAGAAGTTGTATCTATTTAGCAGAAATTTAAAAGCCACTACTTGGGGAAAGCCTTGAGCCGCATGTTTTTATTTGCTAAAGGGTCTGATGATGACGTTAAGAATTATATGCTTACGATTCAATGCCCGGTGCTTCGAGACCGCAGCAGACGCGCTTGCAAGATCAGTTGAGATTACCCGGGTGCACAAGTTCAAGGTTTAGTCAGAAAGAGCTGAGGATTGTGTATGATTAAGCCCGGAGAAATCACCGATCCCATGGCGCAAACGAGTTTGAAGCCTGCCACGGGAAGCAAGCCTTGCGAAGTGAGAAAAAGGTAAATAATGAACGCTTGGGCACTCTCTTCTTGGCAAGTCATGATTAGTCACAAATTCCACGCAACCAACTTGGACTGCTACATATTCATTCAGATCGTGGCAGTCAGACGATTTACGCTGACAAGCTTCAAATAATGCTTTCATGATTAATTGGTCACGGCTTACTTCGGGATTTTCATCTTCGCGGTGCGGGCATTTTAACCTCCAAAAAGATCTCACATGGTGCGGACATTGAGTCAGGAATGCGTCCAGAAAGACTCAACTGAAGTTCGGCAAGGTGATATATGCACATGAAATTAAACCTAGAAAGCCGTTCTTAAGCATCCAGTCAAAAATGGTATGAAATGTCTGCGGTATCATTTGTGTGTAGGAATCAAAACAATTGTTGAGGACCCAAGCCCAATTTCAAGGCTATGCTGGATTGCACATTCAACCATGTGCGACTTATAAGCTTGTAATTGGCATCTTCATCACATACTGTGAATCATTCTGATCACACCTCATTGAAAACATTCATCTTGTATTCACTCGTAAAAATATCACTGGACAACAGTTGTGAAAAACACGTGGTTTTGGTTCTCTAGTCTTCACCTTCAAGTGAGGTGATATGCCTCATCTCACTGGGTCCGCTACCAAAAATGCTTTGATCAAAGAAATTATAATACAAGGGTGATTTTTTAACAGGAAGAGAAGATGTACAATTGATAACAAAGAACTAGTTGTACTGAAAAAGCAGAAATAGAAATCAAATCAAGTATACTACAATAGACAACAAATTTGTACAATTTCAATCGAATGGTGAGTGATTTAATTTATGTAGTATTAATGCTCCCGCTCGACTTTGATCGAACGTCGCGTTTTGATTTGACCTACTCCATCTGCAACGGATTTTACAATATTAGAAGAGCCTGCTGCACCTCCACGACCCAATCTGTCGTGAAACGAGAAAGATATATATAGATGAGCTCAGATCAAGTCTAGTTTATGAGTATTGAAGTAAGACGAACCCAGTTGAAACCGAATTTAGCACATTATTGGCTGTCTTCAAACCATCAGCTCTCTGATCAGGACTGACGGGTTTGGTATTTGTGGTACCCCCTTGACCGTAAACTAGTGATGCAGTCACTAGGATGTACAAAGTAAAGAATATGGTGTTGAAGGATGTGATCTGCATGCTGAATGAACAAGATGTGTACAATACGGATGGAAGAATGAAAAAATGGTTTTGGAAGAATTCGATTTTGATTTTTGTGGGATGATTGTTTTGTGGAAGAGGTGTCTATGTGGGTGTTTAAATATGATTTTGAGTGAGTTATGAAGCTAGGCAGATGAGCTCATGATAGAAGCCATTATGTAAATACAGGAATTGTCTGGTCGAATTGCACCATGCCTTGCTTGTTTCTCAAAGATCAATTGGACTTTTTACTCTCGAGGTTCAAACTCGTAGGCTCAACTCAGCCCCTCACGAGCGTGTTCGCCGCCGCCCTCGCCGCCTCCCCACAGACGCTGATCTTCAGACCGCGGTGAAGACTTGGACGTGCTGATTTCAACACATGTCTTCTTTGACGACCTGGATCATAAGCAATACATTTTGCAACACTAGGGCTCGGCGAATCTTTCCTTGCCCAGACGCAAGTGGTCCAACCAATCAACTTTGGAAGCAATCTGCCATTCCTCCCCTAGATGGTCACGACGTTAGATGAGCCCGAGGGTGACGTCAATGCCGAAGCAACAAACGTCTCCTTAGGATACGCTACAGTAATCGTTATCTGAGCACATGTCTACTTTGCAGTGACGAACGATCGCGCCGACATGCTGTTTTTTGTGGGAAGCTTTTAAAATCATACATCCTCCATACTTGAGCGGCGAGCTCTGATTTTCATGCCTGAAAAGTCTTGCTATTATTTGACATGACTGTCTACGATTAAACCACACCAACACTGACTCTTCTAACTATGCAATACCACACCACTCGAAAAAAGCCTTCAGGATTTGGATAACTTCCCTCCTTTGACAGGTATTTGCCTCTCGCAAAATTGCAGTAAATGCATCATCGGGAGATGAATACCTCCTGTGCTTCAATTTAACTCATCATGTGATTTTGGCGAAACTTACTGGGTTGAAGGACGGCGTTTATACGTTACAGCCATGAAGTTCGTGCCAAATTTAAAAGATCAACTGTTTGATAAGCTTCTAACAGATCGGTAGCTGAATCATAAATCCGGTTTCGGCTGATTAGACTGCTACTGACGACATTCAATCTTCCATGGTATGACCAGGTCTTATAAGCTACTTCATGACGGTAGCCAAGTTTGAAGAAGACCTGAAGAGTATCATGATTTATACGTGGCCTGATTATCTGATTGCCTGGATCCAGACGAACAAGAGGCTGAAAAAAGGATTTCTTCTGCGGATTTGGTATACTTATAGTACAAATACAAAAAGTAGAATATCAATTTTATGATGAAGTTTTAGCAGCTTGTGATGGACCAGAAGCTGAAAAATAAGTGGTGGCTGATCAGACTAAGAGGATCGTTTGTGATATGCCCAAGTATTACCAGACTATTTGACAACCGTAGCTAATATATTGAAGATGAGATCGTGATGGACATGTAGCCTGGATGTCTGGTTGATGGTGTGAGTTCAGATCCAGACGAACGGGAGTTAGAGAATGTCATGAAATCCATGTCGGTTGATCAGAATGTAGCGCCATCGAACTGGTGCAATGAACGCGAGGAGCCTTCGAATACAGAGCACGCATCTTGAATCATTTGTTACCTTTAAGGAAGTTTGAATTCCTGATAATCAGGAACATCCAAATGGAGCATGAACTGTCAGTCAACGAGATCAAAAAGAAGATAAAGCGTTTCAAAAAACTCAACCTAATCTTATTTCGATTTTCTTTATTAAGTTCACGTCTGATAGCTCTAAGAGGTTCATCAGATTTTCCAGCCCCCATTCCAGGTTCGATTAAACTCCAAAGCCAACTTGGATATTCTTCATCCGCTTTAGCAATCGGATCTCCTACACCTTTGATGATACCTAAACCTTTAAGTTTAGTTCCAGCTTTAACACTTGAGATTGGCGTTGATTGTCCTACTGATATGAGTGTTACTTCAATATCGATCCCTGTGAGTTGAATGATTGATGGGTGAAATGGCTTTACCTGAACTTGGGTTCGGAATCGGCCTTTGGTGTCTAGATGAGGATGATGAGATTGATCGAATGATGAAGGGGATGGTATGAGATATAGGCTTCTTGATTTGATAATTGAATATCATTTTGTACTTGATGATGTCTTGATTCTGCTGAGCTGATGATTCTTGCTGAGCATATTTCCTGCAATCCATGATGACTACATAGACTTAAGCTAGTGTATCTTAAGGTTATGTCTGAAACTGATTACGATATTTTGATGTCAGGTGACCTCAGGGTTAGGTTTAGTTGAGCAGTGCAATTTCAGTTTCCTTGTTTACCATTCCATTCCAGAATCCATCCCATCCCTTTCTCCTCGATCAATAGTCAACGACTTTCTCAAATCGATCATCATCATTATCATCATCAACTTTTCAAGCAATCAGAACCCACAAAATCTGGCTATCGAAGCTCAAAGATGGACTCTGCTCTGGCTGCTCAGATACAAGCCGGGAGGAAACTCAAGAAAGCAACTACCAATGATCGAAGTGCACCTGCAGTAGCTGGCAAACCAGCCGGATCAAGTCGTCCAGGTGGTGGTCTCGCGAGCGCACCACGACCACCAGGCTCTGGAGGTGCACCTTCTGTACCGAAGATTCCAGGTGGTTCTCCTGCAACTTCTACTAATTTGGGTGCTTCAGCAACGAACAATGGTCCTCCTCAACTCGGTGGATTGTTTGCGGGTGGAATGCCTATACTTAAAAAGACCAACCATAACAAACCAGCTCCTCCTCTTGCAGCTGCACCCCCCGTACCAAAACATGCCGCGAATCCTCCAACCCGAGCACCACCTGTTCCGAAACATGCTCCTACCCAGTCCATACCTTCACGAGCTCCACCACCACCACCAGTACTATCTTTATCCACGGGACCCTCTCGGCCCCCACCCCCACCACCACCTGCTTCAGCTCCAGTCGCACCGCCACCATTTGCTTCGGCACCAACTCGAAAATTGCCACCTACTAATCCAACAGAAACTCTGACTTCTCGATTCACGCCGCCCCAACCAACGAGATCATATACAACAATCACCCCGCCCATTCGACCTGCCTCAGCGGCTCCCGAGATTGTTCCCCCTGCTCGCCCTCCCCCACCTCCCATTCGACCCTCACCAGTTCTCCAAACAGCGCCACCGCCTCCTCCCTCATTGAAACAGCGCGCAGTGTCAATGGCAAATCTCGTACCTCCACCGCCTCCACCTCGCCCATCACAGCAGACCGGTCAAGCTCCACCACCTTTACCTTCAAGACCTGGAGCTAGACCAGTTCCTCCGCCTCCGCCTCCGAGAGGGGGGACAGCTGACGCCACTCCTGCTCGTAAGGCACCTCCTCCGCCTCCTCGACCTAGTTCAGCGACACCGGCGCCAAACATAGCTCGCCCTGCTTCTACCCCTCCTAGACGAGCTGCTGCCCCACCCCCTTCAGTTAACCAACGAGCTCCTTCTCCTCCAATGCCACCTAATCGACTCCCACCACCCCCTTTGAGGCCTTTGCCTCCCCCACAAGCTCAGGAGCCCCCCGCGTCTCGTAGATCTGTATCAGCCGATTTCCCTGAACAACCCCCACCTCCACCTCCACCGCCTGGTATCAGTCCTGCAGCGCGTGCACGAGTAATGTCCATGATGGCTCCGCCACCACCACCGCAGCCTCCACAATCAAAAGCGAGTCCGTCTACACCCTCGCCAACAGTTAGGCCGATGAGTATGATCGTACCTAGTATCAACCGAGATCCTCCGAGAACTCGACGTGAGTGAAAAGATCAACCCCTTGGAATAAATTGAAAGAATTCTGATCCTGATAAGATAATTTGTTTTTCTTTGTGATGGCCTAGCGGCTAGTCCACCCACTGTTTACTCTACCAATCCACCAAGAAACTTTCCTGATTCAAGTCAATTTCCACCCCCTAGAGTGTTCATGAGCGGCATCGTACATCAATATCCTAGTGCCAAGACACGTGGATGTGAATGGCAAATGAAAGCTGTTCTAGGATGAAAAAAGTGAATACAATTACCCAAAAAAGAGTTTGACTGTATGTAATATTTAACTCAATTGGACATTTTACAGTTTTTGCGTGTATGTTTGGTTGCAGGTTGTATGTTATTATTTGTAAGATGATTGGCAAAGAATGATGTGGTGTGGGATTGTGGCTTGCATGTTATGGGGGGTTATGTAAAGAACAACAAGATCTGAGATTTGTGGGAGGTCTGTAGGGCATATTGAAATACCAACAATACTTTTTGTCAGTGATGGTGAATCATTTGATTGCTTCTTGTCATACTCAGATCTCAACTGATAGGCAGAGTTTATTTGGCTACTTTGAAAGATTGATTTCACATTTCTAACATGAAGATACTATAAGATATCTTCAAAGCCTCTAACAAAAATATACCTGGCTCTCAGTGTTTCAACTGGAAATCTATCAACTTAATCACTGATCATGTCATGTTCAGATCTTTTCAAGCAGTTTGGAAGTTGTGACATGAGCTTGATGAATGAAGGATTTGATTGATGAGACTGACTGAAATGACTGGCATGGCTCTGAGTTCATGAGTCATAACCATTGAGCATTCCAAAAACTTGCACACTGTGTCTGAAACCATTCAAAACCTGACAGAGAGTGACTTATAGGAATCTCTGATTAGTGTCTAACTTAGTAAATCTATCCTCAAAGTGCAGACAGGTAGACTTCTTCTGGAGAGGACATAAACTCGGTCAGACTTGCAGGGAGCCCATACCTCATTAACAGAAGAGGAGATTTGTTAGACTACCTATCTAAGAGGGTCTCCTACAGTCGCTATAAATGTCTGTAACTGTAGAGTTATAGTGTGATTTTTATAAAACATCATCCCCAATGGTTGCTACAAATTCATGAAAATTTTGCGGCCACAGAATTTTGCTACAAATTTGTAGCATCCATTAATGGCAACAAGATCTGTACTCTGAATTGTGTCAAGGATGAGCTGAGTGAAATAGTGGTGGGTGATGAGAGGGAAAGGGAGATGTGAATGTACGATGTGTGGATGTGTGTGGTGTTGTGTTTTCAAGGGTTCGGAGTTGTCTAAAGGAAATCTGTAGACTGGGTTAAATTTAACTCAGCTTGGAGATTTTTTATTGCAAACATACCACAAGATTTCTTGAAGATTTGACATTGTGGTTTTTTCAAAATCTTTAGGTTAGATATTTGACTGATCCCATGACTTAGCGTCACAATTGTGGATGCTCTTTTGGTTCTGTCAAAGGATTAACACCACAAAGACCATGAGTTTTTGGGGGGTGAAAGATGATTGGATTCAATGCACAAAATGATTGAAAATCCACCAATAAAAACAAACTCAAACCAATAAGATTCAAGAGAAGACCTGAGAAATCAATGTCAACCAGATCATCCAAAAAAGACCTTCATGCAAAAAATACAACAAGAAATCATTGGAGTTTATGCATCTAAACGTGAGACCAACTCAGTTAATTCTTCTAGATAAGGATCTTGAACACCTTCACAAAGTTTATGAACTTCAGTATTCAAATTATATAAATAATCCTAGAAATCAAGAATTTCAAAGGTGGTCAATTATCAAGAAATTTGATTGACAAAACCAACTTCTGGTTTACCTTGTTAGGTCCTGAAGGTCCTACACTTCGATGAATCAAGTTTGATAATTCATCCAAAGGAGTCACACCAGCAAAGCTAGGATTATCAGTATGACCAACATAAACTGAAGCCTAGACAAATCCAACCCAATCCGATCAGATTCCTCCTTCAACAACAGCATCCTTCATCAAAATAAATGAGATTTCAAACCTTGGTAAGAAGAGTTTCATTTCCATCAGTTTGATTGTAAACAGACACTTTAATCATTTCATACCCATCCTTTTCTCGTTCATCTAAATAATCTTTGACATCTTTTTCATACGTCGGATCGATTGTATATACTACACCCCAGACTACATTGGATAGAAATTTATCTGAATCTGTTAAGCTTGTCCATTCTTCTGTTGGTACTAATGTGACTACTCTACCCGGTTTCTTTGGTGTCAAACAGAGTTCAAGAGAGTTCAATATCTTGATCAGTGATCAATCTATTGCTTTGTTTGTTGTAAACGAGATTTTGGTGTCTTACTTCAATTGTACCCCTATGATCATGCGAAGATTCTTTCAAAAGAAATTGGATTCATCGATTTTTTCAATCAAAAAGACCCAGAACCAAACCAAACAACCGAAGAATACCAAATCAAATAAACCAAGAACTTAGAATGAAGAAACACCTTTCAAATTGAAAGATCAATTAAAGCAAAAGAGATCGACATACGAGCAAATCGACGAACAAAGCCTTTGATAAAACCAACTTGACGATCAATCACATGAGGCGGAGGTTTCCAAATTAAAGCTAAATTATCAAAGATCCAATCAAAACGATCCACAATGCTGAAGTCATCGCAGGGAGAGATGACCTACATCCATACCTAATGACTTAAAAATCACCTATCAGTACAAACGTTTGAAAACCTCAAGTCATATGAAAACAAAACTTACCCAAAGATTTTGAATTGAGTTGAATGCTGAGTCTCGATTCCAGGTTTCATATCTTCATGATGAATCATTTCTACAGTTGTTCATCATCAACCGTTATGATTTTGTAGAAACGTCTTATGGATTTTCTCTCGATGTGTATCTCATAACTGCGGCACAGTCATCTTCCGATCGCCTCTCGTTAATCGACCAGATTTGACCCCTGCCTTTTAAACCGACATTCAGCTTGCGATCAAAACTTCTTCAACTTCCATCCAATTTTGAAATATGAGCCATCGTCGATCAATCTTTGGCTGAAGTGATTAAAAGATCGAGTCTTGAAAATATTTTAATTGTATGTAGCCTTACGGTGAATTTCTCAACTTTGAAGATCAAGATCAGGTACAATGAGGTGATCGAGGATGTACCGTTAGATCCATATAAGGTAGAGTCTAGACGGTCAAGAGACCAACAAAAACCCTTTGTTTAGACTTCTTTTGTGATTGTAAATTTTCGAGAATTAAGATGAAAAGTCAAATAGAATTTGATTGCATACCTTCAGCCTTCACAAAGGAAAATAAGTTGTACAACATAAATCCATGTTCTTGAAAATCCAATCTCTTTATTTCAAGTTCATTAACAGAATCATTATAAGTTGAAAGATTAAGTAGTTTAGGTGATATGGTACTCCTGATCGATTTGGATGTTTTGATTTTAATGATCTGAAGAAAATCTTGGTTTGGATGTGAACAAGTAAGTTATCTAAGAGGTCAATCAGTAGACTTCTACACCTTTTTCTAACCGTTGAGTTAAGTTTGGGAGTTAATGATGACTTTGATTTGAAGTGAAGGAGATTGAGAGTATGGATTATGAACGGTTCTTAAGCCCATCAAAGGGTCCAGAGTAAAGACCAAAGGGGGGTGGGAAGTCATGGTCTTATTGTGAGTAGGAAGTTCTTTGTAGGGTGTAGTAAGTTGTATTTAGTCGATTTACATAAATAGATGCTGTACAACATCAGTAAAGTGGTGTGATTTGAATTTTCACTTTTGACTTTCGATCATACTTAAAGAAGGAGACAAATCTCTTGTTGACCAACCTCGTCAACGACTTCCTGTTGACCACTTTCTTTCTTTCTTTCTTTCTTTCCTTCTCTTTCTTTCTTCATCTCTTCATCTTCCTATCATCATGTCTCAATCCACACTTCATCACCGTACTCCTCATTCTCAATCAAACCCACCTATCATTCATCTCTCTAGATCTTCATCCGATTCTTCTTTATCTGATCGTTCTGAGCCTACTTTGTCAACCTTTACTCCTCCTGATTTCACAATCAAAGAACTTTTGGCTGCAATCCCTTCTCATTGCTTTGAAAGATCGGCTATCAAAAGCTTTAGTTATTTGATTTGGGATCTTTTCTTATCTAGCGTTTTGATTTATTTAGCTAGTTTTATTGATTCGAAATTCGGTTCATCAGGTTCAATCATCAATGGTCATTTAGGTAGATTGGTATCATTGGCTGCTTGGTCTCTTTATGCTTATTCGATTGGTTTGGTTTGGACGGGTAAGTATTCTTCAGACCTTTTCAACTTTTGATTGTCTCTTTCTAACAATTTATAATCTTGACTTGACACGATAGGCATTTGGGTTCTCGCACACGAATGTGGTCATCAATCATTCTCAACTTCAAAGACTCTTAACAATACCGTTGGATGGGTCTTACATTCGGCTCTCTTAGTTCCTTATCATTCTTGGAGAATCACTCATTCTCAACATCATGCTGCTACTGGTCATATGTCTCGTGATCAAGTCTTTGTTCCTAAGACTCGTACTCAACGCGGTGTCAAACCTCTTCCGGAAACCGCTACCAAACGAGAACGTGAGGGTGCACTAGATCATAGTTTGTAAGCTTCATGTCCGAATTTTCGTGTAATCCGACTGGATGCTGAGATATGACTTCTTCTAAATGTTGAAGGTATGAGAAGATGGATGATTTGTTAGAAGATGCTCCTATTTACGCTCTCACAAACTTGATCATTCAACAATTGGTTGGATGGCCTGCGTATATCTTGATGAATGCATCCGGTCAAGCTCGTTACCCATCCTGGACTAATCGTTGAGTCAAGCTATCCTTATCTTCTTTCCTCTTCAGAATCACTGATAAGCTTTCAATCACCATACAGACTTTAATCCTCAATCGATCATGTTTGATAAACGACACCGATCTCAAGTCCTTTTATCTGACCTCGGTATCGGTATCATGTTCAGCATCCTGTTCCTCTTGGGTTTACGTACTAGCTTCCTCACTGTCTTCAAATACTACGTCGTGCCCTACTTCTGGGTCAACGTGAGTCTTTCGGTTTACCTGTATCTTGAAAAGTAAACTAACTCATTCTTCTATAGCACTGGCTAGTCTTGATTACCTACCTTCAACACACCGATCCTGCTCTTCCACATTACCGGGAGGGCGCCTTCAACTTCCAACGAGGAGCTCTATGTACCATTGATCGAAAGATTCATGGTTTTTTCTTTCATGGAATTGCAGAGACCCACGTTGCTCACCATCTATGCTCAAAGATTCCACATTACAATGCTTGGGACGCCACCGAAGCTCTTAAGAACAAACTTGGGGATCACTATCACTCCACGGATGAAAACTTTTGGTACAGCTTGTGGAAGAGTTACACTCAGTGCCGAGTATGTGTTTTTCTACTTCTAGCTCTGAGCGGTTTCTTGAACAAGTTCAATGCTCATTGAAGATTTTTCTCGGTTTTTCCTGATGTTAAGTTTGTGGAAGATGAAGGAGATGTAGTGTTTTATAAAAATGCCAAAGGAAAGGCGATGAGAAGAGTTGTGATTTCGGACAAAAAGGATCCATTAAGTGATTCAGGTGTAGATGTAGGAGAGAAATAAAATAATCTATCTGACTCCTAAGATTATGTTAGATTTCTTTTATATCTGCTTTAGACTCGAATTGTTTTATCTGCTTTTTATTTTGCTTTTTATACTATTTTTTTACTCAGATCCATATCAAGTAAGTGTTGTGAAGGAAGCTATCTTGCTTTCAATTGACTTATGATGGACTGAGTTGTTCAAGAAGATCATGAGTGAATGATGATGACTCATGTATTAGATTCAAAGATTTAGAATATATGGAAACAGTTTGTCTTGACAATGTTGTGTTGAGGATGCTGTGATGGTCTTTAAAGAGGAAACAAGTTTTGAACTTTGAAGTTATCCTTTCACTTTGGGTTGACCCTCCATTTCACCTGTAGGTTTGAAAGATAAGAACTTACGGTACTCAAAGTAACTATGTAGGTGTACAGTAGCTCCAAGAAAGATACAACACCCCTGGGGCCACACCCTGCGTGTATTATGTATGCTGTGGTGGTTTTTTGGCCCTGGGGTGTTGTATCTTTCTTGGAGCTACTGTACATATGTAGCAAAACATAGATTGAGCACACAGTCAAAATGTCATTTGGGGACTCAAAACTATTATGTTTGAGGAACCTTTTTCAAAAACCTACTTTCAAGGTTTTTGTTTTTGCGGGAAAGAAAAACTAGGTTTCTAGCACTTAGTTTTTAGCTTTGAGGATCCCATACCTAGATTAGCCGCCCTCCTACCCCCTTCAGCATCTTGATCTTGCTCACTCCACCACCATGGTTTGTGTAGGCACCCGGGCCAAAGTGATCTTGGACCTTGTGAACTCCTCTCTCCATGTCTTATTGGTGATCAATTGCACATATCAATCGCCGTCTTCCTTCCCTTCACAAGTTTTTCTTCACTTTGAAATGATGAAAACGGGTACTTTATTACTTCTTGACAAATCTGAAGAGGCTATTACTATCTCAATGATCACATTGATTAGGGTGTTAGAAACATATCTCAATGAAAGCTTCAAGATAGACCAAGTCGAATTGATTCAAGATTCATTACAAGAAGACTGTTTCAGAATAGGGATTATACTCGGTGACGCTCTTGACCACACTGAAAGACTAAGGTATCTTGGAGATCAAACCTATGAGAACAGGGAAGACCTTCAACTAATCTGATTTGGTGCCGTCTTTAATGGGTGTGATTGTAGATTTATGAGATATGTAAGTGGTTGTTCTTACCGGTTCCATTTGGCTCCTCTTGTGACTGAATCAGGAATTGTCTCTTTGCTACCTTAGGCACAAATGTCAAGGGAAAACTTTGGCCGCCTTGTACATTTGATTAAGGAAGATGTTGTTTCCTACAACAGCTCATCATGTCCTCAATTGCCAGTCAAGTGGCAACTCCTTGTGACGTTATGTCAGTTAGGATTTAGTGGAAATGGTGGTAGTGGGTATATGATTGCACAGATGTTTGGTCTAAGTGGCAAGTCATCAAATTCTTCTTATTGTGATGGTTTCATGTCTGATGTGCTTCTCAAAGGGGAGTGTCCATAATTTCTGAGCTAGATGTTTTCTGGCAATATTAAAGCTTGAAAGCCAGTTTGTTTACTGGCCCAATGCCAAAGAGCAAAAATACATCAAGAATCAAATTGGTGCAAGGTCTTTTTTAAAGACTGTGTTGGATTCATAGACAGAACGCTCATCCCTCTTGCTACCACCCCTCTCAAAGATCCTGAAGACTTTTGGACTCATAAATTCATGTATTCCTTCAACTCAATGCTTGTGTGCAATCACAATGCTTGGATTATATACGCATTGCATGGGTGGTGTGGGAGTTCGCATGACCAGGGTGATTTCTCATCAACTCAGGTAAGTTTTTCTAGTTGTTTATTGAAATATAGAAAAAGACCTGAATCTTTTTGTCAGCTTGCTCAACATTCCAATTGGTTCTTCAGCAAGGGAGAGTATTTGGTAGCCGATTCAGGATATAAATGTACACAGAGCATCATTCCAACATTCAAAAGCCCCCGTTCCTATGCTTTAGATCAATTCAAGAAGGAATTTAACACGGGGATGAGCAATCAAAGAGTGGTGAGTGACTATGGGAATGGGATGCTCAAAGTTTGTTTCCAGTCTCTATGCAATTTGCAACTCATCATCAAGGACACAAGCTCTGCCACCCATGCTGTAGAATGGCTTCAAGTGGGATGTATCCTCCACAACTTCACACTGAAGAATCAGGATACCTGGCAACCTGAACATCCTGAAGAGCTGAATGATGAGATGCCTCCTCAAGAAATACCACATTACCACAAAGAGAACGCTTCTTATGCAAGATGAAATGAGCTTCTACAAGAGTTTGCCAGATGGCAACAAAGGGAAAGACAATTGTTGGTTAATTGTACTATTTCCTTTTTCTCATATTGTTTAGATGATGGAATAATAAATGAATACACAAGTTTAGGATTGTATTGAGACCAAAGCCAAAGTACCACATCTTTTCTTCAGGTGCCTTTCCCCTTTCAAGTGTCTTTTGATAAGTGCAACACTCAAAAAGATTGAACAAAATCAAGATTTGATGAGATTTACCACAAATGCTAAGAATGAACAAAATGATGAGGAAACCAAATGAATCTCATAGATTTCATTTGGTTCATTTCAAACTGAGGGAGGGAGTAAAGGTTTTTCTCACACAGGTAGGGTGATCACCTTAAGCGGAAAAGTTCATCTTATCAAAATTGAATGGATCAAATGGGGCATGTCTTCTTGTTACAATTCTCAATTATATCTAATCTAATAGTCAATGGTTATAAATAAAAACAATATGAATGATTAATAATAGGCCTTTGCTTACAATAAGAAAAATCCAAAACAAGTCAAATTGCGTTCATTTGGAACAATGTGGTCTGAAGTCTTACAACGTCTGGTCATTAAAAAAAACAAAAAAAACAAAATCATGATTTGATTTGGTCTGAAGTACAAAGTGAGGGCTTTGGAAAAAAAAAGAAAAAAGAAAATGAGAAAAGGAAAAAAGAAAACAAGACTGATTATTCCAATTGAAGATTTCTCTCAAAATCAAGTTGGACAGAGTGGGGATTTTGAAACAAAACAGGTGTCAAAAAAAAGGTTGTTAGAGGAAGAAAACAATTAAAGGCCATTTTCAATATCATCAGCAATCTTGAATGCCCCTTCTTTAGTTGATCCTACTTATATCAATTGGGTAGCCCATCGAATCTTTTCACATGCCAAAGTGAGTTTGTCAACCCCAGAAGAGCCCTCTTTAAGTACTTCAAGAGCTGCTTGCTTGACTTGAAGTTCTTGATTGACTTTGAGAAGATTCAGCTTGGTCAGTTTATTTGTAAGCTCATCATCTAAAGCTTGTTTCTTTGCGGCAGTCTCAGGGTCCTCTCCAAGGTTTTGTTTATTGGCTTTGTTTTCTGTGGGACCATCCAGTTGTGGTCCGAGGAAGGTAATGAACTCCTGACTTGAAGTGGCAATTTGATCTTTCAGACCTTGCATCTGACACTTATCCTTGTGTTCTTTGGTGAGCTCTTTCAAATCAGAGATTTTAGGCAAAGATGATTGGACCAATTTTGTAATGTCATTTTTTGCTGGTAGATGCTCTTTGAGGGGTTTGACTAGAGTTTGATCGACAAGGGGCTGGTGGCATCTGTCTGAGGATGATGTTGGATGATTGAGGTTTGATAATCGGTGGCAGGATGTCTTCAGGATTGGTAGTTTGGAGGGGAGGTTCTGGTGAGTGAGATCTACTGGACTGCGGAGTTAGCTCCAACACCTCTTCAAAAGCAATTGAGTCGGGTGAATCCAAAGTATTTGGAAGGGGAATGTTTTCATTTGGGTTATCACTGGTGATGTTGGTAGTTGTTTGTTCACCTGGGAGCTTGAAAACACTTCAGCAACAGCCAGTGGTTTGTTGGCAGCCCGGTCACCCATGATAGGGACAAGATTGTCATAGAATTTACACAATTGTTTCAACATCTCTGTCACAATTGCAGAGTTAACATCATCAGTTGATAGAACTTTGAATGGAAAAACATAAGAGGGTAAGAGGAACTCTTAACTTTGGTTGAAGTTGCGGCCGTCAATCTAATCAAATCACCTTTGTCTTCATCAAACGCGTTGGTGGGGTCAGCTTGTGAGTCGGCAATTTTGGTCTCCGCCTGTTCCAAGATACCAGCCCCAGTCTGTCTATGTCAAGCTTCTGCACCCCAGAGCTTTGATTGAAAAACTTCAATCTGATGAGATGTTTGAATTGCAGAAATCAAGTTGTTAGCAGATAGATTCTGATTGAGAAACAATAAAGAATGACTAACCTGCTGCTTGCAGCCTTTCCAGGAGCAAGAAGCGAAGTCTTTAGCTATAAGGTAGGTAGTGAGTTGTTCACAGCACTCCTTCTTGCTTGTATTTCCAGAATGGTATGCTGAGTAATTTGTTCAGATAAGATTGGAAGGATCCATGCACATCCAAGTTGAATCCTCCAGGGAATCCTGATCATCCCATGTAAGTCCCATCCATTGGACAATACCTTCAAGTGAACTCTGCCCCTTTTTGCTCAAATCTTTAGCCCATGAAATCTGCTTTGATTTCTGAGCTGGTGCAGGCCCAGCAGCATTTGAGTTGGATGCATTTGTGGCTCATTTGGACCAACAAGTACTGACTTTGGTGAGTGGAACCAATTGAGATTTAGAAGTCATGCCTGAATTTGTAATTGTAGTAGATTGGGATTATTGCAATTGGAAAAGGTTGGGTTGAACTGATGAGACAGGAGTTGAATAGACATTGCTGTATAGCAAAGGAGAGTGGGCTGGAAGAAGATGATGGGGATGCACCTGTGATAAGAGGGAGACTTGGATGAAAGAGTAATATGAGTTCTGTTGGGGTGTTTATGGGTGTAGTAGAAGCATGTGGTGGTATTGAGGGGAGATTAGAGGGAGTTTGGCTGGGCGTTGGTGTCAATGGAGGGGTATCAGCCAATGTGGGTATGAGACGGGGATGAATGCATGCAGAGGGATAAGGTTTCATACTGGCAGCCAGTGTAGTATTTATAACCCAACAAGGGTTATACAACACATGAAGAGGATAATCTACTGATTTGAAACAGTAGAAGTTGTCTAAGACTGCTCTTCTAAAACCAACCAATAAGAATTTATTGGTGGAGTACTGATAAGGAACAAAGAAATATAACTTTTTGATTTTTAAGAGAAAAAAGTGCCTTGATTGATTTATTAAACTCAACACGTTATTAGTGTTATTTCCAATGACTTTTAAGTCTTTACAACAATAATCTTTGAAATAAATTTCTCTTTATGACTTTGACAAAGGGCATATCAGTGATCTGATACTACTAAAATAAGTTTATAATGATGAACAAAATGATAGCCACGTAGAAGATAGAGAAAAAAGAAAAGAAAATTCTTCAAAATCAAAGCAAAGCCATATATAACCTTTTCTTAAAAGAAATACACGGTAAACAGCTCCATAAACCTCTTCTTTACCATTTTAAGATATCTCCAACCACGTCATAGCCTCTTCTTATGATCAATCTTTGAATCTTTCATTCATAAAATACAAAAATTACTCATAGTAAGCCTTTATGATTATTAATATGATCTTCTTTTGATTTAAAATAAGCCAAAACTGATTTTTAAGATTACTAATTTCTTTCAAACTTGTCCAATTTTGGATGAGTAATATCCAATGAATAGTGCTCTCTTTACCAACCAAGACTATATGTCACAATCCCATCTTCTGCTGACTAATGATGAATTTATTGATGTGTAAAGATTGAGGAAACTATAATTTGAAGATTATTACACGTTGGAAACCCATATTACATATGAATTTATAAGCAAAAACCCATGATACAGCCAGTTTACCATTATTACATATGCACTGATTTTCATTCTTGAATTTCAATTTTTCTTTAGTTTCTTATTATAAAAGTTTTTTGTTGCTTCTGATATTGTTAAAGTAGAGTTTGTACATTATGAACCATTAGATTCTGCGTCAATTGATATATTTTTCAGCTGATTCCGTTAAGATTTGATATGTATTACTAATAAAAAACCATCATTTTGACCAAGTCGCACATCAAATTTCAAGCCACGTTTGAAATGTTCAAAATGCTCTGTCCTCATTCTTGTTTCTTGATTCACACCACTTTACTCCAAGGTAAGCCATCTTCTGTTATTATCAAACTCTACCTGAAATCACCCAAAGAATCCATTTCCGTCATCACCATCCTTATAAACATTTTTTACTGATCCTTCAAAACCTTAATTTCATTCATTTCACCACTTTTGCACCATTTCTTTATAACTATTCTTCTGTAATTCATTCAATTCTTTCATTAATTCCATCTTATGATCAACCTTGTTCAGTCTTCAGATCTTCTTCTCAAATCCCTCATCCTTTAGTAATCAACTCTTTGAACTTAAACTTCTTCTGTCTTCAAATTGTAAAGTATTTCATAAATTTAAAGTATAATTAATATGCTTGTTTACCATCTGACCACACTTGAAATAAAATTAATAATATAATGACTTCTTGATTTTAATGTAAAGAAACTTAGAGATAATCTTTATAGCGTAAAAAAAAGTTAAAATTTTTTCTTGATTGATCTTATAAATTGATCACCACACCGGAAATGGGACCAAAAAAACCTACTTGATGAGAAACCCAAATTGATCTAGAAACTAGGTTTTTGAAAAAGGTTCCTCAAACAGAATAGTTCTGAGTCCCCCAATTACATATGTTCAAGACTTCAATTTCCGACCCAAAATGTCATTTTCTAATTCAAAATGTCATGTTTTGGCGGGCAAAATGTCATTTTCAATCTATGTTTGATCTATGTTTGTGTGCATATGTATGCGTACATACTCACTTTGAGTACCACTACTAAGCAGTGAGCAAGGAAGTCGGCTTAAATCAATTGCCATACATATAAGTCCATATGAAATTCAAACCCCAGCAAATGGCCAACTTTAAAGCTAGATTTGCAGGATGCCAGACTTTTAGAGTTTATCACTTATTTTAGTGTTCTTGCTATTACCAGGCATATGCTGCCTTTAGTTTACAATTACAAGTTCAATAGTGAACTGAATGAGTCCATGTGATGTCCATAAGTTGTATTGCTCTTGCTAATACCAGGCATATGCTACTTTTAGTCTACAATTACAAGTTCAATAGTGAACTGAATGAGTCCATGCGATGTCCATAAGTTGTATTGCTACATGGGTGACTTTAGAAGAACGTGGAGAGCTCCCTATACAAGGGATGATGGTACTTAAACAGACCAGAACAACCCTCACAGGTATCTATCTCTAATCGTGAATCTCTGGAATTTGAAGTGCGAAGGATTGCGAATTGAGTGCAAGTGTCATAGGAATGTTACAAAGCAATAACTTACAATTCTTATTTGCGGCTGATAGCGTGTATGGGTCAGTGATACTAGGATCATTAGGGTCACTCTCAGCGTACATTTCGCTGTCAATGTACGATGTAAGAAAAATAAAGACGTCAGGACTTCTGATCTTAAGGTCGCACTACATTGGAAAGGTTGAAATAACGGAGCTCACTGGATTGGATGAGCAGTGATGTATGCAGTAGCCATCATGAGAAACAAGACCATAACTCTTAGAGCAGCCATTTGTTTGATTGAATGATATCAGAAAAAATTATTTTTATCAATTATGAGGTTTCACAAACTGTGGGATTACTGTGAGTGTTGATGAATAGGCAGGAAAAGAGATATTATTGACCAATTAAAATCTTGTGAAGCTGACAGTGATTTTAAAAGCTCCCAAATTTGATTACGTCTAGACACCATGTAATGCCACAAGCTGGTTTCCTAGGCCAGCTTGACAATGGGAATCCGTACATCAGTAGATCTTTATTGAGTTACTTTATTCCAACAACGGCACAGCCCATTGACCGAGAACCGGATGACATTTCATAGTAGCTCAGTTACTGATGACAACGCATTTGTCAAAATTAAGTGTCTCTATGATTGATCTTGGTTGATGTGACACTGCGCCCAAGGTGCCGATAGTTGAACATAGTCTAATCCTTCGAGGTTTGAAGAGTTGTTTTATCGAGCTGAAAACACCATAACAAGCATCAGGTCTCATGGTTGCAGGGTAAGGTGGGACGAGAAGTGAGATGACTGGATCTACGATTGTCTTATACTGCTACTTTTATGCTTCACATTGTTATCAATCTGTGATGGCTCAAGGCAAAAGTTTGAGAAGTATGTGCATGCTCGGAAATCAAAGGGTTCAAGTACAACAGCTTATAAACATCATTGCAAGAGTCAGACCAAAGAGAAAGGGAAAGATACATGATCCAATTTCAAGACCTGGTGTTGAAGTTATTTCTTGGACTACCTTCAAAGGTATATATAGAAGCGGCCATGATCTGATGCTGAAAATGTAAGGATGTTTTTTGAAAGATATCAAAAGTAAAGTCTGATCAGAGCTTCAAAGAGGAGTACCAGTTCAATCACATTTGCCTTCAGGATCACAACAAAAAGGGCTTTGTCCTATGGGGAAATTGGGTGGTCCGGATATAACTAGTTTTCCTGAATCACATGAAAGGATTCCTGAAGGGGGTCTCGATACCCCAGGTTCATATATCTTTCGGTCATCGCCAAAGCAGGCCACAACACCTTCAGTGGTACAGATTGCATACTGAAATGATAAGATACCCACAAAAAATCGGTTCAGACTCAGATGAGAATGAGCAATTTGAATAGATAGTATTCAGTCACTTACTGAGCTTGTATTCGCAGCCTGAACAAGGAGTAAAACGACACTGATTAAAGCACATAAAGTTCTTGTTCGGAGCAAAGCGGGCATGTTGATGAATTTTGAGTAAATTTCTGAAGACTATGAAAGTAATGGATGATGAGATGCAAGAGCAATGAAACAGCAGAATCGATAAGAAGACTAAATCCTTCAAGGAAATTGATCTGAGAGGAATGTGAGGATAATTTGGGGTGATGATAGGTAAACGTGCGTGATGGGAAAATGAAGAAGTAGAGTGGGATTAATAGGATGAAGGAAACGTGAAATACGTCTTGTGTTTTAAAAACGTCCCCAACGGTGTTTATGTACCGGGATATTCCAGGATCACACACACACTAAGCAATCATGTTTATCATACTACAGGAATTGATCTTTAGTTGGAGTGATCAACTCTGATCAACTTTCCAAGGGCGGAGGTAATGGAATCAGCTCTCTACTTTTTGGGACCATGATAATGCATAACTTTCTGCTACATTTGAGCGGCAACCTGTCTCCGAGGGAGGATCGAGCCAGGACCTCGGTGAAGTTGCATACTATTAGGATTCAAGTGAAAGTGTGACTCGTTTGATGAGTATGACCTTATGTATAGAGTACATAGCCTAAGGATAAGCCTGTGACCAAGAGCACTGCAAAGTTGATCAAATAGATAGCTAGATGGGATCTAGCTTGTTGTTTGGTCTATGTCTTGATAGTACTCAAAAAATCAGTTTAACACAACAAACTAAAGAACACGCGCTTCTAACTATACAACAAGATGAACAATAATCTGATGAAAATATTTGGACCAGCGAGATTACTACTTTGCAAGTATTGAGCTACACAAACACAGCTGTAATGTTAAATACAATATATCATTATTTGACAAGAGGCATTCTTTTGACTGACACAAAATGTCATGATAGGAATGCGAAGATAGATTTGTAAGATATTGATATAAGTCATGATCAATTTGTTCGTACAAGGATACCGATTCACGAACAGTCGCCTTGAGGGGTAGAACAAAAAGGGCTTTGTCCTATGTTGAAACTTGGTACTGCATCGATCACAAGTTCGCCTGAGTCGCACGAAGCGATCCCAGAAGGAGTAGGCGAAGTAGTGCCGGGTGGATATATCTTATGATCATCGCCAATATACGCCACCACACCTTTCCCTGAACAGATCGCATACTGATATAAGATGAGGATGGAATCAATGATGTTTTCAGGCTTAGAAGCAGATGCGTAATTCAGATAGTCTTCAGTCACTTACTGCGGACGCTTTAGCAGCCTGAACGAGGAGGACACCGAGGGCCAGTGCACATAAAATCTTTTTTTGGAGCGAGTCTGACATGTCTTTGAATAGTTCTGTGAAGACTATGAAATCAATGTAGCCACAAAAAGAATCTAGTTGACAAAATGAACAAAACTTCAGTGTGAATTTACAATTGTTAAGGAGCTTGAAGCGCCTGTGAAACTTGTGAAATCCACGATGACAACAACACTAAATATGATGAAGAAATTCACCTGAGATGATGTTCAAGGATCAATTGAGGTGATGAATCAGAAAAGTACGTGCTTGACGATAAAATGAACCTTTTAAAGTTGCAAAGGTGGGGTCAGTTAGGATGAAGAAAACACAAAATGTATCTTGTTTTCTTAAAGATGTCCTTGAGAGTGATCCTGCTAGGTTAGTTTCCGGATATGTGGAACAATTGTGCGTACACACACCACAGATCTTCACTGACTATCATCCTAGGATCTTACTTTCTCACATTTGTTAGAGCAGGGAACTTTTAGGTTATGTTTATCATACCACAGGAATCAATCCTTTGTTCAAGTGATTAACACTGATCAACTTTTTAGTACATACACATCATAAACATCATGAAACAGGAAGTGTCAATTGACATTAATAGATCTCACAGTACAACTGGTCAAGGCTTTTGATATTTGCCAGTTCTAAATTAAATCACAACCCATGATGGGGACAAGAAGTTGCAATTGATTTTTACAGGATATAAAAATATGTTTTTCTGTAAATTTCCAGAACAATTTCCAAGATGCCAGAAGCACCAATTTGGGCTTTTACCAGCCAAAATTTGGGTTTCTAGCATTCTGGAATCCATTCTGAGAATTTACAGAACACATATTTGTATGCCTTAATAAAGCTTAACTAAGCCCCTCACAAGTGTTTCTAATGCACCCTCAAAGAGGGACTCATATTGGACTTGTGATTTTTGGATGTAGAGCTTCAAGAATTATGCCCTGTTATTTTATTTTTCCCACTTCTCTGCTTCACCTCACCATAGATGTGCCTCCCTTCAGGTATGCAGTTCTTCATGTGCTTCTACATATATTGACATAGTTTCCATGAGCAACAGCCAGTGCTGAACAGCAAGAGTGAAGTGTTGAAAATGCAAAAAATGAGCCTTAGGCCCTCATGTAAGTGGGGCCTCTAACTACCTACACCACCTTGACCAATATTACATCATATTTTCAGAACTCTTTCACTCAATTTAGGCCAATGTGAGTGGTATCAAAACATTTAAAATCCTAAGAAGAACAGAATACTAGAATCTTGAGAGATTCTACAGTGAGGTGAAGCAGAGAAGTGAGAAAAATAACACAAGAGGACATTATTCTTGGAGCTCTACAGCCAAAAATTGCAAGTTTGATATAAGGCCCTATTCAAGACTGTAGCAAATGCACTTGTGAGGGATTTGGTTGAGCTCACCTCAAAGCTCTTTTTGACTCTTGCTGAATTCTTTTGGGCACTGATCATCTCACGTTGAGATTACTATCCATGTTTCCCAGCTTGTCTGTGGATCCATGGAACTGAAGCATGCAAGCATATCTTTGGGTGGACAAGAGTAATCTCTCCAAAATTTAGTGTTTGTGATTCCTGTCTCATGATGCCAAAAGCTATTGCAGGTGTCAAAAGCAACATGAGGAGGAGGTGGATACCTTCATTGGAACATGTGCATGTGGGGTACCAGATTGACCTCCATGAAGATGATGTCAATAACCTTGATCATCTATGTGACTCTTCTTCTGATTGGTGGGCCCTCTCACTAACAAATAAATAAAAAGTCCCAGCCTTCAATTATAGTTTTAGTGCTATAGATATCTGGATCATTAGAAAAAAATGGGTTCCTAGTGCATGGCTCCACTGAAAAGATGTCAGCACTGCACAGTTTGTGTAGCTTTGTATCTATCAACTGAAAGTTCAGTTCAACCTTTGACTTTGGAAAGGCATAGACCTTTGAATGGACAATCTCTCAGGATCTCAAAACATGAATAAGATAGCTTTTTTTTTGGAAAAGTTCATTAATTGATGGATTAGGTGGGTATGTGATGCAACTATCAGAATCCAACCTTTTGATGATTCAGGAAAGAACAGAAAAAGCATATTGTTGTTTCATGAAAGGTTGTCAAACAAACCTATTAGAAATATTAAAATGGTCTTACAGTTTAAGATTTTTAAGATGGAAATTTCTTAAAGAATTGCTCCATTGTTATTTTTAGTTTTTTGAACTTCATATTTAAAATTGAGGGCAGCTTGACAGCGCCCAGGTTTCATTTACATCATCAGTGGTGATTCATCCCCACTCTGGCTTAACCTATGCCACACAGTGTAGGAGCTCTATGGTGTCCCACCTTATGACACCATATACAATATGCTAAATGATCACCATAATTCACTGAATTTTGTGGAAAATTGGTCACTCTGAATTGTATAGGATCAATCACACTAGCTGGTGTAACTTGAGGAGCAGAAATGATTGAGGACTTCACACTGTTAGCAGGTAAGGTCCACACACAAAAAGGATTGTGGTTCAAGGGACTCAATGTGAAAACTTGCAAGAGTTGTGTCATCACATTCCTTTCCTGTGGCAACAATATGCCAAAAGGATCATTACTTGGGAATATGGTGTTGTAAGATTTAGAACCCTCTCCACCAGTTGATGGCTTTGTGGAAGTTTCTGCTGGGTTTCTTTTACTTGAGGCTAAATTTTGTATCATCTCTTGAAGCTTGTTGATCTTGATTCTCATAGATGTGACTTGTTCATACAACCCCACCCCTGGTCCTGGTGCTGTTTCCATACCCCCAGCTGGAGGTATACTCCTGCCTGGTAAATCCAACATGTTGGCCTACTCAGTTTCTGAGCCTGAAAAGGAAAGGCCAGGTTTGAAAGCTCCAGGAAGACTTTGAAAAGAGGTGCTGTAGACACAGCCCCCAAGCACATGTCTGTTGAGGTGATCAATCAACAAAGTAAGAGAAATTAGGAGATGTAACAAATCAAATGAAAGAGAAGCTATAAAGTACCAAGATTGGGATATGAAAATCGTAACTATGTGACAGGGAAAATTCACAATAGACTGCCCCAATGAGTTCAGATGAACCATTACTTATATGTGTTATCTCTGGATTTGAATTGTTGAGATACAATCAAGACTAGTGAGGTAGTAATGTGTAGTGGTTTACTTTGTCTTTTTGTATTTATCACTTTGAGGGTTGTTTTGAATGAGAGTTCAATCAATGTTAGCGTACATCAACCCCAGCCAATTTTTGGTTTGTTTTTGCTGAGATATATGTATCAATCCCTCTCACAATTTGCTCTCTTTCTTTGGAGAGAGAGTAAGTCCCTTCACACCTTTATCAAATATGGTGTTATAGCTAATTATCTATCTTTGTATTACTACAAGAATTCCTTAAGATTGTTATGCATGAGTCATCTTTACTCAAACTCATTTCTCACTTTAATCTTTTCCTCCAACTTAGGTACCTTATTGAATCCATTTTTCACTTGGTTATTCCTTTTACTTTTTATCTGATAGAGTCATATGTGTTTTGTTCTTGTATTTTTTACTTCTTTTTGTTTAGGTTAGTCAAGGTCTGCATACCTTGTCAGGAGAAGAGTGCTTACAAATAGCACTATATATTCAGGTTGTGCTTTGTAGAGTCTGCTTAGACATTTACATGGTCACAAGAGAATCAAGTGCAATCAAAGACATCAAAATGAATTTGTTGAATGAATGAAGAAGACAAAGACATCTTACCATCAAATCTAGATCAATTAATCACTCAATATCCTCTTGATTCTACTTCTTTATCTGTTGCACAGTGTAGTATTTATAACCCAACAAGGATTATACAACACGTGAAGAGGATAATCTACTGATTGTAAGAGTAGAAGTTGTCTAAGACTGCTCTTCTAAAACCAATCAATAAGAATTTATTGATGGAGTACTGATAAGGAAACAAGAGAAATATAACTATCAATTTTAAGAGGATTAGCGCCTTGATTGATTTATTAAACTCAACACTTTATTAGTGTCATTCCCAATGACTTTTAAGTCTTTACAATAATATTCTGTAAAATAAATTTCTCTTTATAACTTTGATAAAGGGCGTATTTAAGTGATCTGATACTACTAAGTAAGTTTATAATGATAAACAAAATAATAGCCACGTAGAAGATAGAGAAAAGAGGAAGGAAAACTCTTTAAAATTAAAATCAAGGTCATATATAACCTCTTCTTCAAAACAAATACACGGTAAACAGCTCCATAATCTCTTCTTTACCACCTTTAAAATATGTTCAACCACGTCATAACCTCTTCTTATGATCAATCTTGTAATCTTTCATTCTTAAAATACCAAAATTACTCATAGTAAGCCTTTATGATTATTAATATGATCTTCTTTTGATTTAAAATAAGCCAAAAGTGATTTTTAAAATCACTAATTTCTTTCAAACCTGTGCAAATTTTGATTACTAAAGTGCAATAGATAGTACTCTCTTTACAAACCAAGAGTATACGCCACAATCCCACCTTCTGATGACTGATGATGAAGTTATTGATGTGTAAAGATTGAGGAAACTATAATTTGAAGGTTATTACACGTTGAGAACCCATATTACATATGTATTTATAAGCCAAAACCCATGATACAGCCAGTTTACCATTATTACATATGCACTGATTTTCATTCTTGAATTTCAATTTTTCTTTAGTTTCTTCTTATAAAGGTTTTTTATTACTTCTGATATTGTTAAAATAGAGTTTGTACATTACAAACTACTAGATTCTGCGTCGATTGATGCATTTTTCAGCCAATTTGGTTGAGATTTGATATGTATTACTAATGAAAAACTTCAATTTTGGCCAAGTCACACATCATTGAATTTCAAGCCGCGTTTGAAATGTTCAAAATCCTCTGTTCTCATCCTTCTTTCTTGATTTATACTACTTCACTTCAAGGTAAGCCATCTTCTGTCCTTATCAAACCCTATCTAAAATCATCCAAAGAACCCATTTCCGTCATCACCATTCCTATAAACATTTTTACTAATTCTTAAAAACCTTAATTCCATTTATTTTACCACTTTTGTGCCATTTCTCTATAACTATTCCTCTGAGATTGATTCAACTCTTTCATTTCTTTCATCTTATGATTAACTCTATTGATTCTTAAGATCTTCTTCCTAAATC
The DNA here is from genome assembly GCA_022264835.1 of Melampsora americana. Lineage (NCBI taxonomy): Eukaryota > Fungi > Basidiomycota > Pucciniomycetes > Pucciniales > Melampsoraceae > Melampsora > Melampsora americana. The sequence continues at coordinate 59,206 of JAIFHY010000127.1, read as the reverse complement.
CCTCATTTTTAGTAATCCACTCTTTAAAATTAAACTTCTTCTTTCTTGATTTGTAAAGTATTATATAAATTTAAAATAGAATCAAATATGCTTGTTTACCATCTGACCATGTTGAAATAAAATTAATAATATATTGACTTCTTAGTGTTAATGTAAAGAGACTCTAAAATAATTTTCATAACGTTAAAAAAAAGTTAAAAATTTTCCTAATTGACCCTATAAATTGCTCACCACAACGGGGCAAAGAAGAATACCAATCCCTATCTGATTCAGGTGATAGAACTTTTCAGCTTGAATTCTAGTTCCTGAAATGGCCACTTCTGTACCACCAACCACTACAATCACCATCACCACCGCACCTAATCTATTTGGTGGCAAAGATCATCAGATAGCTGCCTCAATTTTAATACATTATCTAGTATCTTAATATCACAAAATTTAAATGACACCAATTACTTGACTTGGTCTTCTGATATTAGAAACAGCATAAAATCTTTACGCCTCCATTCTTTTCTACTTTCTGATAAAGACAAATCTGGTATTACCAAAGACATCAAATCATACAATGAAGTTGTTTGTGAATGCCTAATGACATGGATGATATCAAAGATGGATCAAGCCAACAAGAATCGGTTTGAACCCATGATGCTTGTCAAAACTGAACTTGGTACAGATGTAGCATCAACTCTAAGTGTGTATGTATTCTACTTGGGGGAAGTAGAGGATCTAGGTGGAGGGAATTGATATCACTTACTTTTAATCAGGGAACTTTAAAGTGTGTGAAGTTAAATTTCTAGTCTTATTTTGTAAGCCTCTTGATTATGACTTCAATAGAACTGTTATTAGTTCTTAAAAGTGTTTTGTAATAATTTATCTCTGAGGAGTCTCTCCTTGAAGGTTGAGAGGGAGGGTTTATATAATCCTCTGTCTTAACCTAACTGTTGTGATATCTGTTTGTATCACTCTTTTGGTTTGGGTGGTGATTGCCAATTGTTATGAGCTATGGTTGTTAAGGTTAAGGTTATTAAGTACATTATGTAATATAAGCATATTTAACTCTTGACACTGAGTTATGAGGTGGTATTGTGTTTTATGGGTTTTTACATATATGTTACATATTGTTCTTAGTATATACATATATGTAATTATGGCTTTAGGGGGTCTATTATATTATAAATCTCCCTTGAGTACATGTACATGTGCTCAGGGCTGAAACAAACCAAATAATCCAAATGCTTGGTGATTCCAGGTATGTCAAGAGTTAGTGAACATCAATCAAATCCATCAAGGTGACAATTAAAAGGTTAAACTGAAACCAATAAACTAAAGAACACCACACTGACAGCTGAGTTGACTATGTATGACTCAAAGCAAGTTTTGCATGTCAATCAATGATCAAAAAAATTGATTTTCAGTATAATCTAGAATGAGCAAGGGGGGGAATGGAAAAAGTGTAAGGTAAAGTGAATATCTCCACCTTCACTTGTTCTATCTCTGGCACTAGCTCTAATAAGTACACTCATGATCCAAAACACTACACCCATAACCCTGGTAGTCTACTTTGAATCCCTCCTTACACCAATGCTGGAGTCCTTGACAGAAACCTTAACAGGCGCCTTACTGGGCTCTTTTCAACCTGGGATCTAGACCTGGGATCCAACGGGCAATTTGAAAGGTCTAGAGTTTGGTCAAGGACTTGTATCCCCCTGACTGTTGGGTAACCCAACTGGTTTGGGGTTTGCATGTGGGGTTGGAACTATCCAAAGGATAAAGTGTGAATTTGGCAGCATAACATGTTCTCATATTGGAGATCACAGTACACAGAAAGATATCAAATCCAATGAGAGAGATGAAAAAAAAGTTTTGAACTTAACCACTCACCCAAAAGTTGTGTTCTGTGTGGGTGAATTGATGCTAGACAGTTTGAATCCACTGCACACTATGTGCAGGGAGGTGACACTGACACCGCACTCACAGGATTGCAGCACCCCTGCATTGACCCCTTGACTTTGCAAGACCCCCTCTTGGGTCTGTGCAGCATCACCCCAACCCTGCATCTGCAGGGTCAGCTGTTTGGATGTAGTGTCAGCACACTTCTCAGACTTCAACTGCTCTGTGTTTGCAAAATCATTCAGACAGATATCAAGGTCAGAGTTGCCCCTCAAGTCATGAGTACCTTTCATGTGGTATTCTGGAGATCTGGTGGATGTCTGGTTTGGGTGTTGGGTGTATTTTTTTTGAAAAAACCCGGTTGGTTATTCTCCACCGGGGTCGGACTATAGGTTTAAGCATCAGCTCGGGTGCTGGTCGAGCCAGTATGAACCGCATTGCGATCGGATCACGGGTTGAGGTGCTTTGCAGGATGCCGGACTTTTAGAGTTTGTTGCTTATCTGCAATTTCAATCTTTTAAGGGTTATGAAGTTGAACAAGTTGATGGCTTGAAAGCAGTTTAACCGTAGCTTTCGATTACTTTGTGATAGATAAGTAGGTGGTAGTATGCCTTCAATTTAGCTTGATTGATTTGAGGGAGTTAGTCATCATGATTGGTTTCTCATAAATGGTTATGTCATCCGATGCTCGATCTTCAAGGAGGGATTGTACAAATATGATGGCATTCTCGATCGAGAAGATGATAGTAAATCATTATTGATTGTAAATAGAAAGTCAATTGTAAATACCAGATTGATTGACTGTGAGCTATTGCATTCGATCCAAGTTAACATTCAATCTGATTTTGTATTTCAAAGATTTCAAGTTTAAAGAAAACCATTCAAAGCACCTTCATCATCATTCTCAGCATGAATGAATCTTCTCAAGATCTTATTCAATCGATTTATACGATTTTAAATTCAAATCAAACTACAGAACAAACTGATCATCAACCTATCATCAATCTCATCACTCTCGATTGTGGTCATTCAATATCCAATCATCATCATCCTCATCCTCAAGAAGAAAGTAAGTCAATTCAATTTACTAAAAATCAAAATATCAACATGATCTTGAAGATTTACTTTTTTTCTCATGTCGATAAACTATAGAAAATTTAACAAATCTAATCCGATGTTCAAACCCAAGTTGTGATCAAAAACCACAATTGATTCCATCCATCAATTTTACCCTTCAAAATATTTTAAATCACATTCGAAATCAAACCGAATCAAACGTCTCAAGGGAGAATTTGATCCAAAAGATTTCAACCGAATTAGAATGTTCATTATGTTCTTTAATGTTTGAATTTCCAAGTACTACAAGATGTGGTCATACGTTTTGTAAAGGATGTTTAGAAAGATCTTTAGATTATTCAACTCATTGTCCAGTTTGTAGACAAACGATCCATCCACGAAACTGTTCAGTCGATCAAACCATTCAAGATCTGATTACAAACTGTTTTAAAGATCAATTCAATTTAAGACCAAACTCATCATCATCATCATCAATCTCAACATCATCATTATTATTAGAACCAAGTGAATTTCAAGATCAAGTTCCATTATTCATTTGTGGTTTAGCCTTTCCCAAATTACCTACCTTCTTACACGTCTTTGAACCACATTATCGTTTCTTAATTCGAAACTCATTATCAACTAATCGTCAATTCGGGATCGTCTTACCTAAAGCGGAAGGAGGAATCAATCAATTTGGAACATTAGTCGAAATCAAATCGATTGAATTCTTACAAGATGGTAGATCATTAGTGGAAACCTTGGGGATCATTCGATTTGAGATTTTAGAAATCAAGTCGATGGATGGTTATCAAGTTGGAAAAGTTAAATGGATTGAAGATATTCAAACCGAACTTGAAAGTCAACTTCAATCGGATTCAAATCAAGAAGAATCGATTGAAAACTTAATGGAAGTTTGTCTTGAGTTTTTAAAAGTTTTAAGATCAGGTAGTACTCCTTGGGTACTTCAAAGACTTAACGTAAGCGTGTGTGTTTTTTTGGAATCTTTGGAAAAATTCAGTTTTGAACCCCACCCACCGCAAAAAAAATCAAAATCATCAAATTGTGAACTTTTTGGATTGATGGGATTCTTTTCTTCTAGAACACTTTTGGTCCCACTCCTAGTGATCCAGTTCAATTCTCATATTGGATGGCCATGGTCTTACCTATGTCAGATCAACACAAATCACAATTATTACCGTTCGTTTGACCCTGTTTTTTTTTCTCTTTTTTTCTGTTTGATTTACCTTTTTTTTTGAAGAGGTCTTCAGTTCTTAAAGAATGGGATTCGGAATTTGGTTTTTCTTTTTTGATTTAGAATCACTTCAGTTAGATTAAGATTAAAATTGATTGTACATTGGATACATGGATTTAAGTAAGTGAGCTGATTTAAGACAAAGAGGCTTTACAAGAGGATTTGAAAGATCTATTGATGATCTTTTGTCTTTTTGAACCAAAAACTGGATGAGTTTAGAACTCAATGGTGGTTCAGAGGTTGTTTGATTTCTTAATCTTTCAATTTATTTTATTTTTTTTCTCCATGTGTGTTTTTTTGTTGATTATTAAGCAAGTTTAGTAGTATGCATTTCTTTATCTTTATTATTTATATCTTGATTCTGATGAATCTCAATCATGTAACAAACTATCAAACGCTGTTTTTTTCTCTCTTTCTTTTTTGGTTTTGCTCATCTATACTATATTTCATTTCCTTCTCTGATCAAATTTTCAAACCTCTTTTCTTTATCTTTTTCTTTCAAAACAAATCATTTCAACTTTCTTTCCTATTCCAATTCTTCATTTCTTTTGTTTTTCATTTTTTTTGTTTTCTTTCATTCTTTTTTTTGGCTGGTTAAGTTCACTTTCGTTGTCTCATTTTCCTCTTCTGTGTTTGTGTTTTGTTTGAGATATTGTATCGATTGATTTAGTTTACTTTTAGGTTTAGATCTCTATCTATCTAGTTCACTTTGATTCTCTTTCGTTTTTCTTTTTCTCTTATCATGAATGTTTTTTTTGTGATGATATATGATTTGATGGATGGTTGAATGTTGAGTGTTTGAATGAGATTGAGTTCATTGGTTTGTTCCTTCGAATTGAATTGTTTTAAAGAGAGAGTGACTACTAGGAATGCTTTGTACTGACTCATCCCAACTGGCATAGCAACGCTTCTTGATTCTCCTTATCCTCATCCTGCTTGATATCCCTGATCTCAAACTTAAGTTGAACTTCAAGCAGATGAATGAAATCCTGAAATTGGCTTGCTTATCTATATAGCACTCTCAGCCAGGCTCATTCCGATGGTTAGCTAATCAGGTTCAGATCACTACTTGTCTGAGGATGAGGATGATGATGTCATGTGCATACTATGTACATCATCCATTTCCCTCTCGTTCGATTCTCCGTCTCTTCCTCAACCGAATCTCAATTTAATTTAATCATCTTCTTCATCCTAGTAACCACCATCACCACCCTTCAGTTCTCTCTCTCTCTCTCTCTTCAATCCTCATCACACTTTGTTACAAGTCGGGTTGTCAAGTCATCTCTTCTTCTGACTCTTCTTCTTCCTTTAGTTTGATCGATTCAAACATTTCATCTTCTTTCACTCACTCAACTCGCTACTCTGACTCCTTCTTTCGGTTCTTTCATCAAAGTGAGTGATTTGACTTTTTTCAAATTGATCTGAATCTAACTTTTGATTTTCTTAATTCGAACCAAATCTCATTCAAGACTTATCCTTCACACATTCTTCTCTATAACCAATCCTCAAATCAAAAACAATCACTTTTGTCTTTTCACTACTGCTGGTCGGTCTTTCAAATTTGAGAAAGATTTTTGAAATCTTTTGTTTTGGTTTTTTTGTTCGTGGAGAGGGGGGGAAATTGAAGAGAACATTTCAAGAAGGAATTGGTTGCTTTTTCTTCAAAGAACTCACTCATTTTTCGGAAAAGGTAAATGGCTTTTCAATTTGATCTTTGTTGTATTCGATCACTTTTGATGATCTAAATCAGAAAAGATGAGCTTGAATGATCGTTTTGTTCTCATCAAACCCCTCAGTCTTCTCATTATTCAAAAACTTGAGCTCATCACTCGAGCTTAGTCTTCAAGGCTAAGTATCATCATCATCATGGATGATTATAAATCTTTCTAACTCTGATCGTCACATTTCTTTTCTCCTTCATCTTAAACTCTCATCTACATATCTAATCACAATATAAATCGTAATCTAACTCATTCGATTCTATCTTTGTTCAAATCCAAAAAGTTCAATTCTGATCATTTCAAGAATCGGAAGAAGAAAAAAAGAAAATGGGTAAAATGATTTGGCATCAATGGGGACGCTTAATGGCTCTCACAAGTGGAGCATGTGAATGATTTTTCTTTTAATCCAAATCAAAGACTTCAAACTTGATCCAAAAATTTTGATTTTTAACTCATTTGATTCTCCTTTTTTTCGTTCGAGGATCATAGGGACCGCTTGGGGTGGGATTTGGGCCATCTTTTATCGAAAATTCTTGTGGGATTTTATTGATGGGAAATTAGGACCAGTAGGGATCATGTAAGTTGTCTTTTTTCTTCTCATCAACCACATCATCATCAGTCTTTTCTCTCTAGATTGATTTGGGATTGGTTTTCGTTTTGAATGATTTGATTTATTTTAATAGACCACCACCTGAAGCTGCTTCATTTATTAATTTGATTGTCAAAATGCCTGTATTACAATTTGCATGTATTGTGAGTGTTTGAACGAACCAAATGAGTTCATGTTTCTTTCCAAAAATCAGACCGAAACTGAAATGGGTGTTGTTTCTTTTCTTTTTTTTTGGTTTTCAATCATAGGTTAATGGACTTCTTACTATTGCAATTGATTGGCCTATCTTACCTAACTCGTTTATATATCGAAATTTAGTGTTCAAATCGGTTTTTCTCTTACAAGCTGGCATCATTGCAGGTCAATCAAAGTTGACGTTTTTCGTTTACCCCCCCTCCTCCTCCTTGATCTTTTTGATTAAAATTTGGGTTTTGTTTTTTTTGCTTTTTTTTTCTGCAGGATTATTGTATCAAACGGTTGATGCTTCTTTACTTTATGGAATCACGATTTTGGCTTACATCACTGCTTTATGTAAATCAGAAGTGGTGGGAGAAAGAAAAGGGAAAACGGGATCGGTTTAAACGGTTTTTTTCTTTTGTGTGTGTGTAAGAAAAAAAAAGTCGATTTTTTGATACTTTTGGTTTTTCGTTTTTGATCATCTTTACTTTATTAAGCACTTGTTCTTTTTTTTTCTTTTTTTGGTAAGAATGCACTCGAAAGTCTTTTTTTTTTCTTCTTCTTTTTGAAACTTTTTTGAGGTTTATCAACATCATCATTTAAGCCGGTTTTTTATTTTTTCTCTCTTTCATTTTTGGACGTTCTTTTTTTAATGAAGAAAAACGAAAGGAAGTTGGTTTTTTTAAATTCGTTTTCTTTGGTTTTTCTTTGGTTTTTTTTAGATTTATTTTATCTCATCATAAGAGATCTTTCTTTGGGACATTTTTTCTTCATTTATCTTAACTTTTTTTTTTGCTTCTCATCAATCAGCTTAATATGAGAGATGTGAATTGAAAGAGAAAAAAAAACCCTATGAGGTAGTATGAAAGTTTAAATTTAGATGAAAGTGAAAGAAGAAAAAGTAAACTTGATAGATGAAATTTTGGAAAAAAAAAAGGATAGATAATCGAAAAAGGTATTCGGATGTTGGAAATGGAAAATGTTTAAGAAAGAGAATTATGTAAGTTGAATTTTCGAATATGAGAGCTAAAGAATCCGAGGTAAAGAAAAAAAAGAAAAAAACTTGGATCAAATATGGAAAAAAATTCAACGTGTCAATTCGTTGAATTTGGGGTTTTTTTTTTTTGGTTTCTCTCTTTTCTTCATTTTTTTTTTTTTTAGAATGAGTGAATGTCGTCAAAGAAGAAGAAGAAAAAAAAACAAAAACCGATTCGATTCGATTCGATTCGATTCGATTTGATCCGATTCAAGTGAAAGAAAATTTGATTCGATTGATGAAAAGGAAAAAAGCTTTTGACTAGGGATTGATTGATTGATTGAGAGAGAGAGAGTGAGTGAGTGAGTGATGAGATTTTTGAGAAGAAGATGAAGAAGAGAAGAATTGATGAAGTGTAAAGAGGAAAGAAATGATTGAGTTTGAGTTTGAGAGAGAGAGATTAAATCTAGAGATGAAAAATGTTTTATGATGAAGTTCGAATGAAGATTTAAATCAGATCACAAATCACAAATCACAAATCACAAATCAAAGAGGAAAAAGAAAAAAAAAAGTTGGATTTGGATTTGGATTTGGTATTGATATGAATTAGGATTGAATGAATTATAGATAGATATATATATATATATATATATATATAGGTAACTGATATTTAAATAACCTTTTTTTAGTATGAAATCATTCTTAAGTTAGTTTTCTCTTTTTTTTTTTTCCTTTTAAATTTGTAATAGTTTTGACTTAAATTTCAAGATGAATGAAATTATTGATTAAATTAAATGAAATGGAGATTTTAGATAGAACACATGAATTTCAGAGGAACTCTTCTTGGTTTGAGTAGGATTCAGGTAAAGAACCTAATAAGATTTGTCATACAATTGATCTTAAATTATCAGGCATACCTGAACATGATAGTTTTCTTAATCCACCTACTTTTATCAAACTTTGATTTAAACGTTTTTTTGAAAACTTTTTTCTTTTCTTAGTCTTGAACATCCTGATTCTAGAATCGGTTGATTGAATTTAGGTAGTTTGGAGCCCGTGGTTTTCAAGCTTTGGTTTCATTTGATCCCATTTTGGAGTGTGATTTGGGTAGATGAGGTTGAGTGAAGAGAGAAACCTGGGTTGTTACCAAAGATAATGTGCAAGGTAGGGTATGATAATACTTACTTTTACCTTACCTCAAACCAATTGGAGAATTTTGGTACCGCAGGTCTACTTTTCCACTGGTGTGGAAAAAGGCCTGCATTTGCGGTAAATTTACACTTACCGCATCCGAGTTACTGCACATATGCAGATGCTCTTACCAGGTTTTTTTGACAACCGGGTTAGGTTTGAACACGCCTATTGTGAGTCTGTTTAATAAATCTCATCACCAAACAAAAGAGATCAACAAACTTAATGAGAGAATTTGATATTGTAGTTTAATCATCATAAGTTTAATTAATTAATTAAGTTTGAAAAATCTCATTCATTTTTTATGGGTTCTTGTTTGTATGAGGATGAAGATTTTGTGATAAGGATGATGAAAGATTTATTTAATACGGAATTGGTTTGATTTAAAGTTTTTTTTTTTTTTTGAAAAAGCTGATTATCTAAAATCAATAAAAGTTAATGTAAGAAGAGTAAATCGAATGAGATGAATTCCCAATTTTGTTTGTTTTTTAAGATTTAAGTGATTTAAGAAGAAGAAGAAAAAGTGATCAAGTCAAGATTTAAAATGATGAAAGGTTTGTAAGATGAAAAAAAGGAATGTCTTTGAATTTATTGGGATGGTGATGGACTACTTTTTTAGATGAATTGAGTTTTGCTTCTTCTCATTTAAATTTGTATGTAAATAGATAATTTAATTTTGTTTTCATCATCATTAGTAGACTTTACAATACAGTTGCCTCTGCTAAAACCAATAGCCATCAAAAGCAATACTCTTTGAAAACCAATACATTTTGGCCAAGGATTTTTCTTCTTTGTAGTGAGATTTCTCCTGACAAAACCAATAGTTTTTGACCCAAATTTTTGGGTATTGGTTTTAACAGACTCAACTGTATCCCACAACACATTTTCTTGTACAGACCAATCCACTCTTTATCTATGTAATACCAGACTAAAGGTGTACACGTTTGAAGGGAAGCATGAGGTATGAGTAACATAACCCTATGCATCTTCTAGGTGGTCCCGACTATTACGTCCCGGACCACCAGTGTTCGGGTTTTCTTAAAAACCCTTCGTTTCCAATAATCATATTAGATTATAGGAATACGGTCGAGCTTATTTACTATTGTACCGAGATATTGAAGTCTTTCCAATATCTCGAAGACTCTAAGGCAAACATCTTAGTATAATGAATATATACCAGCTTAGAAAGCTGATGTTTCTTAGATTAATTTTACTGCATCAAACTCCGTATCAGGAAGTACGCCTAAAGTAAAATTATAAGTCTTCAAGTAAATATATAGCTCACGGGTTTAAGAACACTTAGAAAGTCACATAGATGAATCGTATAAATTTAAGAATTTGGATTTGTTTAATAACCCTTTACTCGGGGCTGAAAGCCTGAGCCTATAAACAAAACCCCAATTCTTTCAGTACCGAACCATCTAAATGTTCTTATCCCAAAACACTTACTCATTTCAATTTATTCTCATTCAACACACACAAAATCCCTTTTGTTTCTTCTAGCTCTTCTTGAGAGTATTCCTTTATGTATAATTTCCAAGCGTCTGACTTCCATCGTCCTAAAGCGCATATATCTGACACGCAACTCCCTAAGGCAAATCTTAAAGAAGCGCCGCCTACACGGAAGGAATGCCCAGTGAAACCTTCGAACTTTCCTGTTTCCCATGACTTCTGGCATATCGCCATAATCGCATGCTTCGACAATGGTATCCTGACCGAGTTATGAACGTAACTAAATAAGACATCGTTGTCGTGCAAAGTCTTCCCAATTCTTCTCCGGAGTGCAGCTATTGGACAGAGCACGTTGTTGAGACCTCTCAACTTGATCACCTGCAATTCCCCTGCTTTCGCCGTTTTTGCTCCCCTCAGTGATATAAAGCCTTCTTCTCGTCCGTTCTCCTCTACAATCCTTACATCCCCCTTCAAAACCATCTCTGAAACATCATGTTTGTCATTTGACAACTCCCCCAGTCTTGCTAAACCCCAGAATGCGCATAACACAGTGTCGAAAACCGCCATTTCCTTCTCCCCGCTTCCTATTAGGTCTGATGCTAAATGTAGTAGATGTTCTAAATGTACGGCTTTCTTTGGTGTTTTTGGGATTGATACATCCATCTTCTTCGACGCATTGAGCATTAATTTAATCGTTGAATCATTCACCTTCGGGAAGTCTTCCCTGTGGTAAAGATGCCACGCTTTAATCCCATAGAGATACTTCTCCAGTGTCTGTGACAGGATATCTTCTCTCGTTGGGCCATTGTTCATCCTTCCGGCCCACAGGCAAAATTCGTATATTTCGTCTTCCGATGCTGGTAAGGTGAATTGCCTTGAGGATTTTTCTGTCATACACTTCAGAAATTTCTTCACTGCACCATTGTAACTCAACAACGTATTCCATTTCCATCTGTTCAGTATATGCTGCTGGAGTTCGTTATAATAAATTATTCCGTCCCCTTTACTCACGAACTGTAAAATAGGCTTAAGCTCTTCAATTGTCAGAACCATATTTATGATGTAAGTAACAGTTTCAACGATGAAAATGAAAAGTAGATTCTAACGTAGATGAGAAGGAAACGGATACATATAATGTGTTGAGGTTTGGCCTCACCCCACGTTATATGTCCGCCTGCCAAAAAAATATACACTCAAAAAATTCTTTTCGATTAATCCGATTCCACGGGTCTCATCGTACTCACTATGGAACGTGTTACATTTCAAAATATTGGATGCATGGAAAGGAAATCCTACACAGATACCTTGTATGAAACACAGCTATTTACAAATACAGTATCTCCGTGTCTCATGTAAAACTTAGACCCGGAAACTGCTTCCTCAATATGGGGCAGTTGTCATCTATTATTGGTTTCTGCAAGAAAACTTTCCGTAAATCAGTAGGTATTAGTACTAAGACCCTTTCTGACTCATCTAAACCATGTGAATCTCCTCAAGACAGCCCGTCTGCCATGTTCATTTTGGAGATCACCCTCTTCGCTACTATGTCCATGTGGCAAGATATCAAAAGTTGCTGAATCATCCGCCATTCTCTGTTCACCTCTAGGTCATTCGACCTCCTGTTCTTTATGGCGCTTTGACTCGTAGTATTGTCGGTCCACACTATCAAAGTCTTGCCGTCATAATTACCTTGGGATATTATATGCCAAAGCCCCAGTCTTATTGCGACGGTTTCTAACCATGCTATCCCTCGTTTCGACATCCCAGAATCTTCCCATCCTTGATTTAGTTTCAATTGAAACCACTTCTTCCCAACCAACACTCCTACGCCGTAGGATGTAGATGCATCACCTACCCATCCTACATCCACCGGATCACTAAACCGTATCAACCTTGTGTGCTCGAAATCTGATAGCATGAGTTTCCAGTGAAGCAGGTCCATCCTCACATCTTGAGGGATTAACTGTGAGGCATGCTTATGGAACCAACTCTTCTTCCACCTGTAGAGTGCGGTCATATAGCACTTCAGCTGTGGGAGAATCAGCGTCACATGCACTAGCCGACCTATCAATACTTCGACCTCGTTAAATGTGAACTTCTTGTCCGGGGTCAAAGCGTCTAGGACCTGTGACTTTCTCTGATTTAATTTCTCTTCTGGTAGGCGTACAGTTTTCATTCTTCCATTCCATATGAAACCAATGTACTTCTGTTCGTCCTTGAACTCTACCATCTTGTCTTCATTCGTAACCACTCCCAATTCCAGGCTTCTCTTCACTACTTCTTTCATAGCTAGAGCTGAAGTTGCAGATTTTATAAATAGGGCGTCATCTACCCACCTAAATATCTCTACTACATCGAATTCATGCTTCATTACCCCCCTCCACGCATCTGCAGGCCTACCAAACGAGCCACAGCCGGCCACCCCTCCGAAACCGATCCGTGTGTCCCACCAAATATTTCCTTCTCCATCTAGGATCATAGTATACGGTTGTTGGTCTCTTTTGGTTGGGATTTGGCGATAGGCCTTCTCCCAATCGAATATAGCTAGCAAGAGAGGTGAATCTGAATTTCTGAAGAATGAAGATACGCGGCTGAAATCGTCCCATGTTGTCTTAAAATCGTCTGCATTGACAAAAGAATTAACTGACGGGATATCTGGGTGTCCTCTAGGATACAATAGGTCATTTATCGGCCTTATGGATCCGTCTCCGTTTATCACCGCGCCCAACGGGTTCGTTCTGAAGAAACCAACTCTTCTATATACGTCTTCGTGAGTAAAGGGGCCAAAGATTCTCCCTGCCAACTTCTCCTTTTGCATGTTAGATTCTATCTTCTCTTTAGCTAACTCTGCCGATTGGTGATTTGCTGGTGTATACCACTTACAATCGATCAGGAAATGGTGGGGGATGCCCTGATCAAAACCTGATTTGAAGCCTTCTAAAATATCACCGTACTCCTCGAGTAAACCAGCTCTCTCTAAGGCTTCCTTCCAAACTGGTATGTTCATCTCACACGAAATCTTCCCAGGCCACACTAAAGATCGTGGGTTACTCACTTTATTCTTCTTATCTTTTTCTATCATCCTTGCCACTTTGTCTTTCTTTGATTGGTCTTGCTGGGTCAATCTATTTTCACGGGATTTATTGCAAAGGACGAACATGTCATTTTAGTATCATACACTGCACAAAATCACACATCGTGAAAACTTGGGTTAAGATAGAAATGAAAAACATGGTATTTTCACAAGAAACAATCAGACTGCCGACAGGTGAACCTACATATCTGCTTTCTCTTTCTCTTTCCCTTTCATCTGTGTGTTTCTTTTGAAATTAGGATTGAAATGTTTTCCTCTGTAATTTCCATACGGCCCAGATTTAAAAGACTTGTCTCTTCTATCAAAGGAGCTCCTCATGGCGAATTGCCCTTGCTTCGGCTGTTGTGGTAAACTACTTGAGGAGCTTTGGTCCGTCAAAACGTCGGAGTATGGGTTTCTTCCATACTTCTCTCCCCCTCGCATATACGGGTTGTCGTAAGTGTTCAGGTCATCTTGAGCTCTTGCATTATAGAAAATTTCGTTCACTAAACCAATCGGCTCCAACGCTGGGTTTGGGACCCTCTGATCTGGGTTCCGTACGGCAAACACTGACCTCCTAATGGTTAGGTCGTACTTAAAGGCGATGACCCAAGAACGTTGTTCCTTGAAAATTCTCAGTACGTTTCTCTTGTGAACCTCCATTGCATCTGCAAAACCCGGAAACTTATAATTGTCTCTTAACATAGATATGAAACTGTCCATGTTCTCACTCCAGTCGAAACGGGACTGGGACCATTCCCCTGGAAAAGGGTGTCCGCGGTACTTCTCCACCTCTTTCTCGGATTTCTTACATTCTATATGGTTATTGCTTGCGGTTTGTTGCCAAGCTCGGTTGAAAATTGTTAGGGGCAACTGTCCTTGGAGCTGTTCCATATTCTTATGGAAGAATAAAGGAAGGGACTGTGACTTTGAGTCGGGTGCAATGCTGAAATCAAATGCAATCCCCCCTTCCGAGAATGTTGATTCTTGTAGCTTGAAACCTTTCGTAAAGCTGTGTGTTTTGCTAATTAATGGTACGTCGCTCTCCTTGGTAAGATCCACCACTGCCTCTGTGTTTGAACTTTTCTCAGCGGAAAACTTCTTCAACAATTCAAGGGCTTGTGATGCTGACACGTTCTTTCCTCCTGGGATAAATTCTGTGTCAGTCTTTGGCTTTCTGGTGAATTTGGGTAGTCTCGGAGATGTACCAAACATATTTCGGAACTCTGCTTCTAAAGACAAATGAGCATTTTTGCTGACTTTGTCTTTCCCCTCTGCGTGTGCAGTAGCCGGATCAACTTGGTTCCCGGTGTCTTTGTCCGTGCTTCTGCCTTGGGTTTTGCTGTTATGCGAGGCGTTTCTCGTTGTAGCACTTTGGTCTGAAGGACCTATTCCTGTATCTACGGATATTGGAATGGACAAGAATGACGTGAGTTCGGATCCTTGATATTATCTCTAACAAAAGATGTATCAATTGGTCTGTTGGTTTGCAAAACATTGCTCACCCCTGCCTCTATTTAGGTAGCTCGAAATAAGCATCTGCTTATTGTATTTCCCAAAGGATGAGCCCCTTTCTGGGGGGTTCGTGGCTGATTGTGGAGCTTGGGCCCTCTCCCCTTCATCGGCGCCTAGAGCGCTTGGGTTGCCTACGCGTTCCCCAGCGGTTGGTGTGATAGCACTGAGTGCAGCCGTTACTTCCGAAATCATGCTTGTTGTCATTTTAAAACTTGTGCGATAAACTTTGTGCGACAAATTTGTGGTGTGATAGGAAAGACAGATATGAAAAGAAACTAGAATCAAAATTCAAAATTTTATTGGAAGTCGTGAATTATAATTATAACTATTATAATTCAGAGCTTATGATAATATTATCAATCAGAGATATTTGAAAGAACTATAAGATCTATTGATGATAAAAGATTTTGAATTCAGATAAAAGGTTCTTGTTGATGGATGGAAAAGTGAAAAGCGGATAGGGAAAATTAGCTCTCCTAATTTCTCTCCGCTCACTTTATAATCCTTTCTGTTGGCATTCCCTTCCTGGACAGGTTGTGGGAATGCCTTGGTGGTTGTAAGATTTTGTATGGCCATGGCCTGCGCGATGGTGCCTAGGTCAGATAATTACTGTGTAACTACCTTTGGCTGGACAAGGGTTACAACTGAAATGGATTATAAATTGATACACTTTATAAATGCATTACACGACCCCGTGGACCTTGTCCACCTACGTCGTACCTCCTCCGGAAACCATCCATGAATTTGCTACCACCAAGTTCCTCAATAGTGGCTCTCAAACCTGGCCCGGTTTCAAACCACCCGGTCAACCCAGTTGATTCTTACACTGGGTCAGCTGGGTACGTGTAATTGAAAAAAACCTCACTGGCTTCTTGGCGTAAGCAGCAGAAAAGCAGCCAGCCAGAATGCCTCCCAGAAAGAAATTCACAGCTTCTCAGCCCTGAAATCCTTCCCACATACACCCAACTTTACTGTCAAATTTGATGTTGCCCTTGCCAAACACCGTCATATTGGCAAACACCAGTATATCCACTCTCACACTGATTTTGGCAAACGGAACTCCAGTGGTCTCACTTTTGCCCCCTGTTGACATATTTTTTATGCCCTCATACTTGATAGGAATAGTTGAGATGCAAGTATGAGGAGGTTGTCACTGAAAGTATCTTCATGGAAGTCAAGCTGATCTAAGATAACGACAGCTGCCATGATCACCGTAAAGTGGCTATGATTTGTGCATGAGTAGTTGTTATGATTGGCCAGTGAGCTGATGTGAAGTGCCAAAAAGACCTTCAAGTAGGCCAATATGTTGCTACGCCAGGTTGACTTTGGCATTTGAGAGGGGAAGGTGCGTTAGCTGTGGATCTGGGTCAAGGAAGTGGGTAAATGGGTCTGAAACCTGCACCCCTGAACCATTTGACCCAGTTATTTTTTATTGTTTTTAAAGTGGAAATTGCATATTTGCCTAATACACTAACTAAGCAAGTAATATTGACAAGGAACTAGTCTACCAGAAAAGTGGTCATCTAGTTGAAACAAGAGTTAAAGATGTCTTTAGATTGTTACACATTGTATAGTTGTCTTTTTTTTTTCTTTTTTTTACCACATAGAGAGACACAGTGACAATTTAGTTCATTTACTCATCACCAATCTAAGGTGGAAGGTAAAGAGCCAAGGGATTGTATGTTCTGTCGGGGATGTTTACCATTCACAATGATTCTCTGTGGAAAGACCCAGTTACCCTTGGCTCCCACCAAAATTCCAACTGGGTCAACTGTGTCTTTTGAACCCGGGTCAGGTTTAAGAGCCACTAATGCCTACACATCCTACACTACGATCCAACCCTCCAGTGATAGAGACATAAATTTCACATTGGTTTCAAGAATGTAGGTTTGTAGGTATTGAATACATTCATTATAAGCTCAGAGAGGTCCTCAAAGAACCTAGCAGGCCAGCCCTGGCTTGGGCAATCTTATCACCAGCTGGGTTGAGAGTTTGGGAGGGTTGTTTGATAGCATCCATTGTTACATTTTGATCAAGTAAAGACAATAACTGAACAAGGTGGTCTGCACTACAAACGCGGAGAAAGCTGAACTACTCTTCCATGCCACATGTGTCGCTACAGCACCATGTAGGATACCGGAATCCGATCTCCTTCAATTCCCCCTCAACACTGAAAGCCGCCCAACCAACCCCATCATGCCAGAATTTTTCGATTACCTAACGGAAGAGAACATAAAATCAGTGGTAATGAGTGTACCTCCTCTTAAAGCTCCGGGAGCGGGTTTCCTCCAAAATTGGGTATGGAAGCAAGCGTGGCCTAGGGTCAAACACCATGTGAGAAGTCTCTTTTTACAAATTACAGAGACCGGGCTCATTCCTCAAGACTGGAAGAAAGCACGAACAATCATGATTCCCAAACCGGGAAAACCGGATTATACAGCAGCGTCAGCGTACCGCCCAATAGCACTCTTACTCACCTTAAGCAAGATCTACGAAAAGGTACTCACCAAGCACCTCTCCGAACAAGTCGAAACCAACAAGCTCCTCCATGAAGGACACTACGGAGGTCGCCTAACAAATCAGGACACGAGGCGCTAACTCACCTCGTCTCATGGATCCGTAAAGAATGGACCAAAGGAAGAATGGTAGGAGCGCTTTTTGCTGACGTTAAGTCAGCGTTCCCTTCAGTCCACCACCCCAGGCTATTATCCATCCTCGAAAGGAAAGGATTCCATAGCCAAACTATCAACCTACTACATAGCTTCCTAAGCAACCGCCAAACCACACTCTCCTTTAATGGATTCGAGTCGGATCCTTTCCACCTAACACACGGCCTTCCGCAGGGG
The DNA here is from genome assembly GCA_022264835.1 of Melampsora americana. Taxonomy (NCBI): domain Eukaryota; kingdom Fungi; phylum Basidiomycota; class Pucciniomycetes; order Pucciniales; family Melampsoraceae; genus Melampsora; species Melampsora americana. The sequence continues at coordinate 41,444 of JAIFHY010000127.1, read as the reverse complement.
TCTCCTCTCTCGCCGTTACTCTATCTCCTCTACAACAACGGACTATTGAATATCACGGATCCCATTGAAACCGCAACGGCTTTGGGATTCATTGACGACGTGGTCCTCTTAACGACAGCACAAGACAAACACCAGCTGCGATCACAAATGCAAACGCTTGCATTTCGACAAAATGAATGGGCTAAAGACCATGGGGCAATTTTCGACATAAAGAAAACTTTCTGGGTCATCTTCAACCCGAAAGACATCCAGGAACCCCCGACCATAAACTTTGTGGACAGGAGAAAAATCCTGCCAGAGAAGAAAGCTAAGTGGTTAGGCATAACTATTGACGATAAGCTAACCTTCTCACAGCACAGAACCGCGGTCATCACGAAAGGTCGACAACGAGTGGGCTTTCTCGCTACTCTATCAAAATCAGAATGGGGCATACCGCCATACCTTATGAACACCTTAATCACCACTACCATCCATACCGCCTTGGACTATGGAGTAGCGGCATGGCTCCCGTTTGAGCCGCCAGTATACTTTATCAAACAGCTCAGCACAATCGATAATACATGTGCAAGAGCGGCGCTAGGGGCATTATCAACTACGCCTTCCGTTTTCCTAACACACGACTCAAATCTCACGCCTCCCAAGACTCGACTTCAAAGTAAAATCATGAACTTCATGGCCACTGCCCTGACTAAACCAGTACATTCACCGATTTACAGCCTGGTCAAGCAGGCTCAGAACTCAAATCCCAAAAGCCATCACAACCCTTTCCACCGTTTCTTCCAGCATCAGGTGAGTGAGGAATTAGCTGAATTCATACAACAGATTCCCCTCGATCCCACCGATATCTTAACGAGGCCGCCTAACTACACGACGATAATCCAAGAAGTTGAGAGCTTGGCTAAGCGAGAAGCCAACAACCTCACGGCGACACTAGAACACATCGTAATTTTTACGGATGGCTCAAGAATACCATCATGCACCACTGCAGCGGCGGCGTGGTGCAAGAATACTAACAGATCGGTGTCGAAACATCTAGGTGTAGCCCGAACCCACGGAATTTACCAAGCAGAGTATCGAGGAGTACAAATAGGCCTCACTATGGCCTTGAACACCGCCTTGCCACACACCAGAAGGACAACAATCCTTCTCGACAATCAGAGTGTCATACAAGACCTCCGTTCAAACAAACTGCCGATCACAACAATTGAGGACAGAAAAGAAACATACAAACTGATGATGTATTTACACAGGTCCTTTCCCAATATGCGCATCAATATCAGATGGTGCCCGGGCCACGTAGGAGTACACGGTAATGAAATCGTAGACAAGATAGCCAACAAGAAAGCTAAAACCAAACTCCCCAGCACCTTCAAACAAACCCCAAACGCTTCAAGCTTCCTCACAGCCATTAAAGAATGGCGCGTCAAAAACTCAGAAATCACGAATCCGGACGACCTAAAGCGCCTTGGACACAAGCCCCAGCAAAAGAAGCATATGAAACACCTGAATGAACTCAAGAAACACTCAATTGCGGCTATCACACAACTAAGGTCAGGCCACATTCCTTTAAACCATTACCTTTGTAGATTTGATCAACTAGGAGACCCAAGTTGCGGATGCCAAGAAGGCATCGAAACAGTGGAGCACTTCCTCTTCACATGCACAAGATACAACACTGAAAGGCAACAACTCGAGAAAGACATCAAAGATCTTAAATTACCGCTCAACACATCAATACTCAAGAAACCTATAGCTTTCAAAGCTATAGCCAATTACTGCGACAGCACTTGGCGGTTGAAAAACCGTTGGGACTGGGCCAGAATCTCAGAAGAAGAACCGCCGGCAATCAGGCAACCACCTAGAGAGTAAAATCTCGTCTTTCCACTTTTTGTTTTATTCAACCATATCCTTTAGCGCCACACAATGTCACACAATCCACATATTATGTATTTAGTTGAAACAGCCAACAGCAACCTTTCCCCTGAAACAGCCAGAGGGGTTTTACTGGTGCTGGAAAATATGAAGTGTTTAATAGCCTTACGGCTCTAATGACACTTTAAGCAATGCAAAAAAAAAAAAAAAAAAAAAAAAAAACAAGGTGGGAGGACTGGGGAGTGATTGGGGTATGGCAAAAGGGCAAAAAATGCTTCAACCAGCTCTTTTACCCTTGTCTTGGCACAGAGCTTTACGGCGGCCCCAGCCCCGAATGCCCCCGGGACAGGGTCTTCGCCTTTGTCACCAGGTAAGCTTCTGGCTTCGGGCTCGGCCTCGACCTAGCTCAGAAAACCCTTGGACATACTCGGCTAAGCAGAGCCAGGGCCGGGTCATAGCCCTAGATGAGTGGCACATTTCCTTGTCTCGGGACCCCCCATAAAGGGATAATCGCAAGGGCATAGTGTCTTCATATTCGGGATCACACAAAGGGAGATTCTTTGGAATGGTTATAGTTGACTCAGAGGGGTTCTCGTGAGGTTGATTGGAATATCAAGAAAGCTTGGTGGGACTGCCAGACTTCGCATGGAGATCTCGGTTCAGATTTCAGTAAGACTAAACATTGAATCACGCAAAGTTGTAGGATTGCATAGATGACAACATGATAGCTTAGGTGGCAATGGTAACCTCAACTTCTACTCCGGGCTCGATGGACATGGAGGTCTGCAGAAATTGAGGGCGCGATCAATAAAATGAATAAAGGGCACCAAATCAGCGAAAGAACACACAATTTGTTTGACGGTCTCCGCTGGACTCTGGAGGTCGATGAGTCGCTTGTGGATCTTCATCTCAAATCGGTCCCAGGTCTTGGAACCCTCACCACAAGGCTACAGAGTGGATAGGCCCAGCAAGATGAGTCAGTTGGGCACGGTCACAACGAGTTGAATTGGGGCTCTGACTTACTGTCTTACGAGTGGTGATTGTGAGTCGTTTTGTGGGGAGACGAACCGGTCCCTTGACACGAAGGTCCTTGTCCTTGGCTCGGTTGACCAAGTCAGAGCAGACTATACAAAGCACGATTGCAAAGCAGTACGGTGGGCAGGATAAGCAGTAAAGTCAAATGAAGATTGTGAAAGGGATACACACCTTTCTCAAGAGCCTTGACATTCTTACTAGTCAAAGTGATTCGAATACGGTGAGACTTGGCCGGAGGAAGACCGGCTTGGTCGTAATCCTTTTCACCACCTTTTGCGACGTAACTCATCTTGACTTTCCCGTGTTGTAAAAGGGTTAAACAGTTGAGTCAGCGGTGACTGGGGACACATGCACAACAAAATACGTGAACGGATCAGATTCGTTAGTCATGATGAGATTCGATATATGTTGTGGTAATTTAATATTGCTCACCTGAAAGGTCTATACTCGTGTTGATCTAATAATCTCTTGGGCGCCAAAATTCGCCAGGGTGTCGTAGAGATGTGAAACCTAAGTGTGAGATGGACAAAACTATGGTGCGTCCCCCAGTACCGCACATTGGTCGCGCCGTGTGTGCACGGCATGGACCGACATGCGACCTGCGGCCAGCTGCTACGTGCTCTTGACTCTGGTCTGCTTTTCGACCTTCCTTATCTATAGTGTGATTTAGATTCACCAAATGTTGTATCTATCCAACCCATATCTTGTCAACCAGAGGTCTCTAATCAAAATTCAATGGTCCACGGTAGACTCGCCCGGCTCGCGACACATAATGGCTGGCTGATTCCATTCAGCTCCGAATCCCGAAGAGCTTGCCATTGACTTTGACAAAGGGATTCGGGAAGCTTTGATCGGTTCTCGCTGTCCTATCACTATCTCAAGTAGAAGTGGTTGCGACACTGTTCAGGTCTCAGTCAGAGCCTTCAGTATACTTTTTAACATGGCCTGTTTCTTTCGCCGTAGCCCCACGTGTTTTATAAGCTCTGGAAAAATAACACACCATGTTATGATTCACGTCTTTAAAATAAGCACGTACTTTCGTCATCTGATATTACACCGTCTCTAAACCTTTCCTCGCCGCCTTATATCATTTGTCAATAGTCCAATCAAGTCAAAATACACGAAGCCGTGTCCTGTTCCACCATAGACCACCCGTTATTTATAATATTCTCAATTCCTATATAAACTCAGAGTGATAGTTCAAGAATTTCAATTAGCCACTTCAGTAAAGATGTTTCAAGCCTATTTCGCTACAGCTCTCTTCATTTTCCTTACAAGGGTCTCTCAAGTACAAGTGTGTGTTGATGGAGCCCTCGCCAGTAGCAGTAGTTGGTTTTCCATAGTCATTCCTAACAAGGCTACATTCAGTATTATCACCCAGCTCGATATGAAAGACATATTTTAACGACTCAGTTCACATCTGCGTAGGGATGTGCGAATTCGACTGGATCCAATACAAGGGCAATAGAAAGATAACCTGTATGATGTGCAACTCTTGTACCTTGTAAAGGTTCATCTCATAGCCGAAGGTTCCCAAATCTCGCAGTCTCTTGCTCAACAGTTTGTATCGGTTATGATGATCGGTTCACGTGTGAGAGAGAAATAAAATTGCTCAAGCGTAAAGCCACAAAGGATATACTTTAGTGGTTTGCACGCAGCACATCAGCTTATCTGGAGTGAAGATTTGTGTTTCCCCTTCACTTGTTTTTTCTGTCTCTCTAGCTCTTAACAGTGCCGAAAGACTGATCTTGATTGTATTTCTGTTTTCTCTTTCCTCTTGATCAGATGATTGTGGTTGTATCAATAATGTCGTCATGGTTACAACTCCAGTTTTTCGTAAAGACTTTTGGCGATCGACTTTGCAAGTCATGTTTTACATTGGCTCAAACGCCGCAATGTTTGATCTATGAATACATCCTTTTTGCTTATTGTTCCTGGTGTATACTTCCAAACAGTTGAATGCTACCCTGATATCAATACCATCAAATTGTATATGAATTTCATCTCATGTTTTTTTTCATGAATTGCCCACCTCACTGGAAGTTCACAATTGATAACAAGTGCAAAGAGAGTCTTGCTCTGAGGTTCCAAAGACCGAAAATATCTATATGCATTTCAAGAGCTACGCCCAGCTCAAAAGATCATCAGGCCAAAGAACTCCAAAAGAGATGAGAAAACAACCAACGTGGGAATTAGATTAGCAACAAAAGAGAACAGCCGAATGATAGGATTTCGATTGTATGAAACAACACATATTTCGCCTGATGAAGCTTTGTCTCAAAGCAGCTCGCGAAAAGTTCATTACATGCATCCTATCTATGAAACTGCTGCTACATTTTTTCAACAAATCAGTTTGAATGAGTCAGTCTGAGGAGGCTATTCATCCAAGACATCAGTCAACTTTGATATCTGTTCATAATCTTGAATGATATTTGTTGCGTAGATAGACCTTAACTTGAATAATTATATCCAAAGGAAATGTGAGAGCGGTGGATTAGATAAAATGTTTCTCAGCCATATAGCAGTGCGAATCCAAATCTGTGTCAAACCCAGTGAGAAACATCTCCTGGCTGGATTGATGCTGAGTTAAACTGTAAGCATGAAACCAGGGTGTACTTAGCTGTCACTTTACGCATCTGCTTCCAGTCTCTTACATTCTTTGGCTCTCCTCAACAAGCCTTAGTCATGTTTTGGGATGTCAATGTCTATTGAATTCCATCGCCTCAACATACCTTCTTATCACCTAAATATATCACTGATCATGCCCAGTGTGGAGGCTTTCAGTCTGTTGAAGGGCCCTGCTTGTCGATATGCATGGTGTAGCGATGTGCTTTGATCAAAGACGTCTTAATCATAAAGTGAGTCACATATAAACTCGAGACATATGAATTATGCAGCTTGCTCCCCTACCACAAACTTTTTCTAACTGTACTTTGATAATACAACACCTGCACAAGACTTGTCTTGGGCACACATGAATTTGGGATAAAATCACCTGTCCAGTTTCTTGGCGGTGGGGATCCTGATACTGCATGCCTTTTGCCTCAAAACATTTGCCTGGTAAGTATTTTGAATCAAAAAACTCAATGCTGATCAAGGTGCAGACGAGTGGAGAAATAGCTTGAAGGTACATGACTACATTTGCATATCATATGACTCTGTGGCTCACAGTCATGCAAGCTGTTTTAACTCTTTGCTATCAAGATGCAAGCGCAATTCGAAGTTTGTAGATCAGGTGTCACAGCTGCGTATGTATGTAATTGTATTGCAACATCCTATCAAACTCGCCCGTGACAGAACAAGCTTGAGGAAGTGTAAGGAGAGAGAAATGGGTGTTATCGGGGTTTCAAGTCTGTGAAATTAACCAAATTCGGATCTTAAAGGTCTTTTTCCTTTCACTATCATATTCAGTTGTAGCCAAACTCCCGAGACGGAGTTTTAATCGATTTCCATCAATTTTGTCTGCTTATGTAAAATTTCCCACCATCGAACCAATTCATAGATATCACCTTTCCTGTTACTATCGAAAGATACCAATTCGACCTCGATTAAGTTTTGTTGATATCTTTTTGATTAGAACTCAAGAACTCACCATCGATTTCGTTCATCCCCAACTTCCTTCTCGGTCTTGAAGAACAAACCAAGGCTGATCATCTTTCAAACATAATCAACATCAAATCCCTTCAACCCCGAATGAGCAAGACCGACCGTTCAAGTTTATTCTGCGTTTCCTCTCCAAACCCTGACACTGTCGGAGGCAGGTAAATCATCTCGTGTTCCATTCTTTTTTTTTTGGTTCAATCTTTCCTTTTTTCTCTTTTTCTCTTAACCATTCATGACCTATGGAGTTTGCTTTTCGTAACTCCATTGGCCTTATGTTTTGGCTGTGCTCCTTTATTACATATTGCCTTTTTGAGTCTCGCTTTCACCTCTTCCTCCTCGGTCGAGAGCTCATCAGAGATCTCTATCGTCGTCATCCTTTGGCTTGACTATCCCCTTCTTGCAATCTCATGAATCTGATCATTGGCCGGTTGACAATCTCCATCGTCATCTCATACAAACAACATCTTACGTATCCAAAATCTTTGGGTGGCAAGACGTGAACCCGGTTGTGAAGTCTTTTGTCGTATTTGAGCCTCCTATATATTCATTACCTTGGCATCGCTCTACTATTAGTCAACGCGATCAATCGATCAACTGTTCCTAATTCTCCCGATTTGGTGTACAGTCTCTGTTGTAGCATACATTTCCTTTCCCTGACTAGCGGGCTCTCAACCCATTGTGCTTAAATTCGTCTGACCTGATCTCGCCATTTGGGCATCAAACTTTATATCCCTATCAACTGCGCTCAACCGCCTTCTCACCTTCTTCCAAATAACCATCGCAGTGCGCTCGCTCTTCTTTTCACTTTCAGTCCGACCTGGTCACATTTCACAAGCTTCAGTCTTCCATAACTTGCCTTTTGTCATTTTGCTGACCTTGATTATCTTGATTTGGTCTGCGTGCTTCGTTCATTTCGTACTTGGTCTATTCATCAACTAACATCAGTTGTTTCTCCAGCTTATCAATCGCTCTCTGCTCAAGACTTCAACTTGCTATTCAACCCACCGAATCATCCCCAACATCAATGAAAGACTCCTTCGGACTTTCCCTCCATATCTTCTCCGTCGGTCCACGAGCGCTGCAAGCACCATTCTTGGCAGGTCTAGACCCTACTCCAATCAACCGTCGACTCTAGTCATCTCCTCGGCTTCTCATCTAGCTAGCTCCACCAAACCTGGGCTTTTCGATCACGAACAAACAAACTGGACAGCAACTACAGCTTGAGAAATTTCCTCAAATGTCGGTGATCTCTCCTGATCCTTGCCGCTGTGAACTCGATTTTACGCTGACATGACATGCTTGTTTTTTTAGATTGTCTAGTTATCTTCAATCAAAATGGTTGCCATCAAGAGTCTCACCCAACTCTCCCTCTCTCGCTCCACTTCTCAAAACTCCACGCCCCGCTCTATGACCTCATCGCCTTCACCCACCGCTGTTCATCCTGCCATCACTTCCCGCCCAACCTCCAACGAGGATTATTACCTCTCTGACGAACAATTGGTCGTTCATCGGTCCACGCCTCGTTCTAAATCAGCCGGCTCGATGGCTCCCAAGAGCGATTTGAATATCACTTACACCACCCCTCCCAACGTGCAGCTTTCTTGGGGCAATGCAAACGAAGAACCACCTGTTGTTGCGCCCTTGCCCGCTAAGCCATCTCCACTGGTGCCTTTGGCTCGTAGGCCTCGTCACACAATGGTAATGGCACCTGCGCCTACTGTGGCCTGTGGTCATACAATTCAACCTACTCCCCATACCTCTGGAGCCCACAGGCCCCTCCTCTCAACTTTGTTATCTGTCAGCACAAAAGCGTCTCCTAACATCAGTCGAGCTAGCTCGCCCAAAGGAGTCTCACAGTCATCTCATCTTCCAGTCCTTCATGAGGGTTCTTCGCCTTTGAACCAGGATGGTAAAATGCCTCTTCAACAACTGGAAGCTAGCTATGTTAGCAAGGTCGGCACTCGAATGAGGGATTTGGTCAACAAGGTCTTCCCATCGGCCGTGGAGAACGGTTTGGCTTGGAATGGTCGCTCTGCTCCGAAGCCTACGGTCGCTTCCTCGTTCTCAGACGCTTTGAGACAGTAAGCTTGTTTCGCAATCTTGAACGCACCTGCCGGATTGCTGATACTTTCATCCTTACTTCAGTGAGCTTACGGTTGCAAGCTGTGACTCGTATATACTGCGAGCTTTATTGCGCACAGCGATCATTCCAGCTCTCACCATATATGTGGGACGTCTAGACCCACTGCTTGTCCCCGTTGCTTCCAACCCATCAGTACTTTTTGTTCCCAAGAATGCGAAGGAAGTGGATGGTTCCCTTTCAGTAGAATTGCGATACAATATCGAGGTTGTCAAGTCTGCTTGGGTGGTCCGCAATTCTGTTGATGACATTTGCGCCGGTGTAGGATGGGAAGGCGACGTACCGAAGGTCTTGTTGGACGGTCTGGGTCCGTTTGGTTCAAAGCTCGATGCGATCGTTCAACGCTTCATGGGGCCTTACTTGGTGGAAATCAAAAGCCAGGTCATGTCTCGAATCGCGCGGTTTCGGCTCAATGATCCTAATGGCCTTCAGTCATCGCTCAAAGTGATACCCCTTGCACTGGGTCGCACCTCTGGGGTCGGCGTTCTGAGCAGCTCTTGGGGTTCACCTGCACACACACCTGACCATCTCAGCGAACTCGCTGCGTTTCTCGAAGGCGTTCGCCGGCTCTTGATGGTTAAGCTCGCATGCGGCTCAGAAAGTAAGAAGTGGATGGTCAGTGTGGCTTCACAAGCCGTCTGGAAAGGCATGTTGGCCTTTGCGGCTCGACCGGCTGTACCCTCCTATGGTCAACCATCCCTGCAACTTCCCACTGTACATCATGACTCTGCGTACCTGGGACTCAGAGGAGCGCGACATATCCTTCGAGGTGCGAAGAGATCGCCTTCTCCTCCACTCACCCCAGAATACGTAATCTATAATGAGCTGGCGTTAGAGGTCAAAGCGTTTTCGGTTACGATCAATCAGTTTGTGAAGGACATTGCGGGACTAGGTCAGAACGACAATGCTGGTGCACCACTCACCCCAAATAGTCTCGATTGTGTATTTTGCGCACATGGCTTCCTGGTCAATTCAGGTGACGATGGGGATCTCGTACGGGACGCGATGAATGAAGCCCTAGAGGCTTTATCAGCATTTCAACTCATTTTACTTGCACTGCTTCATCCAGCTAAGCTATCCAATTGCTTGAAGGCCTCGGTAGCCAACAACGGCCTACCACTCAAAAATCCCGATCGTAGTCACATCCCCGGCACATCAATATGTTTGACGTTGACCCGAGCATTACAAGAACTACCGCCATTGATACTATTACACGCTATCTGTTCCCGGATCTCTAAAAGTTCTGGATTTAGATTACCTCACGAGATCTGGGGAGAGAGTTGGAGCGAGTATGACAGCGAGCTAAAAGGGTTTGTGGCTGCTGAGTCTTGGACCCCTGAGATTGGTACTGAGATGATGACAGAGATTAGAAGAATTGTCAAGAATGGCAAACAAGATGACAAAGAGTTGAGTGTTCAGGATAAAGAGATGATCGGCCTGCTTGAATACGTTTGTAAATTCCAAATCGGCATTTGAGGTTTATTGTTATTTGAAAGTTGAAAGATTTCCTACACCCTCTCATCTGTCCTTGGGGAAGTCTTTTTTCATCTTTTTTTTCACGATTGAAACATCTATCAGGCTTCTTCAAGAAGCAAATATTCTGTTGATTGTCGTTGATTATTTGACAAGTGACCGTCATGTTAGCTACTATTCCATTTTTCTCGATTAGTTTTATGTTTCGATCTTTCTTTATTCCATCTCTCTTGGCAACTTTTCCAACCAGTTTCATGTCAATATATATTTTAATTGATTAGATAGATTTTTATATCTCCACATTGAAAACAAATCATTTTTACACTTTTTTGAAAGTTGACTTGAGTTTAATCTGATGTTCACATTCAGATAGGTCTGCTCAACTCCATGGTTTATCATTGCTATGGGATGAACTCTCCAAAAAGTCCGATCATGTGTACATCATGCACTGTTGAGCTAGCCACATTTTACTTCTTCACAAAATCACATTGACATATAATACCTGCTTTCAATAAAAAATTTTAAAGACCTAATTCATCACTGAAAGGATCTGGTGTACTTCTTAATGACTAATCAACACTTGAGTAAGATTCTATGTTTCTGAATGAATGATTAAGTCTTAATAATTATTCAATCTTAATTTAAACTTTCTCTTACTCTGTTGGAAATCAGTTTGACATAAACTTGATTGAATCAAAAATCAAAATTCATCATCATCAAACTTTTTTTTGAAATTCTTTTTTGGTGATGGTTCTTCTTCTTTCAAAGAAATGTGTTTTTTTTTCATTTTGAAAAAAAGTGAAGTTTGAAGTTTTAAGTTAAAGTTGAAGAGTTTGGATTCGGATTGAATTGGACTAGATTGGATTTTTTTTTGATAATTTAATGGTTTGATGATCAACTTTCTTTGGGAATTTATGTAAAAGCATGAACTTCTAGAGTGATTTTTTGATATATCCTTCATGAACCAAACATTTACCTTTAGATTCTAATCCTTCTATTGATCTGAATCCAAGTGCATGTTTTTCCATGTGTTTCACACAAAATATTGATTATGCCTCACGAGTTACAAGAGATGAAAACCAAAAGAGTTCACTTCATACGATTACCGTTTCTGCATAGCAAGCTGTCTATTTGCATCCTCTAGGCCAGGCAGTAGACCAGGCTTGACTTACTGGGAAAAACTTGGACCCCGATAGGTGTCTCAATCCTCTACAACTACAAACTTAGCTGCTTATGAAAAGAAGATTTTATATTTCTTCAAATCAACCCGATATTTTCAACTAGGGATATATGTTGATCATAGTAAGCGGTGTAGGACTTATTACAAGATGATAAGTACATGTGAGGGTTGGGATATATTGGTATTAAGTTTGAGCCAGTGGTGACGATCCTTTAATAAAGCGTCAATCTTCCTCTCAGGTGCTATCCCGTCTTTTCACTTCGGCGAGTGGCTTAAATAGAGAATTAAGATCAAGGATCAGTTTGAATCTAATCTGTATGCAATGAGTTTCTCAAGAGACTCAATTTTAGAATAAGTGAGAAACAGACCTTAACGGCATATTTCATCATCTCTGCAATTTTACCTTTTCCTTCTTCAAACATTGGACTAAAGAAATGAGCCGTATGTTCAAACCTTTGACGATAAAGTCCAAAATCACCATAACTAATACATTGACTCCAACCACGGGCGGCTAAAACGAATTCACAATCATCAGATCGGTAACTTAAATCATGAATCGCAGCTGAGATGGTAGCTTCTAGACGATGATTTGATTGAAATAAGAATTGAATTAATCCAAACCACATTCTAAAGACTGGAGTAGCTGCTAAATCTAAATGATGAAATGGATTGATCTTCAGTTGATGCCAACAATCTACAATTCCTAATAAAGTCAAATGACTATTGGGTGGTGAAGGTGAATCCGATGGTTCTCCTACTGCAAAATCCGAGAAAAATTCATCTGAAGGAAAGAGTGGTGAAGGACTTGAAGTAGATGAGCCTGGTAAACCAAATACATAGTTTCTTGCACTTAAGATCCGAGCTCTCAGTTCTGATTCTTTGGCTGAGATCATCATTGTAAATAATTCGGTGACCGATCGTGCATATTGGTCTATCATCCGTTTTGCGGCTGGATTCAAGATAGCTAAACCGGCATACACATGCCACTTTGCAGAATAAATTCGAAGGGCCTATGAAGAATTTATACCGAGGTGATTCGATCAGTTGACGAGCTATGGATTGAACAGATTATGCTTTGAGTTGCCTTGGTTTGTAGAAGAACGTACGATATTGATTTTGGCCACTTCAATCCCGCGTACATACCTTCCAAGTTCCCAGGGAAAGTTCCCGGCTGCATGCCATGCTGTTCCCATACTGTCAAAGTTGATCTTGTTAAGAATTTTCAAAAAGATGAATGATAAACTGTAAGGATCAGTGACTTGCCTGAGAAAGGCTGCATGAGTACATGCTTGGGTGTTTGCAGTCACCTCATCGTGTTCTTCATAAGTAAGTTCTACATATCTACTACGCATGGGCGCAAGCAATCGTTTGACTAACTCTTTCTCGGTATCTGAACATCGATGTGGTACTAGGATCTAACAAAAAATTCATTCGATCAACCATGATTCAGATTGAAAAAAAGTAGAGATCACATACGAGTGCCTCTCCCTCAGGTGAAATGGATGGTCCATGAAGTGAATGGATTGAACAAATCTTTACATCTGATGGTAAATATCTTTCAAACGCAACTCGTTCGGGTGCTTTAACAGAAGTTTGACCAGCGACTATAGCACCTGGTTTGGTGGCTGATCAAGTCGTCAAATCGATCGTTGAAAGTGGATATCAGTCAATATGAATTTGAATTTTTTCATTCAAGTCAAAAGATCAGAGAAGTAAATTATTTACATGGACCGTATTGAGCCACAACTGATTCCAAAAATTCTGCATCGACAGAATAAATGATAAAATCGGACGCTCGACTGACCAAATGACCATTGGTCATGACTTCTACATTTGAACGATCTGAAACCGATGATCCAAGAAAAGAGATCAAAGTGAGTCAAGAAGAATAGTAAGAGAGATCAGAGATTGAGTTAATTGAAAAAACGAACGTTTATAATCGGATCGTAAGGACTCATAACGCTCAGGACGATCGCATACCAACAAACTGTCAAATTCATGAGCCGTCGAGGGGAATGGGATGAATCATGTTGAAGTTGATTGGCTGAAACGTTCGAAGAAAATCACTTACCGACGCTTGGGGTCTTCGGATAACTGATTGGCATACATGCGACCCATATCACCCATTCCAATCAACCCGATCACCGTATTATCTGACTCTGTTGGCATCATTGCTAAAGATCTATATACTTACTTTTGTTGAGCTTTGTCAATCGAAATCGAATTCGATCGAAACAATCTTGACTTCGAACAAGGATCTGGATGAGATGGTTGATGTGATGATGTGGTGGTAAGAGAGCTTCGCAAGTCAAAAGTTATTCTTGAGATCTTTGATTTCTTACACACACCCCATCACCTGTCACTCTTCAAAGTCTTGCTAGTCAGTTTGGTACTCCCTCTGCAAGCAATCAAACTGAGGATCTGAGGCTGAGCAGCACATCACCTTAGATCTGCCCCCCTTAACTCAGATAAGATGCATATCTCTTCAAAACCATCATATGCAGTTAACTTCTCAGGATTCCAAACCTGGGTAAATCTTTAATCATTCATGTACTCAACCCCTCTAAATGTTGGTGATGATTCATGATTTGATCAATCACAGAGCTATTGACTTTCAAGTCAACTGAAGTAGGGAATGTTAACGATCAAACTAAACCCAACCTTGTTGTACCACTTTACCATTCAAACATTAAACCCACTTCCTCACAATTAGACACATTCAGTCACCTTTTGATCAGACTGGAACTAATGCCGAATCTCGATCATAGAGAAACAACAAAAAGGTAGTATGGACAGATTGAGCAAAAGATTTGTCTGTTTCATGAAACGAGGTTTGATGAAAAATTGAAATTAGCAGGCAGTGTAAACTACAACCAGGTACCAGAGAAGACACTTATGATACAAAGGATCAAGAATTTGAATATATATTATGATGATAGGATCAGATCAAAGAATGATGACATGATTGACTTATACTGAAGTACTAAGCAGTCAGTTCAACTGAACACAAATAAACAAATTGATTAATGAGAATGATGAGGAATTATGTAGCTCTTCGTGATAAATAAGATGACATATACTTTTCTTAACAAGGATCTCAAGCCGGGTTCCAAGTGGCAAAATTCCGTCGATTGAGTAACATACCTTTTAAACTACGCATTTCATTCTTAAACTCATTGATCACTTTTTGATGTTTATCCACACCTTCAGCTTTTCCGTTCCTCGAATCAGAGAACTGTGGCAAGAATTGATTGAAATAACGTGAAGTGCTAAGAGGAGCATGAGAAGTGGTACTCGAAGATCGGATGGATCGCATCTCTTCTTCAAATGTTTTCAGAGTTTGATGTAATGTGATCATCGGTTGAGGAGCTTTTGATTCGAATGGAATCCCTTGTCGCTTAAGTCGTTCTTCCATGGGTGAAAGTGTGATCTTCTTCAATTCCCTTTGTCGAATTAGATCTGTTAGACGTGAAAGAGATTGGGTGATTGAAATGTGATGATCTTGAAGTTTTGATTTAACTTCTGATGAGAGTTGGATTGATACTTCATTTGGAATTGGCGTCGTCTCAGTTTCGGGTTTAATTTCGGGTGTTAGATTGGGTAAGGAGATCTTGGGTTCTTGAGCTTCAATCTCCTTAATTTCTTGACTCAAAAGTCTTGAGTAAGATTTTGTAACATCTCCTACGCGATCGAGACATTTTGTATACAACTTCACTCCGAGGGTGGTTAACTCTGTAAGTACGCGTGTGCGAACTTGCAAAGATGGGAAGAGGTATCGCTATAGACAAAATAAAACTTCGTTAGCTTCATCTATGATTTTTATGAAAATGTGTCATGATTCGCAAGACTGTCTCGAAAACCACGGGGTTCACCTGATATAGAAGGACAATGATACCTGATAAGGTGCCACCGTACAAAAACCATCGAGACAATAGTCGCATAAATCGGATGATACTCTGATTAGATCTCGGAAGCTGAGAGTACGAAGAACTGATGATCGAATGATCATACGGATTACGTGGAGGTAATTGTGGTAGAGCTGAGCTAGGCTAAGATACAAGTTGATGAGTGATTTGTCTGGAAAATCAAAAATAAATGTCCTCACTCGATCGTCCTTATAAGCAAGAGCGGAGATCGAAGTGGAAGGAGTTGTATGAACTTGTTTCTTGGTCATCTTTTGTTCTTCTTCAAGTTGAGTAGGTCTTTCCACAGGTAGTTTCGTTGAAGGCTCAGTAGAGTTTAATTCGTTTGCCAACCCACGAGCTCTTTGATCCAAATGGACTGGGGTTGTGATTGGTTGTTGGTTATCATTTTCGACCGTTTGCTCCGGGGAATCGTAGCTGTTAGGTGTCGTCGGGGAGGCATCAGACTCTGAAGGGACCCAACTTGATTTGTCATTTGTGGTCATTCTGATGAAAGGTAGTTCTCAGCCTCTCAGGTAAAGGCGAGTCGAAAGAGAAGTTGAAGAATCAAGCGTGTCATCGTCAGCTCAGGTGTACCGCACCGACACGCGCACGCTGAAACGCACCCAGCAGCTCTCAAGATGATGAAGCGGCGTGCACCCCTTCCCCCAAAAATAATTTTTGAGGAAATACCAAGAACCAGGGCCTGATAGTGCACTGGGAAGTCTCTGGCTCAGAAGATTTTGCTCTTTTCTAGATGAGGGCATCATACAAGGCTTCAATTTTGAGCAAGTTATGATAAGATCATCACATCTGCCACTGTGCACCAGTTTGATCCATTTGAGCTTCTCAACACCCCTTGGTTCATCTCCAAAGGCATTTGATCTAGAAAAAGATTCCAAAATAGTTATGAGGGTAACTAGGACTCCAAGATCAATAAAGGAGGTATTGACTACAAAAACCAATGCACACATTTGATGAATCAGTTCCAGGAGTCAAAGTAGACAGGTGATGACATTATGACACATGCAATAAGCATTTCTTTGTTTTTGAACTGTGAGCAAGAGATTTACTCAACTAAATTGCCTACAGAAAAGCCACACCTCACACCTCGTGCCTGAGTTTTAAAATTTCAGATGCCAGTTGCTCATGAAATTAATTCAGTTACGTAGGAGTTTACCTTAGCTGAATAAGCCCTCTATCTCTTGTACATTCTCCTTCTTCAATTTTCACTGAAAGCAACCAAATTCTAGACCGGATGTTCATAGACAAGAAACAGAGATGAGATCTTGAGTTCTCCTCAAGTACTAGCAAGATTTGAAGCTTTAAAACCTTCAGTATACTTCTCAACTGATGAATTATTAGCCAAGAGGACTCTATAGGTCGGAAGATACTTGTCAGAAAAAAAATCCACAAATCATTTACACTCAAACTTGACTATATACCTGTCATGCTTGCACCACTATACTCTTCTATACCTCAGACTGGGAATCAGGTTCCCAGCCGCCCCATTATCCATTGCAATGACACCTACCCCATCAGGGTGGTCATAAGTTTTTGGCAACAGGCCAAAGTTGTACTCAAAATTGTAACACAACTTGCTATATTAGTAGTAGTAGATCTAGTGTGTACATCTTTCCCCCATAGCCCATTTGATGAACTGCAACACATTAAATTCTCCCCAAGAAATTATTCAAAAACCATGTTGGGGTTAAAAGATTATAAGAAAGCCCACTGGACAATACTCCAAGTGTACCTTGGAGTGACCAGTTCTGCAGAGAAGAGATTGATACACTCAAAGAAAATCTTTGGAACAAAATGAAATGTGACTCATCATGAATACCCACTCTATCTTATTAAGACCTGTTGAAACATATTGGTAAGCTCAAATACAGAACAATGACCTTACTTATATATTGGAATTTGAAATCTGTCTTATTACAAAATTTGATAGTATCATTTTTTCTTCTTGTCTCTCTGATTTTATCTATGACATCATGGCAAATTTAACATTTGCTCTCCATTTTGCCAAACTCTCTAAACAATAGTAAAGATTGCATTGATGGTCAAAAGATTAAAAGGTATATTTTATCAGAATGAAACTTGGCATATGGGTGGCAAACTTCCTCAAACAAAGAACATGCTAGACCAGATCATGGGCGATTCCAGCTGGCCAGAGGCCACAGAATTAGTGAACCAGTCACAGCTTTTGAGGGTTTACAAAGTCCCTGTAAGGTGCTGGTCAAAGGAGTCACAAGGGGAAGTGTGCAATGCCAGAAAGTTTGTTGTGGATGCAACATCTGATGTGATAGATACGGGATCCGGATTGTCTCTGACACCTGCATCATTCCATGCAAACTACCTTGACCTTCTTAGGCAAAATTCTTCAGACCTTATCATCAATATTTGTGATATAGTGGGTTCAAATCCATCCATATAGTCAGTAGTCCAATTGACCCCATATGAGGAGTAAATTGGGTATATAGCAAAACATTGAGCTGACCAATTCCTATGAACATCACCAGAACCTGGTGAACTTTCAAACACTAAGAACCTATTTACTGCGTAAATATCTTTTGTATCTGCCAAAATGGGATGTGTGTCCTGATTTTGGTCATTGAAGGGAATGTGGATGACAATTGGTTACAAAATGCATTGGTATGTTAGAAATCTGTTGAAGGGGGATTCAGTGGAGATGCCAAAGAATGTGCTCAAAGCAAACCTCCATACTTTGATACCGGAAACGGATGGAGGTGGGATTTGGTGGTGAAGAGCACAGATAACTTGCAATTGAATTTGCTTGAGTTTGCAGGGCCGCATGAAGAGAAATACACCTTTTCTCCATCTTTCAGTCTCTGCTATGTGAAGGCTGTACATATTGTTCCCATGAAATTTGCCTCTAGAGTCTATACCACGGGGCCACTTTAAACTGAGGTCACCTGGAACAAGCCATAGTGGCATCGCGTGGTGAGGCTGTGAAAATATAAGATCATTTGAGGTGACAGGCATGTGAGGGAGGCCATGTGGTCCTCACCTGGGCCGTCACCTAGTCACAGCATGAAAAAACTGAGCAGATCAGCATAGTGTGGTCCACCAGCCAATCAGTAGGCACATTGGGTCCATCTGAGACCAACCTGTCATCCAGGTCTCATTCAACTTCTTGTGTTTGTGTACATATTGCATAGCCTGATGTAGTGCAAAGTAGCTTTATGTGAGCTATAGTTGTCTAAGCGCTAACCCACAGTAAAGGTCTATATAGCTCAGTGGTTTACAGCGGCTGCCTGCATCCCTGCTCCATAGCAGCAGGTCATGTGTTGAAGTCTTGCTGGGTCTTGTTCTTTTGAGCATTACGTGGGACAGTTTTTTTCCCTGTACTTGATTTACTCACCTAATGACCAGGTTAGCCATCACCTTGTGGTCACATGGACATGTTGGGTGGTGGTCACACTGGCTTTCATGTGTAGCCGGTAGATGTGGCATAGTGTGAAGAGCCTAGGATTTATTGGCAGAGGCCAATTTCACCTGATCTTCACATGCCAGCAGCCCCGTGGTGTATATACGTTGCACTCGTCGTCATCGTTGAATCGCATGAGCTTTAGAAGGGCCAATGGTCCCTTATCTTGTATATAGATAGTAATTGTCATAGATGTAGACGTCGTTATAACAATAGAGGAATTTTACTTAGTGGAGTTTTGAGGAATCATATTAGTGACTACTATATTTCTTTTTATTAGTTTATTTATCCGTATTTTATCTTAAGAGGATTTCTGTTAGATTAATTATTCTCTGTTTTAGCTGTTGTGTTTTTAATTGTTTCTGTTCCTAGATTAAAGATTTGTCACCTTAAATAGTTCTGTTTGTTTCTCATTTTGGTTCTCTTTTCTCTATCGAAATTATTATTATCATTCTTTCCATTTTCAAAGATTATAAACTAAGACCAGACCAGAACGGGTTATCGTTCAAGACCAGACTTGTATCTAAGAGATACAAGGTTCCCCATCACATTTTAATTTCGATCTTTAAAACTTTAATAAAATTTTTTTTTCATCTCTTTTTATTTTTCTTATTTATTTTAATTTATTTATTTTATGTTCAAGACAGTTTCAATTTTTCACGCTTATCATCATACATACATTCAACCAAGTTTATATTCAACTGAAGATCTTCTAGCTTCATTCGAAGATTTACCATATTTTCAATTTAGTGACGAAAATCCTTTTTCGGGCATTAAATACAGCTATTCAACAGAAGAAGATAATTCAAGATTCAACGATATCATTGAATTATTTCACCTTTTAAGAAATAATCAAGGAGAAGAATCACCTAATACTTCAATAGATTCAAGTTCAGAAGAAGACGATTGAGATGAATCCATGGAACGAACCAAGAACGGGACATACGGAAGTATCGTCCTTATTTGATATGGAGAGTGTTCGCCCCGATCCTCCTCGAACACAGACTCCTGAAGAAGTTCGCTTGTTACAAGAACAAATTCATCAGCTTCAGCATCAATTATCAAATTCCAAAATGAATTCTTTGAAGGCTCCGATTGATAATTCAGGAATCTTACCGGTTTCGGTGGATAATTTATCACAAGGAGTTCATGGTTTGAATATTCGAAATGATGTTCCCCCCCATCAACAATTTCCTCATTCATTTATTCCTTCTCATATTTCTCAACCTCAATTTCATCCATCAGTACCTCCTAATTTTTCAATTCCCCCTAATCATTTTCAATCTCGTTCTCATAATTCTCAATTTCCTCCCAATTCTCAATTTAATAATCATATTCCTTTTAATCAATTTGTTCAATCTCCTTTGAATCCTCAGATGAATTATCAACCTCCGATAAATTCATCAGTTGGACCACCGCCAAATTTTTATCCCCAACCTCAATACGAACCTAGGCAGCATACTCCAGTTCCCCAATTTGCGACTATGCCGCCACATCCATCCTTCAGATTACCGTATCAACCTCCGAGTGCATATTCTCCTTTCTCACAACCAGTTCCGACACCTCGTTTTCGAAACAATATACGATTTAGTGGGACCTCATCTCATTTAAAATCCTTTTTTCAAGAATTTTATCAAGAAATGAGGGAGAACGAGGCGTATTTTGCTATGAAGGATGATCGGTTTAAAATAAATTGGTTATCAACTTTATTTGAGCCACGATCAACGGCAAGTAATTGGTTTAATTCATTGTTGGAGCAAAATGCAGCGTCTCAAGGAGCTTTCGATGGTTTTGATGATTTGAAAGCATTGGAATATAAGTTGCTTCCGTTGACATCCTTTTCTTTGTTTTTACAAGAGATGCGTGTAATTTTTGCTGATAAGAATGAAGACAGAACCAATAGGAAGAATTTGGATAATTGTAAACAGGGAGCTCATTCGATCATCGATTACAATTCCAGATTTCGGTCAAATGTTATTCATGTTAGTATATCTCCGGAGGATGCGATAATCAAGTACGTTAAAGGTTTAGATCCGGATATTTTAGCGGAAGCTATCAGACTTCCGGGTTGGACTTCAACTAAGGTTCTTCAAGAGAAAATGAATTTAGCTGTTCATGCTGCCGAAATCGTTCAAGAATTATCAGAATTACCGCATACTCATTCATCTTACATCAAGAAAATTCATAAGCCGGATTCTCAGAATATTCATCAATTCAGACCAACACCTGTTCAAATTCATCGATCTGATCAACCAGTTCCGATGGAGATTGATTCAATCGATTTAAGTTCATCAAAGAAGAAGCCTCAAGTTTTTTTTCAAATTATGAAGGCATGTCAAGAGAGAAAACTTTGTGCAAGATGTTTGAAGGCTTATGATTTGCAAGGATCGCATGCTAAAGGTGTTTGTCCTAATCAGAACAAAACTTTGCAAGAAAAGTTACATTTTCTTAACCTTAAACCAGTTTCGCAAATCAATGTTGAATATCGAGAAGATGACGAAGAGAAAGAACCTGAAGAATTTAATATTAATTCGATTGCTTTTGTTAATGCATCTGAAGAACAATCAATTATGACAAATGAGTTTGTATCGGACTACTTCAGGCAGATGAATGATTTAATTTTTCCTAATGACGTTCATCAAGAGGTACAGTTTGATGTCAATTCAGTCAGAATTGATACGTGTCAGGCAGCTAATGGAAAGTTTATTATTCCATTCACTTTGTCAAATGGTGGATCTCCAGTTATGATAATGGCATTGATCGACACGGGTGCAATGGCCGATTTGATTGATCAAGAATTGGTTAGAAAGCATCAAATTGTTACCGTATCAAGAGAGCCCATGAGATGTTTTGGGTTTGATGGATCGGTTGGTTCAGGAGGTGTTATAGATAAGGAGTGGGTAGGAGAGTTAACGGCGACTTCGAGTTCTTCATCAAAAATCAATTTACCGGCTAGGCTAGGAGTTACTTCAATTCATGGTCAAGATGTTATCTTAGGTTTACCTTGGATGAAGAGTGTTGGAGCATCAGCGATCTGTCATAAGAGTGGGGTTTATCTTGTAATCAAAGGAGTTGTGATTGCGACGATGACCAGTTCATCTTTATCTGTAGTTGATTGTGAGTCGGAGTCGATTCTTTCCACCTTTTCTGTTTCTTCCGTACAAACCACAGATAATTCGACAAGCACACACCTTTCTTCAAATGATCATTCCACATCTAATAATCCTATAACTTCATTCCCACACCCGGACAAGTCTCTTCCTTCTAAATTACCTGAGAGTTGCATCAAATACTCACATGTTTTTTATCCACAGGAATTTGTACTCCCACCTCATCGTGTTTTTGATTGTGCAATTGATCTTAAACCAAATTGTGAACCGCCTTTTGGTGGATTGTACAATCTTGCTCAATCTGAGCAACTTGAGTTGAGAGAGTATTTGGATGAGATGCTTGGTAAGGGTTTTATCAGACCATCATCTTCACCCGCGGCAGCGCCCATTTTTTTTGTTAAAGTTCCAGGCAAAAAGAATCGACCGTGTGTGGACTATAGAGGTTTGAACAAGATCACCAAGCGGGATAGTTATCCAATTCCGGTCATGTCTTGGTTGTTGAACCAATTGAAAGGCTGTAAGGTTTTTTCAAAGATTGATCTGAAATCTGCGTTTAATTTGATTAGGATAAAAGACGGTGACGAGTGGAAGACCGCATTTCGAACACCTTGGGGTCTCTTCGAATTTACAGTCATGCCATTTGGATTGGCTAATGCGCCTGCAACTTTCCAACGTTTCATTCAATGGGTTTTACGGGAATTTTTGGATATTTTTTGCTTTGTTTTCATCGATGATATCTTAATTTTTTCTAAATCCGAGGAAGAACATGCTTTACATATCGAGAAAATATTAGCTAAGTTATCTGAACACCAACTCACTGCTTCTCCGGCAAAATGTGAATTTTTTGTAACTGAAGTTGTGTTTTTGGGATTTGTCATTTCTACTGATGGACTTCGGATGGATCCGAAGAAGCTAAATACCTTGGCTGATTGGCCATATCCTGCAGATTTAGCGGATTTACGCCGATTCTTGGGATTCGCAAACTTTTATCGTAGATTCATTCCGGCCTTTTCTCAAATAGTATCGCCTTTGACAGATCTTACAACTGCGTCGGCGGATACTGTGGCAGGTTTAAAGAATGATGTGGTAAAGGTTGCGTTTGAATTGTTGCGGAAGCTATTTTCTAAGTCCCCTTTTCTTCTTCATTTTGACTTTAAGAAGAAACGTGTCATACAGGTTGACTCTTCTGGTTTTGCTTTTTCTGGAATACTGTCGCAATATTCAGATCATGGCGAATTGCGACCAGTTGCTTATTACTCCAAGAAACTTACCCCAGCTGAGCGGAACTGGCAAGTTCACGATCAGGAGTTGGGTGCAATTATTGCATGTTTTCAAGAATGGAGAGCATGGTTATTAGGGTCAACAGAAGCTGTTGCCGTTCTTTCAGATCATGCTAACCTTAGATACTTTATGTCCGCACAGGATCTGACCCCTCGGCAAGCTCGATGGGCTTCTTTTCTCGGGCAGTTTGATTTCGAGATTCTTCATACTCCTGGGAGACTGAATCCTGCTGATCCTGCTTCGCGACGTTCTGATCTTACAGACGGAAAAAATTCATCGAAGAAGGTCATTCTTTTTGGATTTCGGGAAGTTAACAATGTTGGCATTCAGGCAATATCCTTACGGAAGGATCTTATCTTGGGACGTTCTGATCCCTCTATGTTCTTACCTGCTTCTCTTGAGACTCAATCTTGGTTCCATTCTCTTTATCCCACAGATTCACTCGTACAGGGTAGACGGCCAAAGCATCTCACTTATCAAGGAGATTTATGGTGGTGGAGAGACAGAATTTATGTTCCTGCTGCGGCCAGGACTACGGTCATGCGTCAAATGCATGAAACTCCGTCTGCTGGTCATTGGGGCAGCATGAAGACTTTGGATCTTTTAACTCGGACTTTCAGTTGGCCTAATATTCGGGAAGATCTCCTCGTATATTTGAAGTCATGCATCAGTTGTCAAAAAGTGAAGGTTGACAGAAGACCTCCTCAAGGGGAACTTGTTCCGTTGCCGGTGCCAGAGAGACCATGGTCGACTATTGGGGTAGATTTCATCGTAAAATTGCCCTTATCTCAAGGCTATGATTCAATTATGGTCGTGGTAGATCACATGGGAAAGGGTGCTCACTTTATTCCGGCTAAAGAATCGTGGAACGCGGAAAACTTGGCTGAGTCATTTATTTCACATGTTTTTCGATATCATGGATTGCCTGACATCATTGTTTCTGATCGTGGTGCTACTTTTGTCTCAAAGTTTTGGACAGCAGTGTTAAAATTACTCAATGTTTCCCCCGCACCTTCTACAGCTTTCCATCCTCAGACGGACGGACAGGTCGAGAGGGTTAACGCGTTGGTCGAGGATTTTTTACGTCACTTTGTCTCTGATGATCAGGTCGATTGGGTGAAGTGGTTACCCATTGCGGAATTCTCATATAACAATTCCCCGTCGGCGTCCACTGGTTTCTCGCCTTTCTTCGCGTATACGGGTTGTCACCCACGTTTCAATTCTTTGGTAGCTACAAGTGGGGTTCCTCGTGCTGACGATTTTGTTGCGCAGATGCAGAATATTCATCATGCATTGAAATCCAACCTTGAAAAAGCTAAGGCGGCTCAGGCTCGATTCTACAACGGTTCTCGGCGAGTTAATACCGTTTATTCACCCGGGGATTTGGTTTGGCTGTCGCGAAGGAATCTGCGGACTTTACGCCCTTCAAATAAATTAGATTTTCGACGGATAGGCCCGTTTCCGGTCAAATGCATGATTGGCAAGAACGCCGCTGAGTTGATTTTACCTCCTTCTTTGCGTCGTTTACATCCTGTTTTTAATGTTTCCCTTTTGTCACCCTTTTTCGGCGAGTTTTTCCCGCTTGAGGACAGTTTTGACGGGTTGTTTCAAGAACAGGATGCAGGGATTCCGTCTTTTATTGTTAATTTTCGGATAACGCCTCAAGGGGTTTTTGAATATTTGTTGAGGGGTGGTGATAGTACCGGTTTGGATGACGTTTGGACTCCTCTCACTCGTATTTCTACGGTCTTGGATCCTTGGTTGAAGAAGTTTCACCTGCTTTACCCGGCTTTGGGAACTGGACCGCCAGATAGTGTTTGGCAAACACGCTCTTTAATTTAAATTTTTTATACAAGGTTGATCATAATTTGTCATAGATGTAGACGTCGTTATAACAATAGAGGAATTTTACTTAGTGGAGTTTTGAGGAATCATATTAGTGACTACTATATTTCTTTTTATTAGTTTATTTATCCGTATTTTATCTTAAGAGGATTTCTGTTAGATTAATTATTCTCTGTTTTAGCTGTTGTGTTTTTAATTGTTTCTGTTCCTAGATTAAAGATTTGTCACCTTAAATAGTTCTGTTTGTTTCTCATTTTGGTTCTCTTTTCTCTATCGAAATTATTATTATCATTCTTTCCATTTTCAAAGATTATAAACTAAGACCAGACCAGAACGGGTTATCGTTCAAGACCAGACTTGTATCTAAGAGATACAAGGTTCCCCATCACAGTAATCCCATACTAGGGGGTTTCAAGAGCGGAAAATTGTCCTTTGTTGTAAAATTTGCGTATTTTTTTGACATCGGAACACCTTTTCAGGTGTCCCGATTCAAAGATACGTTGATCTTACGAAGATTCAAAATTTGAAAAACTTGTCCGATTTCTGTAAAATTTTGTGAAATCAATCGAACTTGAAACCAGCTATCTGCTTCCATGATAAGCCTGTAGGGCATAAGTTGTTGATTTACGTGATGTCCGATGGCTGCGGCGGCTAGGCTCTCGATGCCCAAGTACATAGGGATCAATAATCAAGGTCGAGACCCTACTACAAGTACCTTTAACTTCATTGACGATTTCCAAGGCGCATCGTGTAGGTATTGCTTTTTACTCTACTCGTAGCCACATCCTCCCGCTGATATATTTTGTCGGGCTCATCAAGGACATGTAGATACGCAATGATGCTTGGCAACGCTTCTTCTACATCCATGAATTCAAACTCCTTTCTGGGGTTTGACAAACGGTGGACTGGAAAAATCAGGCTCGGAAGAGGAGTCAGACGGGTCTCTAAACAATTTCAAATTTTCCATATGTGCTCCTATGAATGTATCCGGGGCTCCTCCATAACGCATTGCCTTGTGTTTTGCTTTGCACTGCCAGCTGGGCATACAACATCGAACAGTTGTAGTACAAACTGTTGTACACATATTTGAGGAACCCACGTCTTCCAATCACTGTGTTCAAACCTGTCTTAAGTCGGTCTCTCGATAAGTTTTAAGCATGTGTGCTGGGCATCTAATCCCTCTGCATCGGTGGAGGTCAGCTGCTAGCTCAAGACTTGGTTTCATTAGATTTCACTTAAATATTTTCCTCCCTACATCGCCAAATTCTCACCCGCCTGATTGCCTGTCATTGGACTCATTGGACTCTTGAACGAACATGGAGACCACATCAACAAATTTTCGTTATGGGACCTGTACTCTCCTGCACCACATCGCAAAAAGAGCTGAGCGAGAGAGAGGAAAAATCCGCACAGACCAAGGAGGGGAAATACTGAATTCAATCAATCTGATTTGTCGACTGCGAGCTCGAGGAAACAAAACAAGTGTGGGAAAGCAAAGTGTTTGTTACTTTCTCTGACATTTAAAATAACGTGCGTCACACAGAAACTTTGAATCTCCAATGAACCCTTTCCTTTTTTGAAGTCGACTGAAAACACACACGCAGCTCAAGACCAGCCATACTCATATGTACTCATTCCACCTACGCCGGCTGCTGCCAGTATCCCCCCAACAGCCCCCAACGCGACGATTCTGCTATCTCAAGGCCTGATCTGTATAAAAGTTTGAACAGAGAAAATGCATCCGATGAAATTTGATAATATTTGAATCTATTTGAATTCAGTGAGTTTTTTGAAATTTTACAGCACCACCATAGATTGATTTCTTGTGAAAACACCCCCAAGGGTATAACAAGGTGCAGTTTAACCTGTCCTATTGCTCCCTTTTCCCTCCCTGTCTACTTCTTTATCAAGCCTGTCGAAAGTTACCATCCTTCAAGTTGTCCAAACGTCGATTTCATCTCAACTTCCTAAACTCTTTTATTATACTTGTCAACTAATTCTAAGATCACATAATCACATCTGCCCAAACCAAGTCTCTTTCCCATAAGGGTGAGTCCTTCTTTGCTTTCATGATTCTTCATCTTTGCTTTTTAGGATCGATCGTTATGTCTTCATGTCACCTTCAACCGTCTCGTCCATCTGTTTCATACACTTTCTGTTCCATCTCGCAGAGTTGTTCTCCACAATTGGCTCAGTTACGATTTCGCTCATGTTCATCAAGATTTCACTTTTCCCATTCTTCTGCGCCTGTTCTCTGCTACCCTGCGATTTGGCACACAAGTCACGACGTGTGAATGTCGCTCCTGTGAGAGTTGACCATCAAATCTGTTACATATCATGGCACTTGGATTTCTTTGGCCCGACAGTATACTTCGTGCAGTGGCGTCGCATGTCAAACGGTACGGTGAACCATGGTTCTTTTTCGTGGGAGGACAGGCTGTCGCCTTCCCGGCCATCGTCACTTGCCCGGCACATCATGACCATCCTGTTGACCGTCCAAAGGCAGCAGGTCTGGCTTGTCGTCTGCTCAGCAGCAATATGCATCATCTATCCTGCTCGAGTTGTTTGACTCTTTCCAGCCTTTGTGGTACATGATGGTAGTGCGTCACCAGATCTCCCCCTTCCCTTTTCACAAACGCCTCTTCCATGGCTACAGCGGGCTCTCGCCTGCTTGGTTCGGTGGGCGGAGCTTTGCTCTGCCTTTCGTAATTTTGTGCCAGATATCACGCTTACCTGCAAAGGTGCTCGGTCCTTATCACCTCATCGACTTCTCCGAACATATCCATCGTCTTCTATCCTGATCTGCAGAGGCAATTGATACTTTTACGTCGTGAAGTGCGCTGTTGGTCTGAACGGTTCCCTTCCTAGCAGCCTTGCGCCTGCGCCACATCGGCTTCGCAGTATCGCTTACCGCTTTCTGCTTCCTCAACCCTTTTTTCACGATGCGTAAGTGACATGGATATGTCACTAGAGGTACTGGATGACAGACATTCAAATCTGACGGAAGAGTTGCCTTCTCTGCTGATTCGGCTCAATTTTACAGTTTTTGATCCTTCAGGCTTTATAATCTTGTCTATCTTGTGGTTCTTGCTGTCCAAAGCTGTCGCTTGCTTCATTTCCCCATCATACTACAACTGCCACTGTGGTCGGAGTAGTTTATATTTTGCTACACGCTTGTCACCCCGCTCCGAGATGATTTACCGCATGGCTCTTGCTTAGTTCATGCCGTCTCAATGCCTGACAGCGGAACGCCCGTCTCGTTACTTTTCTGATATAACTTCCCTCTAGACCAATTGGCTTATACCTGAACCCTCCAAAGTTTACTGACCAAGACTGTCGATCGGTCTCTGTACCTAGATATAATTTTCTCTCCGCTGACTTGGCAAACGGCATATTTCTTGCGCAAAATCGTCCTCAAAGTGAGTTGCTCCGTTCATCATTTTGGGAGAATATTCGGGATATGCTGATTGCATCTCTGTACGAAGACTCGCAAGAGACGTAACTTTGTACCTCTCAAGGTCTCATCGAAGTGTGCTAGCGCCTCACCGTCAACAATATCAGCTGTCCAAGTCGAATATTCACTCATTGCCTCCGACTGATCGACAAGCGCCATTGGAAAGTATCAAGTTGGCGCCCAACTCAATACTCCCAGTCAACAGCATACCCCATCGCGTTCAATTCTATCATTCAAATTGAAGTCTCGACTCTTCTGCCATCGTCCCATCAGCAACGTTGCCATCATGAACTCGAAACCAGTAGGCGCTGCTCTCACACCTCACCAGCATTCACTGTCTCCCCCACCCTCCGCGGGTTACCAAACTGCATACCGCACCCAAAATAATTCGTCTTACAACCAGTACTCTGCCTCAACTTGTGCCTCCTCTCGCTCCTCCCCAGATTCATCTTCCACCTTTGCCAACCAAAATAGTCTTCGTCCGATCAACGGTTATATTTCAAATGATCCACTACCTTGCAGCCGTGCTGCGAGTCCACCCGACAAACAGGACGCGGATGAGAATACACCACCAACTAAGCGACTTCGTGCAACCACTTTCTTTTCCCAAATTGACGGCCGTAATTCAGACAAACCTTCACACCTCGTGCTTAACCCGTCTCACTATGCAATCTCAGCCGACGATGTATATCGTGGTGTACCAGGGATGGAAGATACAAAGGCTTTGCCTCCTATAGTCACTAGAGAAGAACAAGCTCAGGGCACAGGTCATGCAGACAACAGGTTACCGCTCATTCGGCCCGGGCTCCACAGCGACAGACACCACATCGCTCATTCCGCGCCGGGCAGTGACGACACTCATGAAAATCCGCTGTCATCTTATAAACCCACTGATCAAAATTCGAACTCTGTGCGTTCTCTATCCCTTTGCTCTCCAGTCATTTTGCTTCCCCTCCCATAGAATCAACCAATTCATCTTCTAGGCCCAGCCGCAGAGCTATAAGCCTCAAATTAGCCCTTAAATCTTCTCCGTCGAACCACTGTGTCGTGTCGGCTGACTTTTTGCTGCCTTCTTCATTTATGTCCATGATGTCTTCCCAAATGTTCTTCGTTCAACGGTGCCCGACCCATCATTCCAATTCAAACTGATCTGCCTTGTCTATGCGTGGGATCAATGGACCTCTTGCCACTACGATGACCAGTCTGCTCAGCTTGATCGACAATTTTCACAATCCCCAAGTGTTCCGACAAATCCACTCTCAGCAAAGCAGTCGGCAAGCTCCGAGCACTCTGCATATGTTCAACATGAACATCAGCATGCGTCTGCTGCCTCTCATCCAGCCAGCCCTCTCCTTTTATCAAGTCACCATCCACAGTCACACCTTTCTGCTCATCCTTCTGGGTACATGTCTTCCTTGCCGTCCCCGGTTGGCAATGCTCACCAATCTCAGCATGCCCTTCATCATCGCGCATCTTACCCTGGTTCCCCATCCCTGACGATCACACCAAGCTCGGCAACTTTCTCACCCAATACAACCACTGCGTTCGGCCGAATCTCCCCCCCTACCGTTCATGAACCTTCATCGCCAGCATATAGCAATCCTGCCAGCGCATTTCCTCATCACGCTGCTGCACATCTCATGGGCTCTTCGTATCCGGCTAGTGGTACCGCAACACCGGGAAATGAGGCTGGCGTTTCCTCGGGCAGTCGTTCGGTTTCGCAGCCGTCGTTGACTGCTAGCGATCCTTCCAAAGGCGACAGCGGCCGATGGGCCACGTCTGATGGCCAAGCACCCCGCCGGCGTGGAAAACTCCCGCAAGCAGGTTTGTTTGTTCAAGACGCTATACTCTATTTGGCACTGACCAAGTTCATTGGGCTCCCTAGTCACTGCTTTGCTTCGCAGTTGGTTGATGTCTCACACAAGCCATCCCTACCCGACAGAAGAAGAAAAGAAGTTTTTGTGCGAGCAGACTGCTCTTAATATGAACCAAGGCGCGTTTTCCCTCCTTCTGATGTGATTACCTGTTTGTTTGTTAACCTATCTCACATTACAGTCAGCAACTGGTTCATCAATGCTCGTCGCCGAATCCTCGTGCCACCCACTGGCTGTAACTCGACTCACCAGGTGCGACACCCCATTCGAAGACAGGCACAAACCCAACTGGCGCGCGCGGCTGCTGATGCGGCGGTAGGAATGGCGCATAGTCTCCCTTCTGCATCCCCCACCTTTCCCTCGGGAGCTTTTGACTTCCGAAGTCAGCACTTCGTTAATCCTCGTAGTCCCCATGGAGGTATAAGCCGTTCGCCAACCTCGCCGGTTACTGGGCAATACGCAACGTATTCCTCCTCCTACCAAATCTCATCCTCATCAGCACCAGCGACCCCCCAATACAGCTCATCAGCCTACCCACCTTATCCTGCTTATTATCATGCGACATCCAACGCATATCCCCATTTGAACTCCAGCTCTCGCGTTCCTTCACCTCGCTCGCAACCCAACACCCCTGGCTACCCCCCACCGCAAATTGTTTACCATGCGCCCGAGAGCCAAGAAGCGTGAGCATTCTGGTTGGATCCGTTGCCGAACTTGTACTTATGTAATTGATTTGACAGTTATTCTCCTCCACTCACAGTGCACAATCAAGATCACTCCAACCCACGTCCGAACTCGACGGATGTGCCAAGTTCGCTCAAACGTCAATGGCAGCACACTCAATCGCACATCGATGACACCAGCGCAAATGCCTGCGAGGGCGGTACTTGAACATGCCACTCGTCGAAGCTGTTCCTCCACATGGTTTTGATCCAGAAACTACAATCGCGACATCGTCCCGCTTGCAACTACTGCGAATCGTTTTGCCCTCTGACAACAATGCCCAAAAATCATCCTAACATACATCATCTACTGTCTCATCAAACATTCTATAGCCTGTTTGACCGTCCAACATCACGTTTTCTGTAATTGATTATCACACATCAGTTTAAGTAAGATTGTCATAGCAAACTTCCCGTTTACCTCTTTCACACCCGCACACTTTCTCTCTCTCTTGCTTGAAGTAGTATCTCCAAAAGTTTAATGGTCATAACCACAATAAGTTTTTTTAATTGTTAATCATTTTTCTTTATTGTAATTACATTCATGTCTCTCGAATTCCAATCCTTTGAATCTTATATCCTTGGCACAAAAGATAATACTTATCTGTTCATTTCAAAATTCATATCCATTCCTCTTGTTACTTTGAATTCTTTATACTATATCAATCAATTGTTAAATTCTAATAACCACACCAAATTATGCAAATTACAAAGACAATTAATGTTGCTCTTGATTAATGATCTATAGCCAAAGCCCAATTGTCCCTTGGTTTCCTTGGTTTGAGGTGCTGAAACAGTGAGCACTTGAAATACGCCGAGCTACTCACACTGCGAGAGAGACTTTCCCCCATTTTGCTTACCATGGTGTATCTATGTAAAAGTCGCATCTGAGTACCGGTTGTCTCAAAATACAATTCCTTTGGTACCAGAGGATTTCAACATCACCCTCGTCGGATCGTTTCGACCGGGGATTCTCAATTTATTTCCCCGTTGTTCAGCTTACTAATCCTGCTTTGCTCCATAGGGTTGCTTTCTTCACCTTTTGTTTTTTGGCAAAAGTCATCTTATCTTGGGGATCCTTTTGTAATTCCTCATGGGGTGGAGTTGCTCTGAGTCTCTGTTTATTGGAATGTCATGTGAGATTTCATTCACATATCAGTTGCTGACTCGCTAGTCGGGGGAAGAGGCGCGGTCTATTGAAATTTGACGACTAACAAATTGAAATCGTCAGAAGGGTTGTCGCAAGCTTCCCGCTCGTATTAAGTACTTTGACTTCCTCGATCCCGCTCGCCTGCGGATTCGTTGCTTCTCGTGAGCTTCCGTGACCCTAGAGACCAAGCAGGGCTCCAGAGCTGTTCACAGGGGTTCTTCGAAATCAAAACAGACTCGCCACCGCACAAACCAACACAGCTTGGTGTGAGCGAGAACAAAACGTCGCTCATCTACCCATTGTATCCTCGGTGAAGCTGGACATTCAGGCTATGTGTATGTATGTACCTCCTAGTCGGGAATCGCCCTGAATCTAAAAATGTGAGACGAGAAATTATCAGAGGGGCAATAGGATCTCACCCTCACGGTTTCGTGCAGCGCTTCCTAGCGGAGGAGTGGGTCTTACACTGTTTCACAATCGAGGACGAGGTTGAACGATATCACAGTCAATATTCATGATTTCCAATTTCAATTCGAAGGCGCACTCGCGCTACATAGAGGGACTTGGTCAATTTGAAATTTGATGTAGTTTCAATCCGATTTCTTTCCTCATATCTCGCTAATTCTCAAAACTTGATTCTTGAGCGAATTCCAACTGTGCTCTGCATCTTGCTAGATCAATCCTTTTCTCCATTCGTACATCACATTAGCGATTTATCATGACTCGTGATACCCTATTTATATTTATTTTAGCGGTTCACTTCTTCATCGGTGAAGTGATATCATCTCACAAGCACTTAAAGTCTCGTCAGGCCCAACACCGCCCAAATGCGTTATCAAACTTTGAAGTTATGGCGGTGAGTCTATTCGCCGGCCAGTGGCACGCTGCCAATACCCAAATAATGGTTATGGCCTCTTATCCTGATTTCATTCCCTTTCACATACTTTTCTTCCAAAAATCCATCCCATCTAGCCACCGGTTGTACCCAAAGGTGACAAGTTTTGCGAGGTAAAACTTATTGAACATGTAGGTTTCTTGATCGCTTGTATGCTTCTTACCCCAAATTAGATTTTTTTACTGAACTTGAGAACTTTTCGCTATGCAGACTTTCAGTAATTCATATGGTAAACCAGCGACCATCAATTTTGATCCACCAACCGATTGTGGCCCGGCAGGAAGCTGGGCATCAGTCGTATTCAACCTAACAGCGAGTAAGTTACTCAAGATTTACTACTTTGAACTCTGGAATTCATTGGTTGACTTGAACACCTTGATAGCTTCTAGGGGCAAACAATATGATAGATTGGCTGTGAGCCATTTACTGATATCGGACTCCTACAATAAATCCATTTTCTTTGCTGACTGTTCAAGTGTTGGCTTTTGATTTTGTAAATTTATCTAGCAATTATTTCTTAATGAAGTGGAAAGTCAGTATTTTATCTCCGCTCGAATTATTTTATCTCCTCTTAAATTACATTTTGAAACTAATTTATTCTCCATTGTGATAGTATGGCGAACTTCGACCCGTGAGTGTCACTCTTGAATCGAGCTTCAACTTGGATTATTGTCTAAATTCTACTCGGGTTGAATTTGGGTTGTTTTTCATTCATATTAGCTGAGCCCACTCACAAGGGTATCATTTGGACGGTGTGAGTGAATCCTGATTCATGAAACTTTCCCCGGATTTTTACTTATTTTGTACGATATGAATCGTATAGCACCCGTGATATGTCAAGATACATGCCACTCTTGGCCAAATCTAATCCACTTACCCTGGTTCTCAACAACATCATTGATCCAAATTTGAAGTTAGACGGGGAATATGAGGTAACTCTATCAGCCCGCTTTTATCTGCCTACCACCAATTTTCCTGCTGTGGAACAGTTGGGTGAGATTTCTACAGTAGGTCACGAGGAAGGGTATAGGATTGAGAAACAGCTCACTTTCCCAAAGGTGATTGCTCGTTTAACTCTATCTCATGTTCCATCTGTTCATGACTTTGCCTGACTGTCACTCTACAACAGAACACGGCTACCGCCTTTGTGGAAATATTCGCCAGTGGGAGTGAGAAAGAAGAGGTTAGTCCAAGATTAACAATTCTTTTCCAAGCAAGTCATCATTACTAACGACCGAATGCTTTGTATCTATAAGTTTTGGGTCAGTTCATGCAATCCTGACATATGTTAGGGAACGGTACTTTTGCTGAATACCTTGGTGTTGCAGTATAACAATGTACCCGACGAGATTCTCCCTCGTCTTGACCCAAACAACACAGGCGCCTTCTATGGGACTGGGTCATTTCGAGAAGTTCAGCTTTTAATCGGTATGCCTCAAATTCGTGTTCTTTCCTTTTAGAGGGTTCTAAACTGACATACTGATCACTCTGACAATATATTGACAAGATGATAAACTGGCCGGCGTTGCATACCCATTTCCAGTGATCTACACTGGGGGTATCTTGCTTAGTTGGTGGAGGTGAGTTTGATCAAATTCCCTGACATGATCCCAAACTGATGATTTGAACTTTGAAAGACCGATCACCGCGATTGGAGCCTTGAACGCTCCCTCCTATACAATGGACATTACACCTTTTGTACCACTTTTGACTGATGAACAAAATCACAACTTCACTATCCTCATTGAAGGACAAGGAAACGGCAACACATCGACCAACCCGAAGTGGATTTTAAGCGGATCCGTTGGTATTACTCTCGATCCCAGTGGAACTCGAACCACTGGCAAACTTGAAAGTGTCCAGAGTACACCATATTTGAAAACCATACCACTTTCTGATGATGAACAAGGAAGAATCAGGTTCAAAACCGAAGCTTCTCGTCAACTTGAATTGAAAGCTACCGTCGTCACTGGGACAAATGGTCAACAATCAGTAACTGTTACGCAAGATTTCAAATTTTCAAATTTTCAAATTCAAGCGACGAGTGGAATATTTTCGGTATGTCCAATTCAAGTCTGCTAAGAGTAAAAGTCAAACATATGGATTGCTGATGATGAACCTTTTTTGAAATCCTTTTCCTGCGATCATTTCATTTTTTTGATTTATTTGTCAGAATGTACTGCAATATTCAGAGGGGTTGACTGAATCAGTACATAATGGAGAAAAACAGCTTCACGATGAATTTTCATACCCCTTGAACCTAACCATGTCCCAAACTACATCCGACCAAAACGGAACTGTAGTCTCCGGTCATCTTTCACATGGTTACACTCGAACAGAGGATCATGTTTATCCTGCTGGGTCAAAGTCCAAAGTCGACACTCAACAAAATTCAGAAGGTGATTTGATATTGGATGGTGATGGTCGAGCAATCAGTGGAATCGGTAGAACTTCACAGAAATATAAATTCAAAAATGAAGGCGGAGAAGATTATTCACGTGATATTGAAATTTTCAATATCACCCAAGTTATCCGAAACAGGATCTCAGGAACACTTGCACCACCTTCCTCACAACTCGATGTATCCCAATTGTATCAAATCCAATTACCTGAAACTGCTCTTGATCGTCTAGATGATGTTGACCGTGTCATCTCCGATTTCTTTGATTATTCATACCTTGGTTCACCGGTTCGGCTTATTAACTGTAAGCCTTCTCAATGATTCACCTTCTTCGAGAATATTTTGAATATTTTGATGAACACTTTTGAATACACCACAGCAGGTAACCCGGGTGATACTTTACCTAACTTCATGGTTGGAAGTTACACCTGAAGATTTCTGGCTGATCACAAAGGATTCATTGTACATACTCTGGGCTTTTCTCTTCATAAGGACATTGACCTCTTGGTGACCAACATGTATTTTTATTGTATTTTCATTGTACTCTCATTGTATCTTCATCACCATTCTTTTCTTTTGATCACAATATCTACAGTCTTGGAC
Organism: Melampsora americana; assembly: GCA_022264835.1. NCBI lineage: Eukaryota > Fungi > Basidiomycota > Pucciniomycetes > Pucciniales > Melampsoraceae > Melampsora > Melampsora americana. Next base: position 5,450 of record JAIFHY010000127.1, on the reverse strand, counting down.
AATATCAGATGTCAGCTTTCTTCGAGTATTTCGTTGTATCTAGTCTTCTTCATCTAAAATCAAACACAAAAGCTATGGACTTCCAAAGGATTTTTTTTAAATTTGAATGGCAGACTGCGGATGTTCCTTGATGGTTGTCTTTCGAACCAAGCGACCTCCATACACTTTGATAATCAAGGAGGTCTCAACTTCAGGCTCATCAATCAAACACCAAATATGCTGATCACAAACCTGATGAATAGGTTCAAAGAATAAAAAATCATCTTGTAATCTCTGATCCTTCTCCTAACCTTCTATGGGCAGAACTTTTAGCAGTCATTTCAGCCCTTGAGATTGGTCGCCAGAAAGGTTTGAAGAATAAATCCATTCATTCAGATTCTAGGAACCTTGTGGAGCTCTTCAGTTCACACGCACTTATTCAGAAGTCCTCTATTTTGTTGTTTGTGTGAAACAATCGGATTCAGAAAACAAAAATGTCAAAGTGATTCACATATAAGAAGATCTGAATCCGACAACCAATCCTTTCTCTCAGTAAAAAATCAGTTTTTGTCATCTGTGGAAATCAAACTCCTGTCTCATGTGTTTGATGTACTCTTGCTCTTGAATTTCAAAATTCACCTTTTGAATTCTTCTGGTGAGAAAAAAAATTGAATTGAGTTTTCTTTGAATTCTTTTTCTTCATTTAGATGAGTAAATCCAAATCAAAGAAAAAATGATGATCAAGATTAGATTAAAGAAATTACAAAAGAAAAAAAATTCTCTACAAACCTTCATCCTTCAACACTCTTTCACAATGTTGATTTACTTAAAGTATAAATCTCTATTTGAAAAATTTTGATTCTCAAAAAAAAGAATTTATACAATTTTATTTTATCTTTGAATCTCACCATTTCTCCAAGATCACCCAAACTTATCTAGTAAGGATAAGTCATCTATCTAGGTTAAGTTGGTTTATGAGACAGACCATCAAGATGTTAAAAGATCCAATGAAGGATTCTATTCAAATTCATTCAAAGATTCATCTGGAAGAGTCTTCTTTCAGTTGAAGATTTAGACTTGTCTATCTCTAAGTCTTTATCTTCTTCTTCTGATGATAATCACCCATTATTTTTTTTACTGATTGATTCCAACTGTAAGGTTTGGTGAACTTTATTGTTTGGATGAACAGAGGATGATTTCAAAATTATGATCTTTAATTTCACTCAAGAAAACTTGATCACTTCTTCTTCTCTTTTGATTTTAAAGATCCAAATTCTTTTGATTAGTTTCATCTACCTTTTTCAAAACAAAAAAAAATCTTCTCTTCAACTTAGAGACTTAAATCTGATTTCATCAAAAAAGAAAAATTTGATCAATTTTTCTGGTTGAAAGTCTTGTTTATCTTCCTCTTGTTCTTTGAAGTGATTTCATTACCTTTTTTCAAACAAATCCTTTCAAGTGAGTTCATTCTTGTAGATCCGGTGATCCTGTGGCTTTAATTCAATCCATTCCTTCTACAAATCATATCAAAAGTATATATAGGTTCTAAGGGGTTCTCATCTAATGTATTTTGAAAAATCTGGTTGAGTTCTTCATGTTTCTTTACCCTCAACTGAAAATCAAATTCAACTCTGCATCAGATCTAAGTTTGAAGTTGAATAAAGATGTTTTTTTTTCATTTAATAAGTGAGTAGGATTTTTTTTTTTTGAAAAGAATCAAAATCTCAATGAGTTTCCAAACTCTTTGATTTTTTTTTCAAATCTTTCATCATTTTAATGATTTTTTTTTCTCTTTTGATGATCATCTCAAGCTCTTTTGTTTTGGTCCAAATTCACTTCTTTTTCTTTTTCTTTTTTCAAACTTTGATATGTACGGCCTCATCTTTTACTTTTTATACTTTTTTATCCTCTCCTCTCATCTCTTTAATTCTCTTTATATGTAAGATTTGATAAATCTTGGATTGATCAAAACAACAATCCACCCTTTTTTGTATATAATTCTCATTTCTTTTTTTCTGATTAGGGATTTAACTCAAACCAATTTATTTTATTGTATTTTATTTTATTCATTTATTATTCATTTATTCATTTATTTATTTTATTTATTATTCATTTATTCATTATTTATTTTATTTATTATTTGTTTATTATGTATTTATTTATTTATTTTTTATTTATTTATTTATTTATTTGATTCATGATTCATTTTATTTATTTGTTTATTTGATTGATCATTTATTTATTTCATTTATTTATTTATTTTGAGAAAAAGCGTTTGGATCATCAAGTTTAATAACTTTTGAAGGAATTCATCACTTTTGAACCCCCGAGTCTCATAGTTTATAAATCAGTTTGAACATTCAAATTTGATCTTTAGCTTTAGCCTAAGTTGAACTTTGGTTTTGATCGAATGTATTTAAAGGAGAGTAGGATGAATGAAGAAGATCTGATGAATGAAATCTGAAATGTAGATGAAGAAGAAGAAGAAAAGGATTGATAGTCAAGCTTTAGTAGGAAGAGAATGATCCACCACTCTTGATGAGTATATGATCAGAGATTTGATGAATGGTTTAATGAATTCATCCGGTGATGGTTTACAAGTTTTGAGTGAGTGGATTTGATTGATTTTAGTCAATCCACTTCAAGTCTTGCGCTCCTATGTACCTAACCATCTAATCATGGTTTAATCAGGAGAGATGTAAAACGATGTATGATTTTGTTGAATGAGTTATATGGCTGGATGATTTGGTTTTGTGGATTGAGATTGATTGATTGGTTGATTGGTTCAGGATGATGAGGATCACTTTGATGATTGGGTGGTAAAGTGTCAAGAATGTGTGAATGAGTTGTGAATGAAAATGTAGTGTAGTGTACTGTAGAGTAGAGTATACTCCAATTCATCTTCACATTTTCTCTCTCTACGATATGCACATGATCCTCTTTGTGTTTATGTGTTTTTTGGTTTGGATAGAATTCATTCAAGTTCTACATATTTGTGAATGTTGTATTGGATGATGATGATGATGATGATTTGCTGATGAATAAATTCGAAAGTTGAGATGAAGTGATCTACTCGGTTAAGTAAGTGGTGAGTTAGGTAGGTTTGGTTTAATGAAGGATTGGTGAAGTTTTAATGAGGTTCTTCAGGAGGATAGTTAAGAGATTAGTTAGTTTAAGAGATTAGTTTGTAGTTTAGAATTAGATTGAAAGTATGTGGTAGTATGAGTTAAGTAACGAGGAGATGAAGTGGAGATGATGACCAAATTAAACCTCACTTCACTCCATCGGCATAGTGATGGATTGAGTGATTTAACTCAGCCTTCCGTAATTGTTTCCCCCCCTTTTTCTTTTTCTTCCTTTCTTTTCATTACTTTGACTTTGACTTTGACTTTGACTTCATCAGATCTCGATCCAATTTGAAATCCTGATTACTTACTCCTACTTACTCTTTTCTTTTCGATTGATTGATTGTGGATTGTTGATTGTTGATTTGAATAGAACGCATTAAGTAAATTGCTTGATTGCTTTTAGTTAAAGTGATCTTATTCAATTTCAATAGTTTCCGTTAAACCAATCCATTCCTTCATCCTTTTCCTAATCAGTTCATTATTGTTCTCCCTTCGCAAGCATGGCAGTCTTTTCATCACTGGTTAAGAAACGTTCAACCATTCAACCCATCACTTCATCAACCAGCAACAACTCAACAACTAACTCAACAACTAACAACTCAAAAACCAACTCAAAAACCAACTCAAAAACCACCAACTCAAAAACCAACAACTCAAAAACCACCTCAAACAACTCAAAACCGCAGGTCGGTAAATTACAAAAACCAAATCATATCATTCAATCTGCTTCAACTACTCATTTACCAAACCCATCAACTACCATCACCCCATCAAATCAAAACCAAACATCAGTATCCAATCAAAACCAAAACCAAAACCAACAATCAGTCACCCATTCATCTTCATTACCACCCAAAAGATCTCATTCAATCAATCAAAACCCACGTCATTCTTCTGCTTCTTCCAACCATCGAACCTCAATGTACTTATCATCATCTCCATCACCACTTCCACCCAGATCATCTTCAATCTCAAGGAAACTCATCCCTCCACCCTTACCACCTATGCCAGATCTGATTCATCATTCTCATCATTCAAATCTACCTCTCAAATCGCCTGGTAGATTACTTCCAAGAAAATCAAGACAGACTCCTACCTTGAATCTCATCTTGGCGGGTTCATCTGAAACCGGTAAAACTTCGTTTCTTCATACTCTCTTAGGTACCTTTGGAATCAGTCTAGATTCCTTTTCATCTCATCATCCTTCAAATCAAATCCAACATCATTCGATTGGGACTGTACCCGGTCTGAATGGTGATCGAATTGCATTGACGGTTATTGAGACCGCTTCACTTGATCTTCTTTCAAATGGTAAGTGGCCTTCAATTTCAATTCAATTTACCATTATCTCCTAAACCTCCCTTTTGGATTTTACTTTGATTTGTAGATGAATTAAAAGTAGAACATCAAGTCAACGAGATCCTTCGATGTAAGTTTTCTATCATTTACCATCAAACCCTTCCTTCAATTCACATGAATGAGGTTTCTTTTATCAAAAACGAACATAACCTTCCATTCACATGAATGAAGTTCATTTTATCAAAATCAAACATAACCTTCATTTCACATGAATGAAGTTTATTTTATCAAAATCGAACACTACCATCAATTAACATGAATGAATTTTATTTTTAGGTATCGAATCTAAATTTGAACATACCTTGAATCATGAACAACAAGTTAAAAGAGAACCCATCAGATTAACCGATACACATGTCCATTGTTGTCTCTATTTCTTAAATCCATCCATCATCGAACCAGCTCAAAGAGCTTATCATTCTCAAGACCCTAATCTAAATCAATCCACAAGGCTCTCGATGACCAAGATGGATTTGAGAGCTATGAAACGAATCGGAAAACGTGCAAACGTCTTACCTGTTCGTCTTCATCTTTCTCTTTGTCTGTTTGAATTGTCTCAATTCTGATCTTTTGTGATGTCATATCGGATGAGATAGGTAATCGGTAGATCTGATGAATTAACTATTCAACAGTTGATTGATGTAAGAGCTTGGTTACGTATTGAAATGAGAGCGTACGGTCTAGATCTCGGTTTGTTCACCGGTACAGAAGAAACGGATTCGGATTCAGATGAACCCTACCACCGCTTCATCATATCTAAGTTCTTCATCTCATCAATCTCAATCTCAATCTCAAACTCAAACCACTGCTTCTGTAAAAATCCGAAGAAAGTCTTTATCTGTCACTACCACTCTCTCAAATTCTAAACGTACTCAACTCACTTTAACCCAAGCTAGAGCAGAAGAAGCTTTGTCTAACTTGATTCCCTTGAGTTTGATCAGTCCAGAAAGCTCTAGACCATTGAGTAATGAAGAGATCATGGCT